>CM076579.1:767128712-767508340 GCA_034641835.2 Pinus albicaulis
AAGCGAGGGAAAAACCCCAAGACGGGGAAAACCCTTATCAATTATTTTTATCATTAATGTCAAATGCTCAGCAGAGAGAGAGAATAAAATACTTAAAACTCAAAATTACTTTCAAATGAGAAGGTTTATTACCATTTCCCTTAGACAAGAGGATGGTTCCAACAAGGCTACAAATCTGATGTTTGGTGTAGGCTCCAAGGACTTGTGTCTTCTTTGCAATTCTGGTAGGATTGACTAGGGAATAAACATAGTCAGCAACTACCCCATTCACAGCCTTAAACACCTTTACTAGATTTCATATTACTTTCAACCAGTCCCTTCAAATGTTGGTAGCCCATAAGCCTTCTTCTAGGCTTCAAAACCCACTACACAACCTCATGTAAAGCATCCCTGACTATGGCTTTCTTGCTGTAGGTTATCGGCCTCCAGGACAGGGTTCTTTAGCCTTGTGGCCTAGCTGTAGATGACCCAAACTAGTGCGGATGGCTTAAAGGAGAATGACACCTTCAAAATAGTCCCAAAATTTCATCAAAATCACCCTTAATAGGTGCATCTTCTATCTACATGAACTCAGACCTGTGATGAAGATAAAATTACCAAGACAAATAATAAATGTGCCCAAACCAATCTCGTCCTCCATCTTACAGAACTCTTCCCTTGAAGATGAAAAAATTTAACCCAACCTTGCCTTCATCTCCTTCGCTGGAAATCACCTTCTTCTACCGCTACTTCAAAGAGGAGAATGCATATCAAAGTGCCTAGGATAGGTTATTTATATCCTTGTTGGGTAGGCCGAATTGATTACTCGAGGAGGGAAATTCAAATTTTCAATTTTCAATTTTTCCTCCTAAAGAAGGTCATGCCTTATGAAATTTCATTTGAGTGAATGAATACTTTTCCTTTTCCAAATTTAGTGATCTTTCAGTTGATTTTGATCCTCTCAAAAAGAGAAATCCAATGTTGCAATCATCTTCCTCATAGGAGCAGTCCAAAGTGGAATTTGGCCCTAGTTGCAAATTTTAACACTAACCCTCTTGGCAATCAAAGTAAAAAGCATTACGTTTTGAGTGTATGTCTCTATGAAGCTTCTTTAGAACCTTCATTATAGCCTTGCAATAAGTTGACTAGGTGCGCTAGAGTGTATATGAATCACTATTTTTTAATATTTTGGGGTCATATAGGCCCAGTTTGGCTTTGAGGAAATTCTAAGTAATTTTATCCCAATGAATTAATATTACTAGGAGGATATCTTCCTCATCAGTTGGAGCTTTAGCTATCTCAAATTCTTTGCAAACATGAGCCTTAAGTTGGCTATCATCCATCCAATTAAAAAAGGGAACTCTTTCTTTTATATTTTTTGAAGCTTAAATGTTATTTATTCACCAAATCTAGCCATCTAGATTCAATAACATCTCCCACTTAGTTATTGATTGATAACCCTCTAGTCCAAGTGCCTTTGTATAGCTTTCCCACCAAGTTTAGGTATGATCCCCATGCTTCAATCAACCAAATAAATGATGTAGCAATACTTACAAACATTCTGGGCAATGCACCTGCTCGAGCATTATTTCCCATTTTTGGAAATGAACTCTTGGAGCTTGTCTATTTTAAATGAGTTTCTATTCTCAAAGACTCCTCACTTCTAAGAGGGCCCACCACCTATTTCGTCAATATCTTATCAGATTTATATTTTCTAGACCTTTTTCCTTGAGTAGAAGAAATAGGTAGTACAAACACACATAGTGAGCTATTAGAATGTCATATGTACTTCATAAAATGGTGAAACCTGGTTTGGGTAATAGAGTAAACTAATGAAACCTGGATGGGGTTTTGTATTACCAAAAATCTTGAAACATTTATCTTTGTACAATGAACTCTACTCACAACATAAACAACATTTCTACATGGTTTTTCATTATTAGTAATTGGCAATTGCACAAGAACATAATCAGTCAGTAGTTTTTCACTTGACAATTTTGGAGATGAACTTGGTGGTATTGTGGCAGTATCCACAAACACAAAGGTTCTTTGTGATCTAAATAATTCTTTAAACTTTTATTTTTACAAAGATTCATCACTACATTCTCCAAATCCATCTTTGTTCCTGACTGTTGCAATATTCTCTCCTCAACATAGCACCTTATTATCACTGATATACAATCACTAGTTTGTCTTCGCTTATCCTGTGAGATCATGATTGATCTCATATATAAAAAAATGGACTGAAATATATATCATAAATAATAATTTTATCTGCACTTGGAAAATTTATTCCAACCCCCACCCTACCTCCCACCCCCCATCCTGCCTGAGTTGAAATAAGGAAAAAATTTCATTATTTGGGCTACTAAAATTATTTATTCAATGATGCTTTTCTAATGTTGGAGTTCTCCCATCCATTCGACAATACACAAATTCTAAGAAATTCAAGAAGTCTTCCAGTATATCAAGCATCCATGTCCACCTTGTTTCAATTGTGGAAGCACCTTTCCAATACCTGAATATTTCTAGACGATCCAACTAACATCTCAAATACCTTTCTTACAAAATCACTCCTTGTCCTGGGAAATGATATGATGATTTACAACCTAGAAAGAGGAGAATTTTTGGAATTACATATTCAAGTATTAGTTGTAACAGGATCCATTAGGACTCATTAATAAAGGTTTGTTGAACAACTGTCTCTTGAAAAGAAATTCCGGCACCTTGTCAAATAGCTACATGAAGCCTTCCATATAATGCTCAAATAAAAAAAAAAGTGATGATTTTACTTCACATGAAATTCATAGAGGAAGAGAATAAAGGGAAAAAAAATAATGTTTGGATTATGTTCCTCCAATGTTCAAGCATATATGAGAGTTTTTCAATAGAACTGCTTTCTAGAGGTGCATGAGGTCTCCATTTTTTTGTTGTTTTTATTTGTTTTCCCTTCTGCACCAGAAACCATCTTGATTCAATTGAGGAAACTTGTCCTGTTCCCTTGCTGGCCCCTCCTTCATCCAATTTGATTGACATTGAAATTCTTGTTTTCAAACCTGTAACCCAACTTTTGGCCTCTGTTAGGCAGACCTATTTCTTGGAAAATGTCTTTTTTTTTTCTCCACTGATTTTCTATAACCAAACACTATAGAAAACTTGAGCTAATTTCGAAATTTGTGAAAACTCCTCAATGAAGTCCCAAACCTGGTCGAGGACTTACCTGATTGATTCATTTTTTACAACATAAGGCTTCAACCAATACTTGTCCAATGCTTGGAGCTTGTCATGATTATCTATTACCAGCCACCTTGAGGGTTGTTGAGGAAGGATGCATGGTTGTAACTCATCCATGTCTCTCCTTTCCATGGTTTTGGAGAGGTAAAATTAAAATGAAGGGGGTGTGTTATCATTGAAACTCGAGAACATTGTCAAAGAGTTTACATGATATATTTCAAAACATCCTAAGTTAGCAGCAACTGGAAATGTCTGTGAAAATGAGATGTTGGTTCCTTTTTTTTAAATTCCCTTATTTGACATTAACTTTCTCACGTTGACATCATCCCATAGAAATAGCACAGATGTTAAACAACATCACATATGCTCCATTCAAGTGTCTCGAGTGGCCGAGGAGGTCAACCATGCACACATAATTCTCCACTCTAGGCTTCATGCCAAACTTTCTACTAATTCAATAAAAATGATGCTAGCCTTCATCTACTATAGTACTGCATGGTTATGTGCAGATAAAATAGCAATGAAGATGATATGGCCTACCCTAATGCCTGATTCTTGTATTTCATAAAAGAGTTTCAGGGCATCATGCCCATGCATTTGATACCCACGCTGCAGAGCCACTAAGTTAGCACATGAATGAAAATAATTATTATGGTAACAGAGTTAGGCTTCACCTTTGCAACTTGCATTCAACTGAAGAGTTTCAAGGATTAAACACTATGACCAAATTGAGTATATCTCACAATGACCGCACTCCATTTAATTACATCTGGGTTCATTCTTGTCATTTTGAAGTTGATAAAAGAGTCTTAGCACCTCATCACAATATGCATTCAATGCATAACAAAAACTTATTAGATTTCATGAGATCAAATCTCTCTTTGGCATATTGAAAAACACTTCATATGCATCATCCTTTTTTTTGTTGTTGGAGTGTTTCTAATTCTACACAAGAAGCAAAGGAACTGGCAATAGTGACTGAATTGGCTGTCACTCCATCCAGCTGCATTTTAGAAAATATCTCACTGCACCATTTCTGTGACCATTCTACTCATTCTTGGATATCATCATGTATTACATAGGGTTTCGACCTTCCCATCTTCATTTCATCAAGTAGCTTTCCTGCCTCTTACACAAATTCTAATTTTGAAATATCCTATAGTCATGGCGTTCCATGTAACTATGGATTTCCCCACCCTGCTCCAAGGCTTCAATCTCAGTGCATGCCTTGAGGACAATTGGAAAGGTGTGTCTCCACTTACTCCTCCCTGTTGCATTTGGTAATACAACTTGAGGGCTTCTTGGCAGTTTCCATCCTTGACACAACCTATGATAATAACATTCCATGAAGACACATTGCCCTTGGGAATTTTCTCAAACACCTGGTGTGTGCCCTTCATACTTCCACAATAAGCATACATGTAAAAAGTGCAGCAGGATCACTGAAAAAGAGGCAAATTACTGATATGGGAATTTCAATCTGCATGAGCAATGGTAATCGATTAAATTTTTTTTTGGTTATCGCATTCACTACTACAATATAAAGTCAAATGCTGAAAGATTCTCGCTATGGAAACTAGATCATTTATCACTTAAGCAACTCAACTTATCGTTCTTTTTTTGTTTCCTAGACTATTTTCAGTGCCCACAAGGATCAAAACAAAAATGAGTGGTATAATTTCATTTCAAGGCTATACAAAACCCCCAAAAGACAAGGCTGAGTATGGGAATAAAACAGTTAATCACCTAGAAAACTTAATTCACTAAGATGCTAAGATTTTTTAATCTCCTACAAAATGCATGATGGTTTTTTTCATTAGGGAAATAGTATGCTATCATTTTTATTTTTTTTAAATCACCATGGCAATGGTCATTAAATTTATGAAAGGGTTCAAAGTTGTGCCACTTCGTAATATCAGTTTTCTAAATGCAAACCATATTCTTGCAGAATATGTTCCCAAAGTTTTTATAAACAACTGAAAAATAGAGGCAACATTGTTAATGGGAAATAAATAATCACTTTGCAAGTCCCTCAAAGAATTTTTAAGGTCTACTCCCATTTTCCCTCGCCAATCATTTTTTTAGTCAAGCCTAAGCATCTTCATAAAATTATAAATTATCTTAGGATAAATGGGTTCTTTTAGTGGTCAAAATAACTGTAAACTGTAGGTCTATCACTCAAAATATATACAGATGATAGGGCATCTTCTCTACCTATGGAAGAGAAGCTCTACATTAAATAGGAAAGTATTCTTTTGGTTCTATAATATGCTATAACTTTAAAGCTAGTAATAGATTTACACAAGGGACATTCAAAGATAGATAGTGTAGCAATTGTGCCCCAAAAGTCATAGAAATAACCTCCTCTTTTTGATTTTGTCTTTGACATGTACATTATGTTGCAATTGGCTAACACTACCTATTCCATATTGGTGCAGGATACAAATATTCATAGCACAAATATACATTTAGCAGTCTTGATTTATTCATTGGAGCATATGCATATTTTACGCAGAATAGTTAACTTAGTTTATATAGATTACAATCTCAAATTTGTTCTAAGACTTCTATAGAATGGAATAAATGTATTCTACTTGTATCTTTTGTACTTCCCAACACTTCATTTACACATCCACCCAATTTTCATAACTTCCATAACCATTGGGTAGACACTTGCAACTTCAATGCTATTTTTCTTGTCTAGTAAAAGATTTGCCAACACTTTACAAAGTTTTATAATTTCTCGAAAGTTGTATAATTTAGAATTTATAAAGTTTCAAGGTTTAATTTTTTAAATTCTAGTTCTTTAAAGGGTGCTAGCTCAATGGAAGAGCACGTGCTTTATAGGCAGGAGGTTGGTGGTTCGATTCCATCGTGCCTTGATATTCATATGGAATGGTGACGAAGCTCTTTTGACCATCACCAATGAGCTTATGGTGACATTTTGCGACCCTCACCAATGAGATTATGGTGACATTTTTTGACCCTCACCAAATATGAAATGGTGAGGTTCAATGACCATCACCATATATATGAATCAATAGTGACGCCCATGAAGGGTCCATCACAAAAAATTGTTGTTGTTCATATGAAATGTTGACAGTCACTATCCGTCATTATAATCGATATTCGTGACAGACCTTGAATGTCACCACAACACATACTTTCGGCAACGCCACCTTTGGTGATGTTCAGTTTTTTGGTGACGAAGGCTATTGTCCATCACCATTTCTCATAGAAAATGGTGAAAGTCACTATCCGTCATTATAAGTCATTATTGGTGAGGGACCTTGAATGTCGCCACGACACCTATACTTTCGGCGACGCCACCTTTGGTGACGTTCAATTTTTGGTGATGAAGGCTCTTTTGATCGTCACCAATGAGCTTATGGTGAAATTTTTCACCTGTCAGCAATGTCCTTTTTTGTTGTAGTGGATGATATTTCTACTGATGAAAATTTCTGTTTGAGGAAACTTGTATCATCTTGATCTTGAAGCTCATAGTCAATAAATGGAGAAAGGATTTGAATGCATTCATTATCCAACATATCTTCTATTGGATCATGAAAAACTTGTGAGGATGGCTGAAAATTATTGCATATGGATTTTAATGGGACTTCATAATTTTCAACAAGTTGCTCATCCTTTTCTTTAAAGATGTTATACCAAGTTTCCTTTAAAATCTGAAATCATTCAAAACATAGTGGTATTGAACTCTCATGTATCATTTGATCAGATGTTTCAATAAAATTTGATAATTGTACTTGTGAAACTGAAAAATCTTGATCAAGAGTTTCATTATCTTCTTTGTTGTTAATCACAATACCTAAATATTGTTGATTATTGATGGCTTTAAAGTTGTTTATAATAAATTGAAATGAAGCAAAACAGAGAGGTAAAGAACCTTCACTTATTTCCAAATTTTGTGCTTTTTCTTCCTCACTCTCATAGCTGATCTGTATTGGCTAATAACTATATTATGGCTGCCAAAACTGAGTTTCCTCAGATTCCCACAAACTAGCTTCTAATTGCTCTGTAAATTTAGCTTGAGTTTGGAGAACATAACTATGATCATAATGATCATACTTAGGCAAATCATCAAAAGAAGGAATGTCATCAAACATACACATTAAATCGGTAGATTCCTCTTCCACATATTGATCTGTAAATTCATTTTCTGATCTATGATAATTGAAATTAGTAGAAATTTGTTCATGGCTATCAACCTCTTCTATTCCTTCATGGTGATTTTGAACAAAAAATTCATCTTTCATAGTGATATTTTGTATTATTTCATCTAGTTTTCTTACCAAAAGGCTGAGTTTTACCTCTCCAATGTTTTTCTTTTATCCTTCTGCTTTCAACTTTTCCTTCCTAATTTGAAAATTAACTTCTACATCAACTGGAATGTTATGAATTTGTACAAGTGTTTATGAATCTTTTTCTCTTAACTAAAATTATATTTCTGGATCAAAGGAACTTGGATAATGAAAGAGAGCTAAATCATGAGGAGGTCTAATATTTTATGGCATTGAATAATAAACTTGATTAAATCTGTCAGAAAATTGTTGTATTGTTTCATTTGGATGTCCTTTTAACTGATTATATTCTTTTATGATCACAAAAAGATTGAATTTAATTATCCATCTGTCAAGAAAAAGTTTTACAAACTGTTGAAAATTTGAGATGCTTGCATTAGGCAGATTCTTAAACCAACTATTTATTCTATTTTGCAAAGAAAGAGAAAAATGTCTGATTTTAACATCATCTTCATCAATCTCAAATAAATCCATATAATTTTCAAAACCTTGAATATTTTTTTCATTAGTGATGTTATCATTTTCTCCATCAAACCAGAGGAGGTATTTGTAATAGTTATCAGGGAAATTATGGAGTATGGGAGGTAATATGAGGGGCTTATATCTATCAGGAACTTTACAAGGTACATGAATATGTACAGGGATTGTAAGATTAGTCTTGATTATCTGATGCTTCTTAATTGGAAAATGATCATCATAATATTCAGAGGAAATCTACTCGAAGGGATTAGGAGAATTAGTATTTACAATCTTAAAAGGAAAATAATTAAAAAATAATCTTAGATCTTCTCTAAAATACAATATACATTGAAAATTTTCTTAATGAGAAAGAAGATAATGTCTTGGATTAATATCCAAGTTAAAATCCCGATCTTTCCATATTTTTCTTTCAGGTTCATTTCTCTAGTGGAGTCTTGATTGTGAAATTGATTTGGAGCCGCCAGGTGGATGATTTTAACCTTTGTGTGTCTGATCACTATCCACCATCATAGATCAGATCTAAACCTGTAAAATATTTCTGCAGAAAATTTTAGTTTCCCCAGCGGAGTCACCAATATGTTATCACTCAGTAATTTCTCAAGTTTAAAGAAAGAACTCAAAGAGGGCTATCTCTATAATATTTAACTTTATTTTATGTTTGATTTTAGGCTAGTTATATGGGGAAATTCTGTTTTTATATTTGGTTTGGTTTGGTGGGAAAAATAACTTATTGAGATGGATAGTGATAGATATGTTTTTCCATTGGGAAAATGGAGTCAATATGTCAAGTAGATAGGACAGGATGAAGGTCTAAAGTCAAAGATTTTCAGGGCAAGATAGCAGAGTCACTTAAGATCTTTGAGGCTGATTGGTGAAGTGGTTTAATCAGGATAAAGAGAAATCAAGGATTCTTTAATCCAGATAAGGAGTGAAGAGGACGGAGGTCATTCCAAGGAGGGAGCAATTAAGGGTTCCCTACTCTGGAAATCAGCAGAAAACATCAAAATGAAAACCAGTAAATAATAGAGTGCTATTAACAAAATATGATATATCACTTCCTGATTTCACATTTAAATTTAGAACAAATTTATGTATGAATGGAAGACATAAGAATATTTAACAAATAACAGTAGATAATTCTTCACTTAAGTTGGCCCAACACATGAATCCTGAAACATGATGCTTTATTGATTTTATCCAGCCTTGATGACTTGAAAATTGGCACAAAATCCCTTCAGGTAGAAAAATATTTACTATATAAATCTTCATAAATTTATTCCACACTCAATACTTCAAATGATGAAGTATTTATACAAATTCTAAACTAGAACATCTTGACAAAATATCAAGATTGGTTTACAAATATCTCAAATTGTTTTACATAAATAGAACTTAATAAGAGGACACACAAAACTAATTAATCTATTTGGAACTATTTTTATGGATTGATGATGAAAAAATAAGACAAATTCGAATTTGATATCAACTCTTAGTTGATGATGAGGCTTCCAAGTCACTAACTGTCTCCTTCCTTTGTGCATTTTGCTCCAGAAATTCTGCAAACTTAGGGTCTAGTGATAAATTTTTATATCTCAATCTGAGATAGATATGTAAAACATGAAATAGGTTATTGTATATAAATGTATTATTGAGATAAACCTCTCTCAGTTTCTTAAAATTCCTCTTTAATTGTTCACAGTAGGCTCTGAAACAATATGTTTTGCACAATGTGAACACTAGGCTGTGAAGATGTGCATGTATCTCTCCTTCTGTAATACATGTGAAAAAAGTGAGATATAATTTTTTATATTGGACTCTTAGGAACACAAACCTCCTCCAGTTTTGTAAACTTCATCTTGTATTGGCCACAATAGTTTCTACAAAACTATGACTTAAACAAGAAATTTCTAGAAAATGTCCCTTCTTGCTCTGTTTTCATCTTTTAACCTTATTGTTATTTTAACTATTTTGAATTTTACTTTGGATAAAATTAACTTTTGTTGGTGAAAGTATTTTCATCCCTGTTTAACCATTACTGCCTCTATATTTACTTTTACCGTTTTACCTTGACTGCTTTGTTTTTACTTTTTCACTTTTACCTTTTACAGTAAGAGTGAGTAAAATATATCCTCGAGAGTTGCTGATGGAAATGTTTCATCCTCTATTCTAAACACTTGTGTAAAATTCTTCATTCTTCTCTACTAATGTATGAAATACTCTTGTTTTAGGAAAACAATTCGAACTCATTTCCTTGTGAATTCTTGGAGTAAACAGGTCTTTAACTAGTATTAAGTTGTTTATCCAAATTATTATTTTGCTAATAACCTACAAAACAAAACAATTGTTAATAAAACACGAGTCGGAAGGAAAGCCAATAATTACTTTAGGGAACAGGGAATACAATGAAAGGATTTCTTTCCATAGTAGTGGTTTTCTCGTAATTTCACAGAGGTGTGGGAATAAGGGTAGAGATGGGTTATGAACCTCAAATAGCTTAATACATTGGTGCGGGGCTATAATATTTTACCACGGATCAGAGTGAGTATTTCTTTTGCAAATGGTGTAGATATTACCACAATGGTTCATGATTTTCATTGAATTTATTTATTGCCTTTAGCGCAGAGTGGAACAGTGGCTTATCGTAGTAGAAGAATGATTTAATGCATTTGTACAAGGGCGAGAAAGTGGTTTTCGCATCGCGGGGAAAATGCTTAATGGTTTCGGGATGGAGGATATTACCTCCAGTTTTTTATCGCATCGATAAAATGTGGTAAATGATTTTTTGCAAATGGATGCGATTCAGTAGGTTTATGATGGGCCGAGGAGAGAGGGAAGGTTAAAACCCCCAATATCACAAATTTTATTTTGTTTTTAATGAGCGCGCTATTAAATTTGTGATATGGGTTATGGGCCTTTAGATGTGTCGAGCGGAATGCGAACGGTCGAGATCAATCGATGGAGTTATGGGGTAGATGGGCATGGGGCCCAGGATCTTTTATGCGGGGTTTAATGTTATATGTTAAAATTATTTTTTTAACATAAATCTTTAGTGTTAAATGGATAGGTGGGATAGGCGGGTTTAATATGTTTTACACAGAAAATGGAGTATATCCATGTGTAATGTAAAATTTTGGGCAGATTAATATAAAATATATGTTTTAAACCTATGGGGAGCAGGATAATTTTCACATGGAGTAATTAAACCATATGATAACATAAAAATGTGGCTTGGGGTATGTAATAAAATGAATTAATATAATTACGGGGGGAAGGTTTATAATGGAATTAATATATAAGTTAAGCATTAATATGAAATGAATAAGCGTAAATACCAAATACACTAAGCATAGTGTGAAACATATGTTTTTAAGAGGGATTTCATCATTGTGAAGCCCAACATAACATTTAACACTTATACTTAGGCAAAAAACATTTTTGTTGGTTTTTTGGGTATTTTTGTATGAAAGGGGAATTAGTCAAGGGGGTTTTACTTTTCCTAGATAAAAAGTGTTTTAAACTTAGGAAAAGGGATTTTATTAGGGTAAAATGAATGATGAAGGGGAAGGGTTTTTAATGAAGGGAATCCAATACTTAGTGCCAATTAGTCATTAAGCCTTGGGTCCGGTCCCAAAAAAAGTCAGAGAACTGCTCCGAGCCTTTATGACTGAAGGTTTTGAATATTGGAATACTTTGAGGGAATGGAAATTAGTAATTTTTCCAGATGATGTTTTATTCATGCCTTGTGTAACTGCTTTCTACATACCCATCATTTATTCTACCATTTTTTTATTATTTTCATGGGTACGTTTGAGCTTGCAACCCTAAATCCATTTTTATTTTAAAGTATAAACTATCTAATTCTAACCTTATTTCATCTGAGGGATCGGATTAAACTGTTGATCTCCTCATTTATTCTCTAAATATCTACTGATTTTTCAAGTTTAAACTGTTTGACAGATCTTTATTCTCTATCTAACAACATGAAATTTAAAGCATGAGAGGTCAACTTTAAGTTGTTTGACCCACATGGATTGTGGCATTTAGGAAAATCTGCACACAATCTTATTTGCAAAACTAAACTAAAGTAGTGGCATTAAACTTACAACACTTTCATGATCTACTTTTGATGGGGTTCATATTTAATATTCTCTTGATATTTGTTTCTTTTTTTCCTTTGATTGTTCTTTTAGGACATACCCTCTTTATATTTTTTTATTTTTGAATAAATTTTCAAAAAGCAAAGGTATGTACAATATTTAAAGATTTTAACAGAGTCAAATCAAAATTATGAATCCTATATTTATAGGACCCTAACACATCACATCATATTTAAGATAAAATTCTAAGTTTCAAGCAGTGGAAGATGACATCGAGAATCAACAACAAGTTCTTCGACTCTTAAAGGATAACCTCACTTTGGCGTATAATCGAATGAAACAATAGGAAGATCAACATTACAGCGAAAGTAGTTTTGATGTAGGTGACTGGGTATTTTTACGGCTACAACCATACAAACAAATGTCCTTCAAGCAAGCTAAGAAGCATGATAAACTATCACCAAATTATTATGGTCCTTACAAGGTGTTGCAAAATATTGTTACTATCATACAAATTGGAGCTTCCTGCATCTTCCCAAGTGCACCCATTTTTCCATGTGCTTCAATAGCATTATTGGTGACAAGCTTCTTGGTCAAAAAATATTTCCAAAACTTGACGAAGAAGGAAAAATAATATTGGAACATGAAGAAATAATAGAAACAAGAACTTGATATCTATGAAATCGATCAATTTTAGAGTATCTCATCAAGTGGAAAAACTTACCCGTTGAATATTCGACATGGGAGGATTCAAATTTTATACAGAAACATCCAAAAGTACTCAAGCATTGAGGAAAACACTTTTTTGAAGGAGAGGGGAATGCTAGGTCCATATAATACTAGTGTATCCCCTTATTGTTATTGTTACTATAGCCCTCTTATTATTATTGTTGTGCCCATGTAGTCCCCATATTGTTATTATAGTGCCCAATAGAAGCCCACTATTGTTATTTTTGTTGCATTGCATTGTTATTTTTATGTCGAATATGATTATATTATGACCCATTGGACTCCTATATATAGAAAGGAGGTTTTTTCATTTGTATCATCCAAGAATTGTTCATTTATGTAATGTAAATGCGGTTTTCCCCTCAAAGAGGATAATTTCTAAGACATTGATCTATCTTTTATCCTACTTTATGAGTTGGCTTCATAGAATGTACTTGGATGACATCCTGATATTTAGCTAGACTTGGGAAGAGCACCTCAACCACATCTGACAGTTCCTCCAAACATTGGGGCAACACAAGTTGTGAGCTAATTTGGAGAAGTGCACTTTAGGAATGACCTAGGTCTAGTATCTAGGATACATTATTGATGAGTGGGGGGTGCATGTGGATCCAGCCAAGATCAAATTCATTTGGGATTTTCTAGCCCAAACCACTCTAATAGAGCTCGAAAACTTTCTGGGTCCTGGGTCTTGCCAATTTATACCATAGGTTCATGTTGGGATTCTCTCATATCCCTTTTCCCTTTACTCAAGTCACCAAGGGAGGAGCGAAAGAAAAATTATTTTGGTCTGAATCTCGAGAGAAGGCATTTGTAGCGTTGAGATATCCCCTATTATTTGCACCAGTGCTCACATTACCAAACTTGAAACAACCATTTGAGATCGAGACAAATGTCTCTGACTATGCTATTGGGGAAGTTATTACTCAAAAGGGAAATCTTTTGGCATATCACAGTGATAAAATTTCTGACACGATTTGGACGTACAACACTTATGATAAATATATGTATTCCATTATGAAGGCTTTCCTACAATGGAAGCATTACATTTTGGGGAAGGAAATGGTCATCGACACAGACCAATGACCCCTACAGTTCATACAGACACAAGGGAAGTTGTAGAACGATCATAATCAGAAGTGGTCCACATACCTGCAATATTTTAATTTGAACATCAAGTACAAGAATGGTAGAAAAAATAATGTTTAATATTACCTCATTTTACCACCAATCGTGGCACTAACTACCATGTTAAACTCTTGTGGGCACGAGACTTACGACTGGCTACTTCTCTACAGAAGCGATCTAGAATTCAGCCACACATACAAGATGCTCTAGAAGGGTAAGCAAGTTCCAAAATTCACTGCTCTGTCACCTAGGACACCTTTGTGTTCCTTAAAGCGAGTGTGCCAATATGTTTTGGGAAGTGCACTACCATTGGGTCACTGATCATTTCATGGTCGATAAAACAGTCACAATAATGAATAATTATTTCTATTGGCTGAAACTACGACAGGATGTCAGGCAGTACATCATATCTTGGAGTGCTTGTGCCATTTCCAAATGGGCCATCAAGAATAAAATCCTCTATACTCTTTTTCCTACCCCTATTCAACCTTTGGTATCCATATCCATGGATTTTATGTCAGGCCTTCCTTATACTAAGCATGGAAACGACCATGTTTTTGTGTTTGTCAACAGATTCTCGAAGATGGCCATTATGGCGGCCTGCATGAAGAATATCACACCAGAAGCTACTCCTTAACTCTTCTTTGAACGAGTGTGGGTGCACTTCACGATCTCGTAGTTTATCATCTCATATCGGGAGAGAAATCTCCTCAATAAATTTTTCTCTAACCTCTGGTTGATGTTGGACACCAAGCTCACCAAGTCCACACCTTTCTATCCCCAAACTTATGGATAGACACGAGTTGTCAATAGGAGGTTCATACGCATTTTTCACATGTAAAAATCATAGAATTGATGCACATGGGATGAGAGAATCCCCTATGTAAAACATAACTATAATCGAACTCTCCACAACTGAACTGGCCACAAACCCTTTCAGGTGGGCTTGGGAATGCAGCCACTATGTCCCATTAACATAGCCATGTCATTTACGGCTACACAGGTAGATTCGTCTCATGTCTAGTCTGAAGAGGAAAAGGTGAATAAATTCATTAAGCACATTCAGTACATCTACCAATAGGTTCAATACGTATTGAAAAGATCCAATGCTAAGTACAAACAATGACATTATTAGCATTGGGTACCACATAAATTCTAGGCGGGCAACAAAGTGTGGCTACATTTGCAGAAGGAGCGCCTCATTATACCTGATCACAAGCTTCACCCGATCTACTATGGGCCATACACCATCACCAATGCTATAAGGGACAATGCCTTCGATCTAAGTATTCCATGATTCCTTGGTCTGCACCCAATGTTCAACGTGGACTGCCGTCAACCCTACCTTCGACCTCTACTAGGCACATACAACATGGCAGAAGAACTCACACCAATAACATTAAACCTAGACCGCATGGAATAAATCAAATTTTATCGAATCATGTAAACACAAATCAAGAACACCCGCCAGCAAAGGATCCAACTCTATAGATTTTTCAAAGTAGGAAAACTCCTTCACGAGGGTAAATGGTTCACCAATGACCAGGTTCAATAGAAATTTCCTCACCTCATGGAGGATCTGCACACAATGGGGACCATTTCTTCCTATGGGGGGAGGAATGATCTAGTTGGATATTGGTGGCCACCCACCTATTCCACCTAGACCTCTAGTTAGTTTCACCAATTTCCTTTTTTATAGCAACATTTACTATTTTTAGCAGTTTTTAGGGTCCTAAACTTCCAGAGCAGTTTTGACCCACTAAACGACATTTTTTGAGGTTTTAAATAGGCCCATAGCAATAGGCACTGACCTGCGGCAAAACTTGCAGTACTTGAAGAGATATTTCTAATGATATATTGTACACGAAAAATAGAGATAATATGACCAAGTTACGACCCCAGGGAGTTGGATTCCTAACTAACCCCAACGGGGCCCACAAACTCTTGTATTTTCATCTCCTACGGTTAGGGTTTTTGTTTTTTATGGTTTTCCTATGTTGTTCAATAATTAAAAGGCCCTTGAAACTGATTTTAATATAGTTCAGAGTCTTGTAGCCGCCATATATATTCTCAAAGATAAGCTACCAATGCCATAGCTATTTTATTTCCATTCTATCTATAAGCATATTTCAGTTATTTGATATTAATTAAATGAACTTTTATTTCTGCATTTATGTTTATTTCTATATTTTTATGCGTTCCTTCATAAGTCTGGATCATGTGGAAAAATTATCAGTATGTTCTTCTTCATTCTTAGAATATACCAAGATTTCATTAATGAATACAATCACAAAATTTTCCAAATAATGATGCAACACACTATTCATCAAACACACAAATGTATCTAGAGAATTAGTCAAACCGAATGGAACTACAACAAAGTCATAATGCCCATACCTGTTCCAGAAATTTGTATTGCAAATGTCCTGCTCTTTGATGTGTACTTGATGATATCCTGATCTCAAGTCGATCTTAGAGAACACTATTTCTCCCTTCAGTTGATCAAAAAAATTATCAATCCTCAGTAATGGGTATCTATTCTTGATGGTCACTTTGTTCAACTGCCTCTAATCAATGCACAATCTGAGAGTGCCATCCTTCTTCTTCATGAACAACACTAGTGCGCCCCATGGCAATACACTTGGCCTAATGTATCCATTATCAAGAATATCATTCAACTAAAACTTTAAATCTACTAAATCAGGTGTGCTCATCTTGTAAGGTGCCTTTGATGCTGGTGCTGCCATCGGTACCAACTCAATAGAAAAATATACTTCCCTATGAGGTGGAAACTCTAGAATTTGTGCAGGAAACACATCCTAAAACTTCTATAGAACTAGATACATGCTTAGAACATATACATCCTCAACTTCCTTACCTTTGTCGCTAGAGATATGTACTACAAATAGCACACACCCTTTCCTACGACTATGCTTGGTCCGCATAGCTATAACCATCCTAATTGATATGACTTTATTATTTCCCTTTAAAACTCTTGGTTCCCCATTTTCATCCAAGAACTCAAGGGCTTTGCCATAAAATCCACCTTGGTCCTATGAAGGTATAGTAAATCCACACCCAATAGCATGATATATGACCCCAATGGAAATATGTTCAAGCATGTTGCCATAGGAATACCATTTAACTCAAATGCAAAAGATCTTACTCAATGATGAACTCTTTTATTTTTACCTATAGAAAACTGCACTAACCAAGATTTTTCATGCATTTATTTTCTCAACCTGCACTTATTCACCAGGTCAGGATTAATATAATTTTAGTTATATCCAGGATCAACAAAAATAGAAACAACTTGATCACAAAGCTTATCGTCAATCTCAATGATAGAAGCTTCATGATCTGCCTGTCTATTTTCCACAACTGCATAAATCCAAATAATGTTATGACCAACATCCCCAACTATCTGCACCTCCTATGCACTATAGATCTGGGGTCTAACACCATCTAGAGATAATCCCTCTTATGATGATCCTTGCCACATATCCAACACTACAACAATGCTCCACCATCACCTCTAGTCTACTACTCTCTAGGTCCTTTCCCAATTGTATTGAAATTCTTGTAAGGAACCACATTTTCTTCCCCACCTGCATCTTCATGTCTTTCCCTCTTTAGTGGCCATCTTATTTTAACTTTCTCATTTCCTTTCAAATCACGTTTAGGTTCAACTTTGTGTTTTGAATTCTCATAAAAATGCTTTAGCTTTCAAATGGACTCCTACAATGATCTAGGCTCATCAAACTCAATCCAGTATTTGTAGGCTACTGGAAGCCCATTGATGAATCTCTAAACCATGGCCTTCTCCTCCTTGAGGTAAGGAACATATCTCAAAAACTCCAAAATCATACTAGTATACTCATCATCTGTCATGGAACCCATCTATGACTCATAAAACTCCTTAGCTCTGGCATCATAATACCTCTGTGATAGATACTTATTCTAAAATAACCTCTCGAACTCACTCCAAGTCCATTCCTCATAAACACCCCTGAAATTATTCACATATTCCCGCCAAATATTTTCTTTACCCTTAAGGCTAAATTCATCTATTCTGGCTTTCATGTTTTTTGAATAGTCATGCAACCTGAAGAACTTCCTCAGACCAAGAAACCATGCCTTTTCATCATGTGATTTATTCATCTATCCATCAAAGGTAGGTGGTTTTTATCTGTTAAACTCATATGAAAATATCCCCTATCACTCCTCCAGTAAGGATGATAATGATGGAAATCATAATTTCTATCTAAACCAGAACTAGAGTAGTACCTGTGTTTGTCACCTCTCTTATCCGGAGTGTCCAAGAACCTTCCATTTCTAATTGTGTCATCTCTATCTGACCTTTAACCACTAGGAGACCTACTACCATATGCCCCATTAGTTCCATCCTCCTCTCCATAAATGATCTCATGAAGTGGCCCATGTCACTACAAATCTGACAAACTCTAAAGTATTTCCGCATTTACTTCTGCTTGGTTTTCTTGTGTGTTAAATTTAGATAACAATGGTGTTCTATGCTTGATGAAATTTTAATTCGATCTTTCATAGGCCCGATAAAAAATAGAAATCACATAAACATGAAAGTAAAATGCTGATAGAACAAAGTAATATATCAATAGAAAACAAGATAAATATAGATCAGATTTACAATTCCTTTTTTCCAGAAAAGATATATGATATTGTTGCGTTACGGTAGTCAACGTGATGCTTCAACCAGAAAAGTATTTCTCGATCAACCAAAAATTTATGTGTCACACCCACATCCCTCAAAGATAGCTCATCACAATTCAATGCAAGTCAAACCAGGGACAATGTAGAAAAGTCAACACAGGTAGCAGCACAAGAGGCAACGCAACAAACTGGGGCTTCGGTAAAAACATGAAATCCCTTGATTTTAGTGCCCAACTGTATGGCCTCCTAAAGTAATATTTTATGTAGAATATTGAGGTCAAATTACCAAAGGTTAACCATGGTCAACGTTGGTCAATTCTATAACAGACAACCCTAAATAGATTAGCACAGAAAATAACAGCTTCGCTCGACACGTGTGAGGGGAAAAAAGGCCTCCAAAGGCTATTGAGCCAATCAGATCACAATGAGAGAATGTGTGATGAGTTAATGGTAAAATCAACTCTAAGGCTCTCCAATTTATGTCCATCAATGAGGGTGTGTGACAGATCTATTAGGCATGTGGGAAAAATCTGGCCGACCTTGCACATGTGGAAAATAAATTCAAAATAAATGTTTTGCTCATTCGATCAAGATGATTTTTAGATCAATATTGCACCTCCTCAAAAGAGGAACCAAAAAAAAATATGACCATCATCATATGAGCAGGGAAACACAGAGTTTGAACCTATTTTCCCAAACTCAACACTCCCTCTCAACTAGGGAGAAGTCCATCTGTCCACAAGTGCCATCGATCATGTACCAAACCAAACATCCTGTGTCATCCCACCGTAACTTTATTTGTTGGCTCTTTATTTAAGAACAAAAGGTGAGTCACAAATAAATCACACACAACTAATCTGAAGTTAGCTTAGAGGTAAAAACCTCTCTCGAACTTAAAAAGTGTCTCATACAAACCCAAAGTTAGTTTAGAGGATAAAACCTCATCATACTTTATCCTAGATAGTGGTGTTGTACACATCCCATCCTAGATATAAAGAGTATGGAAATCTATGATGTGTCCATTGGTCTTGCTATGGTCTCTATCCACATTTCCCACCTCATTGGCCAAATTAGAGGTACTTCCAATGAGTCCAAAACTCCATGGGTAGGATGCTTACGAAGCACAGATCAAAGAGAGGCAAACCAATTGTTGGCTCGAGGGGTCCTGACCCAAGTTCGAAGGTTAAGTTTTTCCAACAAACCCCTATACTACTGGACCTTTTGGCAGTTACCTACTTGCGCAGGCCAAAGTCTCACCTGAAGCATCATGGGCGGGTGTTGGAACCAAGTTTCCACACCCTGAGAGAGAGTAGGTAAGTCAAGCAGATCCACATTAGCAACCTATCAAGTTCACACCAGACATATCTATTCGCAGGATAGTTAACAGTATAATCACAATATACATAGCTATTTTCTTGCAGAGATCTATTTAATGATTCTGAATCCACATGCGTATCAACAGTAATCAACACATATCATCATAATGCATCATCAATAGAGTACAGGAATACCACACATAGAAATATTCATAGCATAAAAAGATAACCAACAGTATTCATAACAGATCCAATAGTTCACATCAACAAAAATACATTAGATCAGATAACACATAAATACTTCAACCATATCTGCATATATTAGTATTCAAAAATCAATACAATTCAACACAGCCTGCGCACACAACCAGCAGGGTTTGCACACAGTAGGACTGAGGATCTCCACGCACACAGCTAGCAGGAGTCCTTACCATAACAACCAACAACAGATCTAATAACTCGCACTTAGCATCGAACTTAACTTTTTTCTACCTTAAGAATCAAAATGTTCATCTATTTATATTTACTTAGCCTATGTTTCCAATGGTCTGCAAACCATGGTTGGAAGACTCTTGGTCTACCCTCGACCCATTACAATGCATTTGGGGCTTTTACCCACCCCAAAACCCCTGCGTTAGACTAATTAAGACCAAAAATATAAAAAAATGTACAAAATTTGTAGCTTTTAGGGGACCTTCTTCCAACAATCCCCCAACACAATATTGTGACTCATCCTGAGTCACTGCAATGGTGGGTCTACACCTATGCCTGTAGTATTTTTATCACCTCCACCAGTGGGGGTAGCACTCCTTCACTCTGAGCAGCAATGTTCTGGGGAATATCTACCAATTTTTGCGAAGTTGGTACTTCTGTGGTGGCTGTGACGCTCTCTAGAGTCTGGCTCAATTGTTTAACAACGACATCAATATCCTGGGCGAGCTTGAGGGCTTCACCAGCCCATGGCTTAAGACAGTCACTGAGAGTCTTCTTCTTCTAGTGGAGTTCATCGATATCATCCCGGAGGGTATGGATAGTTCACAGTAATGCTAATTGTTGAGCAAGAGCCAGAGTAGGCATCGTGGCTTCTTTCTGCTCAAACGTTTCTTCTTTTTGTTATAGGTCCTGGTTGATTTCATGCAAGATTGGGTCACGCTGTACCTTGGTCCATAACTGCATGGCTATATCTAGTAATTGGGAACCTTTAGCAATCTGTCCTATAATCACATTTGTAGTTGCAGTAGCCAGTGCAGCTCACTAGGCCCGTACCTTTCGTGGTGTCTCTGGCTACAACTTGGCCTACAATTCTGCGATCTGCTATTCCATTTGCATTTTGACTACTTGAATCTTCGTCCCGGAGGCCTTTAATGCTGTGACCAAGCCCTTAATCTTGGCTTGGGGGGGTGGCATTGGCCGTGATTTCTTCTGTAACATCTGTGCAAAGTCTACTAATTAAGTGTTCCAGCTCCATTTTCTGCGTGATGGTGAGGGTAAAAGTAGCCTGTACCTAGGATACTTCAGTGTTATTTTCCTCGATTGTCTACTCAGCTACACTAAGTTGGTGGTGCACTTGATGATCCCTATGCTAGATTTCTTCAAACAAGGAAGTGTGGAGAACCTACAATGCTTCATGTGGAAACCTGGCCAGATCTAGCTATACTTGCGCACATGCCTGGACCTACACTCCTAAGTCGGGTGGAGTTATTGCGAGGGTTGCACTTGGCAAGGAACAGAGGCGTCTTTCTATTGTAATGAGTGCTGCTATGCTAGTTGCCAATGTCATTCGTACCTAAACCATGCTAGTTTGCAGCATGTCCGTATTTAGCTACAGAGCTCGGATCTCAGCTTGAAGTGTGTCGACCGCGGCTTTCTGCTGCTCTTCCATAGCCAGCCATTTTCCTTCGGCAACCAAGGTGACTGCATCCACAATTTTCTCGAGGTTCCCTTCAGTTAGTGTAACAGTTTCATCGCATTCTGTTCGTTGAGAGTGCTACATCTTTCGTGACCCTTTAGTTGGTTCACCAGTTCGCTTTGTACCGCAGGGAGAGTCAGAACCTCCCACCTCCTGACTGTCGGTGTCAAGGTCTTGTTGTGCATCCTTCTGCGCTGCTACTTCTGCACCCTTCCCCGTACTCTTACCAGGCTTCGAACCTTTCTGCGACGTGGCTTCGGTGCCCTTCCCTGTGATTTTTCTCATTCCTCCAGTTTCTTTTGCAAGAGGGGTGAATTTTGGGGTTCTTTTTTCTTTAGAGCCCTTCGCACATTTTTTGAAGCCAAGCTTCCAGTGAGGAGACCACTGCGAACCTAAATGATGAATTTCCTCATCGACAACCATATAGGGGAGCGAAAACCCACACAAAATCCTTGTAGCCTCGAATTTGGACATTATGCATAGTCACTTGGAAAGCAGCACTCCTTTTATATTTATCATAAATGGCTGGCGATAGACGTGGCCAGGATTTGATAGCTGCTATGAGCCCACTCTAAAACAATACCCATAATACTTGATTTTCTTCAATGCACTACGCATCCTTAGATTCCCACAAGTTCATATAACGAGCTCCTTCGAACATGTCTTTGGTGAGATCAGGGAGGACTGATTCCTTAGGTGCTTCCCAGGCGACCAACGCAATGAGAAGCAGCAACCAGGAATAACAAAAGGCTCATCCATGCTCCTGGGATTCTCGGACATTAGCCAAAAACTCATCGCACAGGTACTGAGACCAATTGAAGTATACCCCTTTCCTGCATTGACTTGCTAACTGGATTACATATGAAGGGACGGTGGCGACCTGGCATTTTCTCATCATCTTGCATGCCAACAACATGGTACCCAACTATGTACCAAGGTCACTGATGGATTTGATTATGAAGCCTTGAGTATTTCACTCCACATGGAAGGTTTTGTACACATATTCAACAGTATCCCCTTCATACTTTTTACCAACACGCTCGAGAGGGTCTGGTCATATCATGGGAAGACCAGTAATTCGGTGAATGAGTGTAGCATCAATGGGGATTCGGTCTTAGATCCATAGGCAACTATAATGAACCAGGGTGAGAAAATGACATGCCAGATGATCCATGATATTATAGTGGCCAAAGTGTGGCATCCTTAGTAGGTTCAAGAGCCCGGACCCATCCAATCCACGCACCCAGCACATGGGTAAAATATTCATCCCATCGTCTTCCTGAATTATGTCAAGGTATAATTCGGGTGCCAACTCAAGGAATGCCTCCAAATTGGCCAACTCATGATCATCAAATTTCACCTCATGGAGTCTTCCAAAAGGTTCGTCAATGATGGGGACCACACCCGGGGTCAGTGGTATCTGCAGGTAGGTGCGCAGGCCATCAAGGCTCTTTGTCGTGCGTGTGGAGGGATTGTAGGGCCGAATAAAGGGTGGTAGCCAATTGATTGGCTTGGCTGCTTGGGCATCCTCTTGAGCAGCCCGAGGTCGCTTTGCTGGTTTAGGCGATCCTACCAGAGCTGCCCCCTATGAGGATTTCACATTCCGAGGAGAAGTAAAGGGCTTCACCCCAACCCACTTCACGGGTTTCCCCAAACCCTGTGTTTTTTCATTACCTTTCTTATTTTATTGACTCGGTGTAGATATAACCTCTTCAACTTTTCACTCGATTTCCACTACTTCCTTGGTTTCTTGCTCCACTTAGGTCATCGGTTCTGATGCTTCCGCGGGATTAGTGGTCGTCATCCTGGCATGGAAGATGAATTTTGGATTGCTACTGTCAAAGGAAGTAGGCTGCTCAGACATGAAAGGAACGCAATAGGCACAGAAAATCTTACAGCATAAATTCATCAACGATAAACATGCCAAGTACAAACTATTCAAGCGATGCAAAACCCTTGTCTGATTCATCCTTCTCCTTTTATAGCCTTTGAAATCTAACAACGGTTGGGTAAACTTCACTTGGAACTTACCATCAAGGAAACGATAAAAAATATCCATCAATCGCCTCATTAAATGTCGGTCGCCCACTATTTTCAATGGTAAATTTTTATTTTTACCCAATTTTACTATTCCAATGGCTAGTTTCCACACCTCTTGTGTGCCCAGCACACCCCTATGCTTCCTGCAGACCTCCTGTGCACCTAGCACACTTCTGCGCGTCCAACACACCTACTACATTCTGAACATACGTCTGCGCCCTCGGTGCACCCCTCCAAGCTTCCAAACCTACTACCGCGTCCTGTGCGTATCGTGGTACTTTCCGTGCTTACCTCCCTTCATGGATAGAGCCCAGTTTAGACAACTACTTTGGCCATATAGTCATTTTATCCGATACAGTTTGAGCCAGCTACCATTGACATAGCCAGGTAACATATCGCCACGTAGGGTGGCTAATCGAATAGTTCCGCCATCCATGATTTCTTTAACTGCATAGGGCCCTAGCCAGTGCTGTCAGAACTTCCTTGGGTGTTTCGCAAACTAGCTATCATACAATAGCACGAAGTCACCCTCCACAAAGGATTTTTTTCAAATATGTCGATCATGCCATGCCTTATCCCAAGCCTTTTGAACTTTCTAATGGAAATTCGTAATGAAACGGTCTTCCTCCAAAGCCACAAGTTGCGCTAACCGCTCCTCCATGATATCAGGCTCAGCCATATTTGTAAAGGTTGCGATGCGTAGGCTAGGAAAAATGTATTCCATGGGCATAATGGCCTCCTTGCCATAAACCATTCGAAACAATGTTTTCCCTGTCAACTTCTTACAGGTGGTTCGGTAGTCCCAAAGAACAAACGGGATGCGCAAGTCCCAATCGCTGTGATCAACGTTACAAACCTTGGTCAGTGCATGCTCAAAGACTTTATTAAAGGCTTCAACTACTCTGTTTTCCTGAGAATGATACGGATTTCTTTTTTCATGATGGATCCGGAATTATTTCGTCAAGGCCTGTATTGCTTCATTGAAAAAGTGCGTACCATTATCGCTCATCAAGATTTTTAGACATCCAAATTTGGTCAGAATCTACTCAAAGATGAAGTGTGCAGCAGTATCTACAGTGCAGTCCTTTACCACTTATGCTTCGAACCACCTAGTTACATAATCGGTAGCAGTTACAATGTAACACACGCCTGTCTTCTTTTTAGGGGGTTGATAGTTCCTACAAAATTGATGGCCAATTTTCAAAGGCTTGCAAGGCTATTTGCAGTTGAAGGGAAATTTCATCCCT
Source organism: Pinus albicaulis (assembly GCA_034641835.2). Lineage (NCBI taxonomy): Eukaryota > Viridiplantae > Streptophyta > Pinopsida > Pinales > Pinaceae > Pinus > Pinus albicaulis. The sequence goes on from CM076579.1 coordinate 767,153,880, forward strand.
GCAAGATGGCCTTCCGGCTCATTGGCATGTACTGCAAGCCTTACAATAGTCATGAGAGTTTTTATGCAGGGTAGGCCACCATAATCTAGATCTCAAGATCTTTTGCGTCATTTCTTTCCCTGCGTAGTGACCTCTTGCTACCACGTTGTGGGATTCTGTCAAGATAGCATGTCGTTCATGCTCCAAAACGTACCGTTACAACACTTCATCAGCCCCCATCTTTGAAAAGAATTGAGAAACTGAAAAGTAAAATGTAGCGGAGAATTTCTCATCTCAATATTACGAAATAGTTAAATAGATTGCATTGGAAACATCAACAATAAATAACTGGAGTTAAACTCGACTAAACTGGACTCACTCAAACTGACCTACGACACTTGGAATGACAGTTTCGACAACTAGCAGGTGGTTGAGATTATGTTCTTTAACACTTCACTTTAATTTCAACCACATAAAAATTTAATTCAGATACCTGCTGGTCTATGTCTCAGCGAGGCTTACAATTTAAAAATTGACTTCAATTAGATTTGTTTTTCTTATTCTCTTTTTCTAGATTCTGTAGCCTCTAAATTGTTTTAGATTTTTCGCTTTGCTGTATCCTGGAGAACTCTATTTCTTCATTTTCTGATGCAGTTCTTCTATTGTTCCAGAATATTACGAAGTATTTAAATATATTACATTGGAAACATCAGCAATAAATAACTGGAGTTAAACTCGACTAAACTGGACTCACTCAAAATAACCTATGACACTTGGATTGACGGTTTCAACACCTAGCAAGTGGTTGAGATTAAGTTCTTTAACAATCTTATATATATGACCTGTGATGATGGTAAAATCTGCAGCGCAGGTTACCAACTCTTTCTTCTGTTGTACTGAATACTCAGTCGGTGATATGCTTGTAGTCAGGTTCAGGATGATGTCGGTGACATGCACATCAGCAAACTTAATAGAAAATAGTTTCGCATCAGGCAATCCTTCTTATAGGTTGGTTGGTTCCTCGCTAGTCTCAATTCGGGACAAGTGATCCGATCCAACATTCAACTTCCCTGGCTTGAAAATGATATCAAAGTCGTATTCCATGAATAGCAGCAGCCATCGACAGATTTCCCCCCCCCAACACAGGCTTATTCATGAGGTACTTCAAAGGTGAATGATCTGTAAACATTTTGAAGTGTCCTCCTAACAGATAGTGTCGATACTTCTGTAATTCATAAACCATCACCAAGCCCTCCTGCTCCATAGTAGAGTAGTTGCGCTCTATACCAGAGAGTTTCCTACTAGAAAATGCAACTAGATGATCAATTTCTCCATCTCCAGTTTGCATAAGGAACGATCCAAGGGAAATTCCCGATGGATCGACATGAACATGGAACACCTTTGCCGAATAAGGAAAAATGAGGATAGGCACAAAGACCATCTTTTATTTGAGTAGCTCGAAACTCTTCTGACACTCCTCATCCCAAAAAATGAAACATCCTTCTTAAGCAGCTTTTACAAAGGCGTTGTGATCAACGTGTACCACTAAATGAACTTCCTCCTGTGTGTCCGAGGATCAAACGCAGCTGCTTCTCAGTTGTAGGTACTGCCAGATTTATGATCACTGCAACTTTCTTAGGGTTAACCACCAACCCCTGTCGGCACTCTATATGTCCAAGAAATATTCTGAAGGGTAAGCAGAAGATACACTTCTTGATATTCAGGGAAATATGGTGCTTTATACAAGCATCCAAAATCATGCACAGGTTTGAAACGTGCTTCTTTACTAAGCTAAAGACAGTCCAATCATCAAATTAAACTCCCAGAAATTCGTAGATGAACTCTTTGAACATTGTGACTACTACTCGTGAAAACATAGCATGGGCATTCTTTAGTCCAAACGGCATAAATGTATACTGGAAGGATCCCCATTCAGTGGAAAACGAAGTCTTGCTATGATATTCAGGTGCGATTCTGATATGATGGTACCCTAATAACCCATCCGTGAATGAGTATGCTTTCTGCCCTCCTATGCTATCAAGGATTTTTTCTGAGAACGATGTAGGAAAGGGATCATGCACACAGGCATCATTCAATTTGCACAATTCCATGCATATTTGTATCTCTCTCTTTGTCTTTTTCTCCTGAACCACCATTGGGCTTACCCAGTCTGACTACTTGACTGGTTCGATGATACCTGCGGCGAAAATTTTATCGATTTCTTCCTTAACCTTTTGCTTATATTTACGATTTAGCCGATAAGGTCACTGCTTCACAAGGTGCGCATCAGGTTTTAGTGTGATGTGCATGACCCCTAGGTCCCCTGTGATCCCCTTAAGCTCTGAAAACTTCATCAGGAATAAGTCCTGATATTCCGTGAGCAGTTTGGAAACTTTTCCTACTGTATCATCATCCCAATAATCCCCAATTTTAGCCAGCTTAGGCTGCTCTTCTGTGCCAATGTTGACTTCTCGCAGCTTTAGAGGCTTCGTAATGTCCACAGTTTGTAGTGGAGGTCCCGCAACTACGCGCTCTCTCTTTGAAACCGGGATAGAGACATTGCATGGATCCTCATCGCACTCTTCTATGGTTATATTGTGGAAATTGGCAATATCCTGCATCTGTGTTTCCCATGTTGGTACCCCAATTGCTACGTAGGAGAATGATTCATCAAATACGAAGGTATCTATATCCATCACAGCTTCGTCAAGTGTCTCCATTCCCCCTGTTAGCCCAAATGTCCCTACAAATTCATCCTTTAATGTTTCCCAGTGGAAGGTGCACTAATGTAGCTCCGCATCTAAGTACCATGCGGGGAATTGGTCCCAAGGCATGAATAAATAGGTGAACCTATTCTTCTGTAGTCCGATCACACCATTTTTCCATCCAAGCGAACAAATTCTTGCGTGGGTCTCCAGGACCAAGGAATGTTTTTACGTGCAAGTGGGTTAGAGGTTCGAATCACAATATCATCATATCCCGACACTCTTCCCAATACTGGAACGCCCCCTTATGCGTATTCCACCACTTCGCAGGTGTTGCGTGCATGGCTAGACTAAGGGCTCATAGCCTTTGCTCTCGTGGAACCTCAGTCTCAAATGTTCGTAAAAACTCCTTAATACTAATATAACCATCAAAGTACGGTAGTTCTCTTACCTTTGAGGAGATGCATCAGAAGTCCTTTGTGAACCTAAGACATCGCAATGCAGAGACATCATGTAACTGGTTCTACCAATTTTCTATTTCTCCGTCAGAGTCAGAGAAACACTCGCTATCCTTTTCCCAACAGAGTACACCATCGGCTGTGGGATTGATCCAATCTTCGTCCAACGCAATTAACTTATAAATATGATCCAAATATTCTTCTTCACACACTGGCTATGTATACCGTTCTCCTTCTACAGGGTCTAATGGTACTATCACCCATGTACCTTCATTTTCAAATACCATGCTTATTTTCTTAAAATTGATGACACCTACCATATCTATGGCCCAGTCTAATCCTAGGAGTGTAGGATAGGGGTCAACATCTTCTACAATATAAATGACCTTGAAGTCAACCCAGACCTTAACTCCTACGATATCTACCACGATCTTTGATAATCTACCCAGCGGTATGATCTTCTGCTGATTGGCCATGCGCAACTGGATAGTGGACCATTCCAACTTGGGTTCTCCCATTCGCTGCCAAGTTTTCTTAGGTAGTACGTTAACATCTGAACCTAGGTCCAGAATAACCTGATCCATCTCTTAATCATTGATTTGTGCGGTTAACCACATTTCCCTACCAGTGTGCTTCTTATGCTTGGAAAATTTGTGCACATCCTTAACTTCCATGGGTTGGTTTGTTCTTTCTGTGCAGCTTTCTATAAAAATTTGGAGGGTTTCTACGACCCTTTGGTTGTGCAACAACTTCATACATGCCTGCAGGAATGGTTTGACCTCATCATCTGCTTTGAGGTTCACGGGGGCTTGAGGAGTAGATGCCTCAGCCTTAGCAAAGTCTTGGCGAGTTGCAGCAAAGGTTTCCTTTTCCTTCTGTAAGTCCAAACCTTCTTGTTTGATGGCTACTTTTTGGATAAGAGGCTCCACCTCAGCTTTCTCTGCAACTCCACCAGTGACCATGCCACTATGTGTTATGAAATTAATGCTTGTTCCTTCGTCTCTAGGTTCTGTGTTAACCCTTTGTACATTCTGCGTAGGTGTCTGCTACTTTTCCTACATCTTGGCTATTAGAATTGGGTAGTATTCAATGACATGGTCTAGCTGTCTACAGTATCTGCAGGATTGTCTCACAGGTTTTGGGTAGTCCCTTGAAAAATTCCCTAGCTCTTCGCAGTTATAGCAGATCAGTTGTCCTTTTCCCTTACCTGCGCTTCCACCTCGGCCCCCTCCCCTGCCCCTAGCTGGGGAGCCACCCATACCTGAGGGGGATCTTGGTGAAGAAGGGTCTGATTGTACTGTTTTGTCAATTTAGTGTCCTAAATTGTTAACATAAATTATCGACCAGGGCTACTAAACTGATGAAGTGTAATGCCTAAGTATCCTTTTTCCTACTTCGTTGTTTTAAGGTTTTATTGATGTTTTTGGAAGTCTTTCTATTTTGATTCTTACCATTCTATGAAGAAGATGAAATTAATCTATTTAAAAAGGAAGGAAAGAAATTTTTTATCAAATGAATTAAAGCAAAGTTTTATTCACAAGTTTTTGAAGTTTATTTTCTAATTAAGAAATGGTGAAAACTAGAAATCCTAATCCATGGATATTGCAACTCAATTGAGAATTCAAGAAATGAAAACAACTAATAACTCAAACATTACAACTGAATCCAATTCATTTAATTGAGATTTATTGGGAGAGCTTGTGAAAAAGATTAAGTGTAGTGTAACAATGATCTCATATAACATGAAATTAAATACTGAAACAATTAATAACTCAGACCTTACAACGAAATCCATTTCATATAATTAAGATTTATTGGAAGAGCTTGTGAAAAGGATTAAGTGTAGTGTATGAGGATCTTCTATAACATGAAATGAAATACTGAAACAATTAATAACTTAGACCTTACAACTAAATCCAATTCATATAATTAAGATTTATTGGAAGAGCTTGTGAAAAGGATTAAGTGTAGTGTATGAGGATCTCTTAGACAATTACTGTATCTATAAGTCACTAACCATTTCAATTTAAGATTTAGATAGTCTTTACTTGGTCGAGCACAGTAACTGTTTAACCATAAAAGACAAGAAATGAAACCTAAGAAACTACTGCACTTGTGATTCACTATCCATTCATTTAACAAACTTTACTCAGTTGGATACAATAATTGAAATTTATGAAAGAAGTAAAGAAAATACAAAGAAATTCTTAAATAGAAGCTAGAATGAACTTATCTAGAAAATGCATGAAACCTCCTCAAATAGCAGGGGCCCTTTGCTATCAATTCGGTATAATCCTTTAGCTCCTTAAAATTATAATCAGAACAACATCAAGGCTAATCTCCTTTTTATTAAAATAGTGCTTGAAAAAAAATAGAGTATCACTGTGATTCTGAATGAGTTATTAACCATCCTTTCTTGGTTATACAGAGCTTAATTTATATGAAAATTCATAACTAATGTTTGAGAAAAAATAGGTACAGGTGTATTCTTCTAATAAAAATTGAATTGAGACTCTTTTGAGACTCGTGATCTGCTGCAAAGCAAATCAAGAGTCCTAATTCCTGTAGAAGACGGTCTCTTTAACTCTTTCTTTGACCATTGGATCAGACACCTCTATTTTTTGATTCAGTCCTCATGGATAGGAAGGAATCATATAGGGAAGATTCGAGAACTATCCATGTATGCCTTTTCTCCAATCGACACCTGCATCATACTTAAACACAAAAAAAGTTGTGGAACACTTGACTGGCTACATAATGCCTGTATTATGTGGCTAAATTGTTCAAAATTATTAAAACAACAAAAATCATGAAAATAAAACATGTTAATCATTTTTATGTAACCTTTAATAAATATTAATCATTCTTCATTGATTCTAAGGCTTATGAAGTGATAAAGAAATGATGAAATGAATTGAAGGTTTGCAATAGAGAAGACAATTTTTGGGTCATTTTGTTCTTTATGCACAGCTGTCTATCAAAGCTTGGAGGTTTTCTATGACCCTTTGGTTGTGCAACAGCTTCATACATGCTTGCAAGAATGGTTTGACCTCATCATATGCTTTGAGGTTCACAGGGGCTTGAGGAGTAGATGCCTCAGCCTTAGAAAAGTCTTGGCAAGTTGTGACAAAGGTTTCCTTTTCCTTCTATAAGTCCAAACCTTCTTGTTTGATGGCTACTTTTTGGATAAGAGGCTACACCTCAGCTTTCTCCACAGCTCCACCGGTGGCCATGCTGCTACGTGTTATGACATTAATGCTTGGTCCTTCATCTTGAGGTTCTATGTTAACCATTTGTACATTATGCATAGGTGTCTGCTACTTTTCCTACATATTGGATATCAGAATTGGGCAGTCTTCAATGACATGGTCTAGATGTCTAAAGTATTTGTAGGATTCTCTTGTAGGGTTCAGGAAGTCCCTTGCGAAATTCCCTACCTCTCCACAGTTATAGCAGATCAGTTGTCCTTTTCCCCTACCTGCGCTTCCACCTCGATCCCCTCCCCTGCCCCTAGCTGGGGAGCCACCCATAGCTGAGGGGGATCTTGGTGAAGAAGGGTTTGATTCTACCCTATATAGGTTTCCTCAGTCTATCATTAGATCATAAGTTTGATAGTTCTTCTCATCATGTCCTACTGACCGAAAAAACCTGCACCATTGTTGCTTCAGTTCTAGGACATATGCACCTAGATAGGGACAATGGTTAGTATCATGTAGGTCGGCTATGTGACAATAATTGCACCACAATGCAGGTCCACTTGGTCCTGGGTGTAATGGACTGGGTCCCCCCGCCTATAGGTAGTCTGCCAGTAGTGGGAACTTATCCTTGGTATGCCCAAATACCATACATCGTATGCAGCATATGTATGGACTAGCTTCTTTTCCTTGATCCTTTCGTAGGTTCTGGATCTCTGTGTGCATCGCCCCCAGCTACTCTTGTATTTGTTGTACCCCCAACTAGGTATCATCTCTTGGCATATCTTCCAACTTCATAGCAATCTCCAAGGCTTTCTCCTGTGATTCAATGGCTTTCTATCCCATAGGTACACATAGGTGAGGTAGCAACATAGAAATGAACCATTCCTTGTGCTCTATGTCATCATACAGAAATTCCCCTTTTATGATTACCTTCTTTAACCGTTTCTCAACTTCCCACACAAACTCAGAGGGTCCTTGCTTGAAATATTTTAGGTCATTCACTATCTGAGAGTAGGATTTGGGCTTCTTGAACTCTTGTTTTAGGGCATTCTTAATATCTGAATAGTCACATTCACATGCTGAGCTATGTATCCCATATACCAATCTGGGGCTCTTCCTTCAAAGGCAAGGTACAGTTGCGCCCCTTTCACAACATCGTTGGCCACATTTCGCACAGTCCATACCGATTATCCAACAAACCAAAAATAATCCATATCTTCATCCCTACACCCTTAAAGGTAGGTAGCTTCATGTGCGAGGCTATCTCGTCTTCTAGTGGCGGAGGTATGGGTGGGTTCTTACCCCTATGCTGAGTTGAAGGTGATGTAGTTGGAGGGCTATGGGCAGTTGAATTCCTTACTGGGCTATAGACAGATCTATCTCCTTCTTGATTAGTTTTGCAGTATTTTTCACTCCATGTTGTGCCCTCGCTCTAATTGGAACTCATTCACTTTGTATGACTACACAGAATGCTATTTTCACGCAATAATATATTAATTAATAATGGTAAGGTTTTTAGAAACTTACCCCGAAAACCCTTGAAGAACCTCCGCTTTGCCTCCGAATAGGACACGAATTGATCAATTGCAAATTCTTTCACAAATCTTCCTAGAACACTGTCCACCCAGTGATCTACCGTGTAGATGATGGTGTTATCAGTCTTCTCTACATGCTAGATCAACTCTGGAGTCCACTGCGTGACCTATTCGTCCTTCCAACACTTCTGGAAATTTGCGAGCCACTCTTGAAAATCGGTCGCAAATGTCACAAAGAAAATTTCATAGACCTCTATGAATATGTACTTATTCTTCCACTTCTCTACTGTCAACTTTGTGCTATGATTCTCTTTTACCACAAATTCCCGAACTTGCTTTTCGAACCACTCTTCAATTTCTTTCTTCTCAGGTATCCAATTTTCCCTTGCCATTACCCGATCCCTCTCTCAAAATTGTCTTAGTCCCAGTAACTGAACCATTTTTTGGCTCGAGGGGTCCTGACCTAGGTTTGGAAGGTTTGCCAACAAACCCCTATACTACTGGCCCTTTTGGCAGTGACCTGCTTGCGCAAGTCAACATCTCACCTGAAGCAGTATGGGAGGGTGTTGGAACCAGGTTTCCGCACCCTGAGAGAGAGTAGGTAAGTCAAGTATATCAACATTTGCAACCTATCAGGTTTGCATCAGAAAAATCTATTCGCAATATAATTAATAAATTAATCGCAATATACAGAGCTATTGTCTTGCACAGTTAATAATTCTGCATCCACGTGTGTATAAACAGTAATCAACATATATCATCATAACCCATCATCAACAGAGTACAGTTATACCACACATAGACAGATTCCAAGCATAAACACATAACCAACAGTATTCATAATAGATCTAATAGTTCACATAAAAAAAAACACTTTAGATCAGATAACACAGAAATACTCCAACCATATCTGCATATATTAGTTTTCAAAACTCAATACAATCCGACACATCCTGCGCACACAGTCACCAAGGACTACACACAGCAGGACTAAGAATCTCCGCACACAGCCAATAGGATTCCTTACCCTAATGATCAACAAAATATCTAATAGTTCACACTTAGCATCAGACTTAACTTTTTTCTACCTTAAGACCCAAAATGTTCATCTATTTATATTTACTTATCCTATGCTTCCAATGGTCCGCAAACCATGGTTGGTGGAATCTTGGTCTACCCTTGACACATTACAATGCATTTGGGGCTTTGAACCACCCAAAAACCCCTACATCAGACTAATTAAGACAAAAAATATACAAAATTCACAGCTTGTAGGGGACCTCGTTCCAAAACCAACTCAATATCATAACGGTGGGGAAAAATCACAACAACGTTCGGCAAGCCTAGCCTCGTGTGTGCTTATAGCTCCAAGAAGCTATCCCCAAGCCCCATTGAGCTCCGATAGATCATAGTCCAACTCAAGTAGGACCCTCAGAATAGGGTCTTTCGTTGATTCCAAGCTTCTCATGGAAGGTTAGGAGCTTGACCTTCCCTAGGGCTTTGTGAGTATATTCGTGACCTACTCATCAGTTCATATATGATCGAGCCTTACGGAGCCTCGTTGTACCATATTCCAGAAAAAGTGGTAACTAATATCAATATTCTTGGATCGATCATGGAACATGTGATTCTCAGAAGAAGAAGAATCCCACTCTGGTTATCACAAAGGATAACGGTGGTATCTAGCACATGCCCAAACAACGCACTGAAGAGATTTTGTGACCAAACAACTTCACAACATGCCATACTCTCTGTAATGTATTAGGCCTCAGTGGTGCTCAAAGCCACCAACTTCTTCTTCTTGATCATCCAATATATCGAAGAAGAACCCAAAGTGAAGCAACATCCAGATGTTCTCTTGCGATCCAAAAAAATTCCAACCAAATCAGCATTAGTATACCCATGGAGTCTCAAATTCCTGGTAGTGTATCTCATTCCAAGGTTGATTGTGCCCCAAATTTATCTCAACAGATTATTGGTACCAATCCAATGAATGTGATGAGGATAAACCATATCTTGACTCAAAGTGTTCACTACAAAACATATGTCCAGAAAGGAGTTCACTGAGAACATCAGGACCCCCACGAGTTTTCAATACTCAGTAGGATTTTCTAGCATAGACCCAACAAAATTTCCACTCAACTTCTTAAAGTTTAGTTCCATTGGTGTTGACATATAATTACAGTCCACCATACCAAATCTCTCCAATAACTTCACGACATATTTTCCTTCAGAAAGAAAAATATCGCCTGGCCTCTACCATACCTCCAAGCCTAGGAAGTAGTGCATCAATCCTAGGTATTTCATCTCAAACTCGGAATCTAGCTCCCTCTTACATTGATGAATGAGAGGGTCAATATCTGTCAGGAAGAGATCATCCACATAGAGAACCAAAATGAGAGGCCTTTCTCTATCAACCTTAAAAAAAGGTTTTGATTAGCATTACTTTGAGTGAAGCTCGACTTCATCAAGTAGTTATCTATCCTCTCGTACAAATCCCTGAGGGCTTACTTCAACCCATAGAGGGATTTCTTCAACCTACATACATGGGTGTCTCTATCTCAGACTTCAAACCCCAGAGGTTGCTCCACATACACCTCTTATTTTATAGATCCATGCAGAAAAGAGGTCTTCACATCCATCTGATGTAGACTCCATCCTTCCGTAGAAAAAAGGGAAATAACAGATCGTATGGTGGTATAGTGGCCCACATGTGCAAATATATCATCATAATTTATGCCTTATTTTTTAGAGAAGCCTCGAGCAATGAATCTTTCCTTGTACTTTTCGGCACTTCCATCTGATCCATGCTTCATCTTATAAAGCCATCTCGATGTGACAACAGATTTTTCCTCCAGTATCAAGACCACTTCCCAACCATCATTCTTCATAATAGACTCATATTATTTGTTCATATAATCCCTTCAAACTTTATGCTTTACGGTTTCTTCAAATTTTCTAGGCTCATATTGTATTATCGTACTCATGGCTGCTAGATACCCTTGGTATCTCTTCGGCTTCTTGCTTTCACGGAATGTCCCCCTTGGGTCAATATGTCTCTAGGAATCTTCGAGAGTATCCCTAAGACATGAGGGTCTTATCTTATTTGAACTAGGTTTATCAATGGGATCCATAGGTAATTCAACATTAGGCATCAGGTCAGCCTTCGGCTCTTCCAGCTTCCCTGCTTCTTCATATTCTTTGTCTTCCTTGGAGCTAGGAAGATTTCTCACTTTCTTTAAGGCAACATATTCATCCAAGGTGACATCGTGGCATATCTCCACTTCTCTTTGACTAGGAACATAGATTCTATATGCCTTCAAATTTTAATTATAGCCCACAAACATTCCCTTCTTTCTATAAGCATCTAACTTGCTTCTCTTTTCTTTCGGCACATGAAGGTAAACAGGAAAACCAAAAAATATAAAATGAGAAACATCAGGTTTCTTTCTAGAGAATACTTCTTTGGGAGTCTTGGATTTTAGAGCGGAATGCGAGCATCTATTTTGAACATACACATTAGTTTTCACAACTTCCCCCCATAGAAACTTCAGAAGACCTTGGTCACATAGCATGGTGCAGGCAACTCCTATAGTGGTCTTGTTCTTTCTTTCAACAACACCATTTTTCCTAGGAGAATACACAGTTGTGGTCTCCCTCTTAATGCCAGATTATTTACAAAATTAATTAAACTCATTTGACCCATGTAGGGTCCCATTTTGGGTCCTCAAAACTTTTATTTTATTCTAGCTTTCATTTTCCACCAATGTATTGAAGGTATGAAACCATTTGAATGCCTAGTCCTTATTCTTCAAAAAATATATCCAGTTCTTGCGGGAGAAGTCATCTGTAAAAGTCATGTAATAGGAACATCCTCCTAAGGATGTCATAGGAAACATACCAGATAAGTTAGAATGTATCAACTGTAAGATATCAGTTGTCTTTTTGAAACTAGAGGGGAATGGTCCCCTTGTATACTTCCCTTTGGCACAACCCTGACATATACCTTTATGATCATCTCTAAGTTCAGGCATCCCTGTCACCACCTTCCTTGCTTTGGGAAGGGCTTTGTAATGAAGGTGAGAAAACCTCTGGTGCCATAACTCTGTTCGAAGAGTTATATCACATGTCATAGCCCCCAATGGAATTCCTCCAACCTGGTAGAGTTTATCAAATCTAAAACCAATAGAAAGAGTTTCCTTGAGGTTATTTTTCTAGATAAGTACCTTTCCATCAACAAATTCCACCTCGAAACCTTTGTATTCCATTTTAGAAATCGACACAAGGTTATTCTTCGAATCAGGTACATACAACACATCTTGTAATAGGATGACTTGACCTTGAGATAAATGGAGGGTCACAGTCCTTGTCCATTTCAGGGGATAGGTGGCATTATCTCCAAGGATTATTTCCATATTAGTATCCTTCTCAACCGGATCATAAAGGGCTTATTTATAACGTGCAAGGTGCCTTGAAGCACCACTATCAATCAACCACACATCCAGGGTGTTGAGTGGAGATGCAACAAAGAGGGCAGACACAAGAATAAATTCATTTATTTTATTATCAACAACATTAGACTCATCGTACCTGGAATTTTTTGACCTCTTAAAATATTTCCCATTTCCACTACGATTAGAGGGAGCCTTCCTTTTTCCTTGGAACCCATTTTTCCTGCCATTCTTTCGTGATTTTTTGTTGTCATCATCGCTAGGGGAGTCCCTTATATTAGGGAACTCTCTTGCATAGTGACCTGTCTTGTTACAAGCGTAACATCTTCCCTTCCTTTCTTTGGGCCATGTGATACCATGGTTTTGATTTCTTGGGCCACCATGGTTCTTCTTCTTTGCATGAGCGACGAAGTCAGTAGGGTCACTTCCAATACCATTAGAGGAATACTCCATCATTCTTGTTTCCTCTTCAGTGCATCTCGTCAATATTTCATCAAAATCAGGAATCAAGTTATTATTGAGAATATTGGTATTGAATACATGCCAATCACAGGGGAGAACTCGAAGTGAAATAAGAACAATATCTCGATCAAATATTGCTTCCCCAATAGCTAGGAGGTTATTCATGATTTTAGTGAGCCTCATAAAATAGGATTGAATAGATTCATCCTTGCCCTTATTGACATTATTCAATTGATTCTTGAAGAAGAGGATTTGATTAGCATTGCTAGCCCTGAACATGCTCACGAGCTTATCATACATCTCCTTAGATGTCTTCAGCTCAAAAATTTAAGCAACCAAGTGCTTATGAATAGAATCCCAGATAATCATCTTTGCTTTGATTTCCCCTTTCCTATACTCCATCTTCGTGGTAGTAATTTCATTTGGTGGAGGCTCTTAGATCTTCCCTTATTCATATCCATGATATCTTGATCTTCTAGCACCATATCCAAGGACATATTCCATGCATGATAATCAGACTTATCATTCAATTTATCATCAGCCTTTAAACCCTTGTAGGTTGAGGAGGCCATTTTTCCTTGATGGGATTTATTCCTTCATAGATTTCTTCTAACACCAGCTTGGACTCTCGGACTTTGTATTCATCGCATCTCTGATACCATGTTAAATTTAGATAACAATGGTGTTCTATGCTTGATGCACTTTTACTTCAATCTTTATTAGGCATGATAAAAAATATAAATCACATAAACATGAAAGTAAATTTTTAATAAAACACAATAATAGATCAATAGAAGACAAGCCAAATATAGATAATATTTAAAATTCCTTTTATCCGGCAAAGATATGAGATTTTTTTGTGTTATGGCAGTCACCAGGATGCTTCAACCAGCCAATTATTTCTCAATCAACCAACACTTTATGTGCCACACCCACAACCCTCAAAGACAACTCATCACAAGTCAATGAAAGTCAAACTAGGGACAACATAGGAAATTCAATGCAGTCAGCAGCATAAAATTAAATGCAACAAACAAGGGCTTCGGTAACATCTCGTAATTCCTCGATTTTAGTGCCCAGCTGTATGGCCTCCTAAAATTGGATTTTATACAGAAGATTGAGTTCAAATGACGAAGTGTTGACCATGGTCACCGCTGGTCAATGCTGCAATAGAAATCCCTAAATAGATTAGCGCAAAAAAAAAAATCTTCACTCCACATGTGTGAGGGGAAAAAAGGCCTCCAAAGGCTATCGAACCAATCAGATCACAATAAGAGAATATGTGATGAGTTTATGATAAAATTACCTCCAAGTCTCTCCAATTTATATCCATCAATGAGGGTGTGTGACACATCTATTAGGCATGTGGGACAAATCTGGTCGACCTTGCACATGTGGAAAATAAATTCAAAATGAATATTCTTCTCATCCAATCAAGATCATATTTATATCAATATTGCCTGTCTTCGAAAGAGGAATCCAAAAAAAATATGACCATCATCATATCAGTAGTGAAACATGGATTTTGGACCTAGTTTCCCAAAATTAACATTGTGCCTATATGATTCAGCCATTGCCCGCCTTACAACTCCTTATTTCTTCCTTCAAATTTCTAAGTCTATCTGCTAAATCATATGACTTACCAACACCATGTTTCTCATCAGATTCATAACTAGAATTTTTGTAGTTTACTATCCTTTCAGCCATCTTTGATTTCTTCTGGAAAAATATCTCATGTTAGCTTAAACCAAATCAAAATAAACCAACATACTTTAGTATAATTCAGGGAGGATATCTCATTTGCAAGGTCAACGAATCAATGTAATACATGTATAGATATAATTATAACAACATATATACTTGTAACACATGGTATACAAAAACATAAACCTCATTCTACTTAGAGTCCAGTCATCAATGCACAACCTAATAGACTACACACCATGCCCTCATGCTTGACAACCTCAACCATACCAATGCAAACTTGATAACATATAAGAACTTGGCATGTATAACTAGTCATATTCTCATTAAAAAACATTTAAGAAAACACCATCAGCCCTTCCATGCCAACATCACTGCCACCATGAATAACAACATGCAAATGAAACAAGTACATAGAAAAAAAACATGAGAAACACATACACAATAGAATTGAATACATGATGACAATCATACTGACAACATCATACTTGTCCCAATGAGAGCACAAGCACACTCTAATACCACCTATAACATACACCTCCCCTCACATCAACCAAAGTAACAAGCCAACAGGAGTAAACATGAGTTGAGGGAATTTAAAATAAGACTCAACCTCCTTGGTGACTTAAAGTAAGTGCAATTGACACAAAAAACCATACCACAAACTCCTTGCACATGCTACAGGAACCCTAAGGACTATCCAAGTCATCAAGTTGACTTTTCCTTGGGTCCCACTGACTTTTTCTGAATAAAACCCCAGATGATCCCTTGATATAGATAAGGGTGCATCTAGGAGGCTCTGGATGCTCCGACAACATAGCCATATGTGCATCTAGGGACTCTTTTACCTAAACTTGTGCCTACGTCCACTGTATTTAAGGAAATTTTTAAGCCCATAATCCTGAACACTTCCCAGAAATTCCTATAGCTTTAATAATTCATTAAACACTCTAAAAAAATACCAATGAACTAAAAACTAACTCCAAGACTAGGCCTGACCATCCCCAACCGGGACTGAAATTTTTTCAAACACTTAGCATGAATGAAATATGCATGTCTAGGATACAAGACAAAGAACAAATGACTAAAGTCGCTTGAGAGAAACTATAAGAGGTATCACCACCCTCTTCCTCGAACTGATATTACATCAATTAGGTCTTGCATCCATTATATTAACATTTACAACTAAATACATGAAATAACCATGAAATGAACCAATAATTTAACCATGTTTATAAAAAACATAAAAGCATGGAAATAATAGTGAGATAACAGCCATTAAATACACACATTAATAAATACAAAATAAAGAGAACTTATCTTTCATTAATCATAGGCAACAACTAACCAGGTTTGGGACTCCCACATACCACCTGACCATAGACATGACTCAGCCAAATATCTCTTCAACCAGTCACCCCCTGCCATATTGCAATAATGAATGTGGGATCTCACGAAAAAACCAATCTAAAAATAGCCAAGGGAATATATAGGTTAAACCACCTCCACCCTCACCATGCCTTGATCACACCAAAATTGGTCCTCCAATCACAAAACCAAACTGAGCTTGGAGTGCCATCCAGAATCCATCACTATCCTTGAGGAATTTTCTGTCTCTCTATCTCTTAGGCTTTACCGCAATCAAATCCTAGAACACAAGGCCCTAAACTGAGACACCACCCTCATGATGTATTATGTATTACGCCAAAACCGATCAAGGGATTCCAAGACCTTTGGGAATTTTCCTTGAGACCACCTCTACCTCGGATTCTGAAATCCATCCAGAAAACCCAAAGCTAAAAAACGAGATCAAAATCCTAGCACACCATGCTAATGGGTAAAATTCTTGGGTGGTAGTTCATAGATATCCCTCATAGGGCTTTCTGGTACCCGAGGTAGACTGTCAGATTAGCTGTGAATTTAAAAAGAAATTGCATACATGTTCATACTAATATATCATTGAAAATTTGAGATATTGAAGGATTACCTCTTTGTGGACAACAAATCTTATGGAGATCACTAAGTGGAGTGGTAGAAGTCCTTCCTCAACGGCTCCACATCTATATCCTGCAACCAAACAAAGCACCCGTGTAATCTTCACAATGGCATCACTAACTAACAATTAGACAAGTATATAATCAACATTTAGCTATGAAAATATAATCCGTTTATGTCATGCTTCATAGACAAATGAACAAAAAATGTGACAATGAAACATCAAATGGACAAAAAAGCTACATTTCTATTGATTTATAAGAAGGAGGATTACAACCGTTGGTTGTACGAAGCCCTCCTCTGTCTCTCAATTCCTCTCTCTGTTTCTCTATCTCCGAGCGTATGATGCTTGGGCTAAGAGTCCTCAATGGACCTTGACAATATTTAAGCCTCACACACAACAATGAAATTCTGTTGTACATATGATCAACCTTCGACCTTTGACCAAGAGCCCAAACCTCCAATTTATAGGAAATGGAGAGGACAAACCTTGCCAATCATTTCAATGAGTTAAAATCGGGAAAGATATTGATGTTTCCAAGATTTTCCTTACATTTTCTTTCCATAGGAGTTTAGTTTTGTTTGGAAATATCTAATAAAAGGTTTGTACCATAAGTTTCCACTTTTGAACTGACTCTTTATGAGAAAAAAAAAGAAATTCTAGTAAGTCTCCATGGGATATTTCCCTTTTCAATTTAAACACGGATAACACTGCCCCTTAGGCAAGATAGATCATTACCCTAGGAACTAATGCTCCCTTTGCATGGCCAGGGTGCATTATAAATCTACCTAGCTATCTCTGGGGGTGTGTTTCCTTGGAAAAATGGGTCTTTGTTTCGGTAATTTTCTTCCTTCCATGTTACCTTCTCCTCTGAGCTAATGAGGAGGTGATTTTCCCTATAGCAGATGCCCCCTTAAGTGTGAGTTTAGAGGTGAAGAAGATGGCTGAAATAATTTCTAATATATAGTAGAGCGAGAGGAGTTCGAAGACTGAGGAAGACCTGAAAAAACAACATATGTCAAAAAATATAAGTATCTGTCCTAATTCAGGCATTCCCATGATCAGTAGATGTATCAAAATGATTTCTCTAAAAAAGAGATATGACCACTGTATCCACTGATAAGCACAATGTGGAAGCGTCTGCCATGATAGGATTAATCTGATAAGCTGTCTCCAAAAACAATATCACAACTTGGGAGAGAAAACACAACTAAAATGATGTAAGCCTCAACACAAGGTCTTGGTCTTCGCTTCACTAAACTGCATATTTTCACACATGTGAATGAATGAGTTGTAGTCGAACATGTGGGAAATCGTCTGATTACCAGTCAATAATGAAAACTGTTAATAGACACGAGGTTGGCCACTGATAAGGGTGAGGGTCCCCAAGATGCACAGTACAATATAGCCAGTGTGAATAAAAGGATTTGATGTTGAACACTCGTAGAATCATGTAATTGAGAGCCAAATATGAGAACCCCCAATCAAACATGAGGTAACCTGCCACTGAGGTCTGCAAGCACCCTGGTACTGATGTGTTTTGGTTCAACTTCCTAGATAAGATGTTGAAGTCGATAGGAAGAGATCTGCCGAAAGGCAGACACAGAGGTGTCCTACATCAGTTGACATGAAACGAGAAATATGATTTAGTTTTGGAGATAGTCGAGAGCAAATGGGAGTAACTAATGACAAATAATTTATGGTATATGATGGCTCGGCTGATACAGGAAATAGTAAATAGCGGGATCCTCTTGAACAATAGAAGGCATAGTAACAGGGTACTAGGAAGCTTAGGCTTAATGAACACCAAAGAGTGTCAGGATTCACCAACATATGAAGGCTAAACTCATATATGGTAAGGTTTGGCTAATTGCAAGTCAATTTTCTGGGAAGTGCCATGTTCAAGATTTTGTGCTACCAAATCGACCTTCCAAGTATAACAAAATAAGTATCCACTTTGTCCAAAATTTTCCCCTTATGATTAAGCTTAACAAATCCAAACAGGTAAAATAAGTGATCTTTTAATATTTAGAGAGTTTGAAAAACATCGTAAAAGAAAACTCCAGGGGGTACCTTTGTCATGTTTGATAATCGGGTGCGACAAAGGGAGAATAGTAAGCTCGACACAGTTCATTTTGCATAAGTTAGTCCATTGAATCCGGATAAAGTGATAAATTTATGTTCAATGGACATCTACCTCATTTTGTTATGAGTACAAGGAGACAAAGTAAACTTAATATTCTTTGTGAAGTTTTAATGAGTTATACAAAGAAAAACTCGATGTTCTCTGTGAAATTTTAACGAGTCCAATGAAGAAAAACTCGGTTACTTTTTCGATGTTTTAACGAGCTATAAAAATATGGAAAATAATAGCTCATATTTCTTCATTGTATTAGTTCAACGAGCCTAATGAAGGCAACTCGGGGTTTTTTCAGTTTTATGGTCTAGAAAAAGTCCCTAAAAAGAAAGCTCGTTTCTTCTTCATGTAAGTTTAACGAGCCCGAATAAGATAACTCGAGGTTTTTTAGTTTAACGACTGAGAAAATACCATAAAAATAATTCTTGTTGCTTATTCGTGTAAGTTTAATGGGCTTGAAGAAGAGAACTCAACGTTTTTCAGTTTAACGAGCGAGAAAAATACCATAAAAAGAATGCTTGTTGCTTCTGTTATCACCAAAATGATCTTGATAGGATGCTCATCAATCAACTCAATGTAACTCTTTAAAACCACTTCTAACTAAAGACTACATCTTCAATTAGAAGTGGTTTGAAAGAGTTACATTGAGTTGATTGATGAGCAGCCAATCAAGATCAATTTGGTGATAACATCTTCTTTGCGTAAGTTTAACGAGTCTAAAAAAGAAAATTTGACTTTTTCCAGTTTACCAAGAGATAAAAATACCATAAAAAGAATGCTTGTTGCTTCTTCATGTAAGTTTAATGAGCCTGAAGAAGAGAAATCAGGGTTTTTTCGTTTAACGAGTGAGAAAAATATCATAAAAATAATGCTCATAATTTCTTGATCTCTTTCTCGTCAACAAAAGGATCTATGCTGGGAATTTTCTCGTAAGACCAAGAGAAATCATCATGGAACTCCTTAAAAAGGGATGTGAAGCGTGCAATTTCCTTGGGACTGCAATTGGCTCCAATATGTATATTTTCCACGATACCTGTTTTGACCAAGATATCAATGAGCATAGTTTTGGAAAGATTTCCCATGCTCCCTTCAATGTCGATAGTTCAAACAGTCGTGTAAGCGGAGGGAATGATCTCAGGTGGGTCAATGGACAGGATTTGAATATTGGTCACATCTGAATCGAACATCGAAGCGTGATGATGTAACTCTCCCCAAGGTCGTTCCTCTAGAGACATGATCTCTTGAATAGCTTCGTCTGTAGGAAGGACTTCATCAAGGAGATCCTTAGAAGGAACTGTGATGGGAGAGAGGGTGGTACCATTGGTCAAAACAAAAGCATGGAGGGTTTAGATGCTAATTAGATGTCTTGATAAACCAACTCAGCCAGTGATAGTGGCATCTGATCTCTATAGAAATTAATTTCTGAATACATTGGTAGGATCCATGGATTAATAGATCCATCCGAAATAGTGGATATCATTTCAATTGTGTGTGTAACCTTAGGTGGTGGGAGAGGAAAAAAAACCATTAGGGAAGATGCCTTCACAAGACCAGTACCAACACTGATGTAAGATTCAATAATGCCTCCTACTAGGGGTATAGTGCTATTGGGTAATGTGGAATAACCAGGGGTGAAAAAGGATAAATGATCCACTGTAACTATCTTCCCATCCAATGGAAAAAGGATGAGTCGGAAAACTGAAGAGACAATGGAAATCATTGCGTAAGACCAATTGCGACCCAGCAAGAGATTATAGTTGAGATGAAGATCTACGACTTCTATGTCCACTGTTATCATTTTCCCACTAAGTGAAATGGGAAATATAGGAAGGTAGCCTTTTGGGAGGAAGGTGTGGCCGTCGAAATATTTTAGGGAATTCAACAACAGAGATAAAGTGGGAGAACCCAAAGTGAGCTAGGATGTAGTTGACGTAACATAGGTTGAAGCCCTTTTGTCTATGATAGTGTGATGGATTGGTCTCCCTTTTGACTCAACTTGGACCTAGAAAGCAAGCCGGTGTGAAAGGAGAGGTTTGGATTTCTCCATGTCGAAGATGGATAGCGTAGAATCCTAGGGGTCAATTCCACCAATGGACGAAAGCAGAGCTTTTCTTTGCACTGGGTAGGTTTGCAATACTTCGAGTGTAGACATGGATGATGGTGCTTGCACCAAATCTCCTACAATGTTGTTGTTTTGGGTAGAGTTGTTATGAGTCATGCGTCGAAGTGTCGCTTTAGGGGGATGAATCACGAGGTCAGCAACAGGCCTTTCAATATGAAAATCACTGGGAAGCGGTGGATTCGAACTTGAACCAGGTTCTGGAGCTTCAATGACTAGATTTACATATATATTAGCTTGGGTTTGCAATTCAAAACTCTCCACGCCATAAATGGTAGATGATCCTTCACTGGAAGGATGAGTACCATTATTGCCCCTTCGGGGGGGTTGTGGCAGGTTTGCAACCATGTGTTGTTGTTTCTGTTATGGATTAGGGAAGGGATTGTGAAGGATGACACATTTCATTCCAGAGTCCTTGCTTGTTATATAGTCTATGCATTCTTGTAGCCAAGGACATTTTTATCTCAAGTGGTCATCGACACAAATTCTACAAGGGAATATCATTGGTTTCTCCTTTCCTTTGTCATTTTTAGCAGTGTTTTTATGATTGGGATTATTCTGAGTACTCGAATGATCTTTAGAAGGAGAGGTATTTTTCTTATTCTTCATGTTATTTCCGCTAGTTTTTTGTGTAGACTGCAAAGATTTTATCTCAGTGGTGGGAAGAGAAGTCGATTGGTTAAGGGTTGTGGCAGCCGAAGATGGCTGGGAAGTTTTCCCACTAAGATTTTTTATGGCTACACTGGAGGTTGCACCAACGATACCATCGGCATGTGCTCAGGAAATTGAGTAGCAGGAGGATTCAGGTTTCCAGGGGCATGGGGGAGTGAGTCATACATCGTGCCAAATTGCAAATAGATGAGATCTAGATGCTATGCACGATGGATGGATCGGTCTTCCGTGACCGCACCAGAAAAGAAAACGTCCTTAGCAAGGGGTGGTAAGAGTGAATTGAAAAACGAGTTTGATAAAAGATGATCTGGGATTGGTGCTTTTTCCAACCTCTGCCTATGTCTCCATTCATGAATGTGATCAGAGATGTGGGTGGTAGAATATTTTCGCAGCAAGTTGAATAGTTTCGTTCCTGTTTCGTATCGGATAGGAAATTGGAATTTCTTAAGAAATTCCATAGAAAAGGTGAAAAAATTATTAACAGCCACACGTGGTAACTCAATGTACCATTTGGTAGCGTTTCCTGTGAGAGTGTGGGGGGAAATTCTGAGCCAGAGAATATCATCCACCATGGAGTTAGAAACATACCATAAATGAAAGGTGGTGATGTGCGTAGCCAGATCCTCCCCTTGTTTCCCTTCAAATTTAGGGATGTCAGACGGAATATTTTGTGGTACTAGATGCTAGAGTGGGTTGTGGTTGATGGGATCAATGGTCAATTTGTAGAGGTCAGGGATGTCTAGAACTAACAAGAATGGAAATTGCATGTTTGCCCCTGGATCTAGAAAAGGAATTGTTGGCTAACAATTCAAACCATAAGGTTCGCCCATCAATGTGTTACCAATGGGATTAGTATGACTTTATCGATAAAAGTTCCGAGTGAGTGGGGGTGTAGGGGTGTATGGTTTCTGTCCGTAGGGTATTTTGTACTAGGGGGGAAACTGTTGGTTTACCCCATTGTAATACCTTCCCCTTGCCCAAATTGAATTTGGGGTTGGTTCACCTATATGGATGCGATAGAGTTAGCTAGTGGCATACTGCTATTTGCATAGTTGACCATCAGAATAGACCATACACTAGATATTTGACCACTTAAAGGAACATCGTTAACAATTTGTTGTCATGTCTATCCTAGTGAATGTAGGGGTACCGAAGTGCCCCCTTTGCATATATGTATTGATGACACTGCCCCCTGGCATAATAGCCAAGGGGTTTGAACTCAGAAATGGGTTCCAACCGAAAGGGTTTCTAAAAGGGACTAAAGTAGCCCCACTAACGGGAGTGGAAACCGTGGGTCCCAACGCAGTCATAATATGATTAGATCCAAAAGGGTTCGAAGGTCCGCTTATAGTTGTGGTAACTATATTGTTGGGACCTGGTATAGCCTGGCTACTGGGGTCGCCAATCATTGGCGTAGAACTGACAACTGGAGAGAAAGATGGTGGTGGAATCAACTCTGCCACCAATGGTATCGACCCTATGGGCACCAGTTGTGAAACAGATGTAGTTGCAGCCGAAGACATGATTAGAAATGGAATAACCTGAACTAACAATGGCCCTGACGGGTCAGTGAGAGGAGGATTGTAAGGAGGTACGAATCCTTCCGTAAAAGGATCCTCTAGAATCTCCATATGATATGGAGCTATATGAAAGTCAGGGGTTGTCACTAGATACTGCTCTTCTGGAGAAGACACTGGCTCACCGAGACTCGACTCCTCTCCCAGTTTCAATGGAGAGAGACCTTGTTTCCATCTAGAAAGATGAAGAGGGTCGAAGGACGCCATGGTGACCTATTTAATTTTATCAAATTATTATTGTGATGTATTATAAAGTCTCAGTGATAGTAACCACACACCTAAGAAATAAAAAATAAAAAATGACTTCTAAAATCAATTAATCAGGAAACCAGAAGGGGTATGACCCTGTCTGAGTACTACCGTTTGCTGTAGATGAAACCCACTATCACAATAGCATAAAGAGATAATTGGTCAAATATATAGTTACAGTTGCTCTAGAGCTTCACACGAACCTCAGACAATAGGTGTCAGCACCCTCTTGAAGACGAGTACCCTCCCAAAGACCGAAGACAGAGTAGGTCTGTCTGTTTTAGGTACTAGAGCAGCCTGCCCCAGTCACCTTGTGTAAGTCCCTAAAATGTATGGAAAATAAAGATACCACAAATCATAGACACGCTCAGGGGGGTCACGGTCGTAGAAAACATGCTATATGGGCAGAACACCTACATCCCCGATCTAGTTTCGAAATTCCCAAGGGAAACCCCAATATATAGCATGACCACTAAATGCACACAAAGGTGGGCTACCTTCTCATGTACCCTGGTGTTGTCTCGCAGTTAACTGCAGTGGTAGTGGAGTGGTCCTGACAGTATGAGTGTAGCAGGATTTCACTTTTTAATGAATCTAGTTTCAATTTTTTTGATCTTGGGTGATTTTATCACTTTTCCTACCCCAAGATCCTCGCCTGAACTACTGTTGGTGTGAGCCCAAAAAAATTTATATGAATAATTTTATTATCACTTTATTCTTAGTGTATTTTATTATTAGTCTTGCGGAGGGGGAGTGGAAGTATGAAATGTAATGAGACTCTGACTCAAAACCATGCAGATAAATTCTCTAAATATAAAATTTCAATGAAGATTTTATTCTATAGGGAGAGATATTTCAAACATCCGTGCATAAAACATTCAAATAACGCAGTTTAACCTTAAAATATTTAGACATCTATATATCCTCTCTAACATATTTTAACCAAAATTTCAGAATGAATTCAGTTATGTTCAGAAAACTTTAAAAAAAAAAAATTCTTCTTAAAAAATTAGATGCTTCTAACACTAAATTTTTAAACAAGAAAACTAAACATGCTAGCTGGTAACCAAGCACAGGGATCCAAAAAAAGAAGCTAATATGGTAGCCAATAACTCCACAGCCAAAGGAAAACACAATAGGGGGGTAAAAAACATATTATGGCTGGGTAACGCTGGCAAGAAAAGGCTACAGAGCATTAATGATAGGACTAACACACTGTATTTGAGCATAAGCAGCGTTATAACACACTAAAACACTCTCAAGGGGAGCACTACTCCGAGTAAAGTTGCACAGATGGCTAGGCATGGTCTATTCTAGACTCTTTGAGATACTGAGATGATTACAGAGCATGCAAGTTGATTAGAAGGGTATGTGAGTAGAGGGAGAGAGACAAAGGCTAAGGAACAATCTAGAAACTTGGGATCAACTACCCAACGGAGTCGCCATTTCTGCTAAGGTGTAAAATTCTTGGGTGGTAGTTTATAGATATCCCTCTCAGGGCTATTCGATACCCTAGGTAGACTATCAGATTAGCAGTAAAGTTACAAAGACATTGCATACATGTTCATACTAATATATAATTGACAAAGTGAGATATTGAAGGATTGCCTCTTTTTGGACAACAGATCCTATGGAGAGTGCTAAGCGACATGGTATAAGTTCTTCCTCATCGACTCTAGATCTATATCCTGCAACCAAACAAAGCACCCATGTAATCTTCACATTGGTATCGGTAACTAACAATTAGACAAGTATATAATCGACATTTAGCTATGCAAATCTGAACCATTTATATCATGATTCATAGACAAATGAACAACAAATGTGACACTAAAACATCAAATGGACAAAACAAATATAGTTCTATTGATTTATAAGAAGGAGGATTACAACCGTTGGTTGTATCAAGCCCTCCTCTATCTCTTAATTCGTCTCTATCTTTCTCTATCTCTGAGCATGATTATTCTTGGGCTAAGAGTCGTCAATGGACCTTGCCAATATTTAAGCCTCACACTCAACAATGAAATTCTACTCTACATATGATCAAACCTTAAACCTTTGACCACGAGCCCAAACCTCCAATTTATAGGAAATGGACAGGACAACCCTTGCTAATCTTTTCAACCAGTTAAAATTAGGAAAGATCTTTATGTTTCCTAGATTTTCCTTGCTTTTTCTTTCCATAGGAGTTCATTTGTTTTTGGAAATATCTAATAAAAGGTTTGTACCATAAGTTTACTCTTTTGAACTAACTCTTTATGATAAAAAATAGGAAATTCTAGTCAGCTTCTATGGGATATTTCCATTTTCACATAAAACATGAATAACATTGCCCCTTAGGCAAGATAGAGCATCACCCTAGGCACTAATGATCCCTTTGCATGGCCAAGGTACATTATAAATATGCCTAGCTGTCTTTGGGGGTGCGTTACCTTGGTAAAATGGGTCTTTGTCTGGGTCATTTTCTTCCTTCCATGTTACCTTCTCCTCTGAGTTGAAGAGGAGGTAATTTTCCCTGTAACACACCATGGCATCTAGAAAAAGTCAAGGTAAGGCTGAAAACTAGTTTAAAACTCAACAAAACCATGCCACCAACAACAAGAGAACAAAATACCAACATTCATAAACCATGCAAGTCCGAACCATATAGGAAATCACACATGCAATATGTTACCTGCAAGTATTCCCGATGAAGCTGCTAGATCTTGCTCTTCCTTGCTTGATATTTTATTTGCATTCCTTTCCTTGTATTTCCTTTGTTTTCTTTCCTCTTTCATGGTTTAATGATGAAATTCTACAAGAAAAATATAGGTATCCAAGATTGTTTGAGAGAGAGAATAATGAGAGAGCTCCAAAGGTGAACTGAAAAAAGATACCAACTCATCCTTAGAAGCATTTTTGTCAATGAGGCCTCTATTTTCTTCATTTTCCATTATTTTTCTTCATTTTCCTCCTCACATGAAACCTGTGACCTTTTACCTTCCTTTTCTCCTAATTTCCTTATTTTCATAAATAAATGTGCCAAAATTATTTTTTTTCCCCTTTAATTCCTTAGCCATTGCCTTTTCCAATTTTCCTTAGCCATAAACACATATGCAATGTTTCCCATTAGGATATCTTTGCAAACATTCATCTTGGAATAAGTGTCCCTTAACTGTGGTCTTATTTTTTCCTTTATTAACTTTTATTACATGAACTTTTTCCTGAGTCTGGTACATTATGCTCTCTTCCTCAAATAACAATAATTGCAGTTTCAAATAAAGAATCTAGCACGATATGGATCTATTCCTTTTCAAGTGTACCTAAATTTTATCGAGTTTTGCAAACAAACTAGTATGGAAGACAGGGAAAAGTTAGTTGAATTCTAAATGCACAATTTCATTTGGATAGATATGAATTTATGCAATCTAGATTCAATATTTGGATACATGAAGTGAATGGATTTAGAATCTTGGTTGGCTCATGAAGAGACAAAGGATGAAGAGGTGAAAAAGGTAATGAAAAAAGAGGAGAAGGGACCCGTGTACATCATAGCAGAGCTAGTGAGCCCTAATATTGTCATTAGAAATCATAACCTCATCTCATTTAATGCTACTTTAGCACCCAAATACATTGAAACCCTGAATCAAGCCATTCTACACTTTGAATACACCTTTAGAATGTTGAGAATAGAAAGTTTGCAAGCTTTCCGGAGAATATGGAGTGCCTTACCCCATGGTTTACAAGTGAGAGAATTTCACTCTCCTAAAAGGCTAAGGAATTCCTTACCATCATTGTATAAGAGAGTCATGCAGAGGATGAAGATCAATTGGATAGGACTAAAACCCATTCCACCCTTATTTCTAGGATTACTAGAAGGAAGGAACCAAACATAGAAGCATAATAAATGGGCTAAGATAGAGACAAATGCAATGTTTTACCCACCATAAGGCACACCATATGAGGTGCCTTGGGATGTTAGAGAGGCCACCGGGGCCATGAATGAGCTTCACATGGTTGACTAATTTTCTTAAAGGATGAACAACACCTTTAGTAGGGGTTTATGATGAGTCTCATCAATAGGTATATATTGAAGATCATTATGCCATCCTTTAGCCTTAAAACTATCGTTTCCTCACATTAGTTCACATTTTTCGTTATATTGTTATTAGTAAGGGGATTTAAAGGTGTTTGTGATAGTATGTGACCTAGTGTGGTTTAATTGTAGGAAAATGAATCATTCTTGAGGAATTTACTATGCAGGGGCCTGATGGAGTCAAGAAGGAGAGAATATAGGGGTTTTTTCCTCCTTCTTAACTCCCTAACTCGGCTTGGAATCACATCATACTCTCTCATCAATTGGAAATCATTGGCATCCAATTCACTCCTAGTTCAAGTGAATATCAAGAGCGACTAGATTCACTATTTTCGGGATCAAGGAGGAAATCACTCCTATTTTCAAGTGGGTTGCTATCATATATCCTTTTGTATAAATAAATAGGATGAAAATATAATTAGGGTTCAAAGTTTTGATTCAGCTAGGTGTAGTTATTAAGCTCAAAGCTTGACATTATCATTTTTAACTTTTTATGTGATTTATGAGACTTTTACTTTTTGATAATGAGAAGGTGGTTATTAAGTTGCATCTCCATTAGTATCAGAGGGCTAAGACCCTTGCATTTGGGCCTAACCTAGAGGCTTAGGTCCTTCTTTTGTATCTATTTTTTGTTCTTAGTTTCAAGCATTTCATAGCTTTCTTTCATTTCAGTAGAGGTTAAACCTATAAAAATTGTGATTGTAAGCTTCTACATCACCTCTCTTGTGGGAGAATGGTTGGAATGATTTAAAATTTCAGTAAAAAGAATTGTACTTATGATTTCTTTGAAATAGATGATTTTTTTTTTCTATCTTCATATTTGATTTTGGTAGCTTAGAATTTATTTCAATGATCAAAGTACTTTTATGGCATAAAATAGAATTTTTTTCAAATTCAACTAATCTTTTCCACCATATTTGATATCACTATGTTAATGATCAATGGATGTATGCATGTGGATGGTTCCAGGGCTATGTTGATCTACAGGGAATGGAACCTATTTCACTTCCATTTTGGACCCTTCCATATTCTCTTTCCATCCCTCAATTGTATCCCAAACCTCTGTTTCCACAATCACTTTTCCTATTAAATTTACGACACCATGGAAATTCATCTTGGTGCAAGACAAACCTATGAGAGGCCCTGGGCTTGGCTAGGAGGCTTACCCAACCTTCCTTCACTCTCCCTAACCTCCATCCACCTCTCATGCATTCAAGACATCATATCCACCCTAAAAACATCCTATGAACTCCTCTTGTAGAATTACGCGTCCTCCTATAGCATTACATGACCTTCTGTAGTAGCCTTTAAAGCATGAATGTAGCGCCACTTTCCTTCACCTTATTTTCTCCCCACTTCAATCTTATCTCAGTCAAGATGAATAATGACCACAAGTTTTGATTTTATGATCCAGAAAATATCCTAGACCACTCCAACCATTCCTTTTCTTCACTTCAAAACAAAGTACAATTAGTGTTTTTCAATTACAAGCAAGATAGAGGTTATATTTTTAATTATCAATAAAGTGTGAAGTAGATAGATGATACATGAAATTAAGGTACTAATTTGGTGAATTATGCAAGATAAAGTAGTTTTATTTATGAAAGTGGATTAGCCCCTTTCCTTTCACGAAATGTTAATTAACATCTACAAGTTGAACACATGACATTTTCACTTTCATAGTTAGAGTCAGTTTTCAATTTTTCTTTCAATAACAAGTTTTCATTATAGACAAGTAAGAGGAATAGTATATAAACAACTTGATCTAATTTCATGACTGAGGGTGGCATGAGTAGAATACAACTATTATGCATATAGTATTTTCAACTCTAAGTTTGTGATGATGATGATGATGGTGGTTAATGTCCACTGAGACCAATCTTTGGTCTATCAGACCTAAAGAAAAGAGTTATTTAGTTTGATTTAAGATTTTATTCCTATGCTCAAAAAGCTTGGAGAGAAGCCTCCCAAGCTCACTATAATTTTGAAATTTTAAAAGGCTAGGAAAGTCAGTATTGCAACAAAGATTATGAAATTGAGCTCTAATGTGGTTGTACATGGGGCACTTTAAGAGGAAGTGATTTTCATCCTCGAAGTTCATATTCTCACAGAGATGGTAGATCCTTTCCATCCATGGTGTTTTAGGAATTTTCCAATGACCTGTTTCACTATGGACCTCATGAGAGTTCGTTCTAATCTTGGCTATATTAATTTTCTTCTTTGAGCTAGTTAAAATAGATAGATACTTTTGATCTTCTAGGGTGGGGTTGATGACCTCCTTATAATATATTAATTTTATTTTAGCTGCTAGATCTTTCTCAGACCACATTTTTTCTTTGAACTTAGAATTAATATTTTTTTAAATGTTATTAATGTTTTGCAATGCAACATTCTCGCTGATCTTCCGATGGTTTAACCAGGCCCTGGTGTCTTTATACCAACCTCGTTTAAGCCGTAGGTGGTTTTGGCTGGAATTTAAAGCTAGCTTAGGAAGTCTATGGTATCCTATTCTATTGAGCTTGTGCTTGTACAATAGAAGTCTAGTCATAGCTAGGCTCTCGATAGGGGAAAGACCAACTTCTATAAGGAGAATAGGATAGGGTGTATTGCTTTTCATTTTAAGGTTATAAGTTATAAAATTCTTCTTTATTTTCTCAATATTTCTCCAGGATTCTCTAGAGATGCTACAACCCAAAACCTCACATCCATATAAGATAATAGGATTGACTATAGTTTCAAAGAGAAACTTCTTTCTATCCCACATTACGAGGTTTTCCATTTTACAATTATTTTCGAGACCAAAATAAGATTTCCACCCCCCATTAATCCTTTTTGGAATGCTATAGTTCTAGTTGAGATTGTGATGAATATCAATTCCTAGGTACTTGTAAGAAGACACTTCCTCCAAGTTACTATTGTCATACATAAAATTAGCGTAAGTGTCCTTCTTGGATTTGATAATCATAACTTTTGTTTTTTTAGTGTTAACAGACATACCCATGGTAGAGAAGAAATCCTTAATAAGTATAAGTTGTTTATCAAGATCAGATGGGCACCTTGTGAGAAGAACAATATCGTCAGCATAGAGAAGAAGGATAATGACTATCCCAGCTAAGATCATGCTAGCACATCATGGTTCCTCTAAAAAATCTTCTATATTATCGATGTAAATTCCAAATAGGGTAGGGGAGAGGGGGAAACCTTGTTTAACTCCGATATTACACTTAATATCTTTCAACAACCCCTCATTGCTTTTTAACTTGGCAATTACATTCTCGTATAACCGTATAGCGGTCGCTCTTAGTTTGAAAGGAACATTTAGCTCTTCTAATCTATTCCATAGGTTGTTTCTAGGAACCGTATCGAAAGCCTTTCTAAAGTCGACAAAGCGACAGAAGGGATTGGATTTATCATTGCGGAATTCGTCCACAATGATCCTAAGTGTAACGAGGTGGTCCGTTGTTGAGTGTTGTCTTCTAAAACCCGCTTGGCCTTTAGCCTGCTTACCTTCACTTTCAAGCCAAATTTTCAACTTCTTTTCCAAAATAATACCATATAAATTGGCTAAGAGAGGGCTGATCATAATTTTCCGATAATTAGAGGGGTTATTTGTATCCCAAATTTTAAAAATAGGGATAATGAGGCTCTGAGTCCAAGGTTTAGGGAACCCTTGCTTGACCGCTTGGTTGAAAATATTGTGGATGTGGGGGATGAGGACAAGACCTCCAATTTTTAATATTTCTTCCTAGTAACCTTCAATGTTTTTATCTTTCCAATTTGCGAGGCATTTAACCCCAAAATAAATGTCTTCTAATTAGAAAACTTCTTTCATTTTGAGCAGGGTTTCAAAATCCCTGGCATTTGGAGATTCATAAAGCTTTTTAAGATAGGAATTCCAGTCGTGTAAAGCAATTTTATTATTATCTTTAGTTTTCCTAGTTAGAATCTGCCTCCATAATTTCTTAGGAGCCACCTTAGAGAGGTGTAAGAGATTCTGTTGTCTTTTACGAATATATTTCCTTTTTTCCCTTTTAGTTAGAGCTTTGTAAATTTTTATCTTGTCAATTTTGAGAGATTCATCAAAAACTTCCTTAATTGCTTTCCTCGCACTTTTACAATCTTTGTCATACCATGGGTTGGTTTTTCTATTTCTTTTATTACTTGAGACTTCAATTGAGAACTTGTTAATAGAATATGAGAGGGTTGTAGTACAATTATGATAGAGGTTATCTACGTTGTATATACTAGATAAAGGAAGAAAATTAGTTTTTAATTCATTTAGAAAGAGATCATTTTTATTTCTATCAAAGATTAAGTTCTTTTGACTATAAGGATTATATCCTATGGGATATCTATGCATGAAAAAATTGAGAGCTATGAGTAAAGGCTTATGATCAGACTCGGGCTCGTGGTCATCTAAGATGTAAAAAATTATTATTTCATTTTATAAGTGGATATCGGAAATAACATAGTCTACCACGCTGCTACCAAGCCCATGGATGTAGGTCATCTAGATAGAATTGGGCCACTTGACCGTTGCAAATTATGAGATCCTGAGAACTACAGAGCTTGACTAGCTTCGACCCAAATAAATTATCCGCAAGGTCTTCGGATCTCCTTTTGTACTGGCTAGCCAGAGTAAGGTCTTCGTCTAACCAAAGAGGATTAGGGTTGGAATGATTACTTAGAAGAATAGCTTGGTTGCTTGAAGTTTGAGCATTAAAGTCACACACTAAAAGGATATTAACTTCATTCCTTCGGCTATAAATATCATTGTATAAACCATTGTAAGGACCATTTTTAGGAGTTACAACACTCTTGGTGCAATACCAGTGCTCACTAGGAACCGTTGGATCAACGATTATAATTGGATTTATTTACAATTAATATGTTGAATGTGTTATTTCCTTGCTCATTTTTTGATGCATGTTATATGCATGCCATTTCTGGTTATGTGTTTTTATTTTCATGGAGATTCATCTGGATTGACAGTGCTTTTAGCCATTCCTTTCCATTTCCTGGATATCCATAGTGTTTTGGGTTTCTCCACTTGTTGTTTTTTTTATTGGTTCTCATTTTCCTTATGGATATGGATTGGAACAAATGATCTAAAAGCTCTAGAAAAACTTGTGTTGAGCTACTAGTCCTGGAGCCTAGGTTGGGATAAACACTCTAATCCCTTTGTGGGTTGAGCTACTAGTCCCCAGAGCCAGGTTGGACAAATGATCTATAGCCTTGTAAGAATATGGGTTGAGATAGAAGTTCCTAGATCCTTTGATAGCTTGGGTAGAGACCGATATAGTTTATGTTAGTGATTTCCCTACCGTAGAGGTGGAATCACTATGGGTGAGGGTTGAGGTAGTTTTTCCTCTGAAATCCTTGGTTTGGTTTTTTCTTGGTTTATTCCATGAGATCCCACATTCATTCTTGGAATATGAAATGAGGGTGATTGGTTGAAAGAGAGAATTGGTTCAGCCCAATATATGGTCGAGTGGTACGTGGAAGTCCTGACTTGGTTGATATTTCATACATCAATAAGAGTTATTTCTCTGCTATGATTTATGAATATTTTTATTGATTATGTTGGTGATATTATGGTTGAGTTTCCATGACCCCTATGTTCGTTACATGATGTATGTTATCTAGGGCTCTTGTCATGATTTGTTCATTTATCTAATGGTTGATGAATATATGCACTAATAAGAGTTTTTGCATCTATGTGGAGAGGGAATAGAGGATTATTGGTGATTCACAGATGAATCTTAGACTCGTATGACTAGATATGCATTCATGACCTGTAGCTGACATGTTTTCCATGTGATTGACAAAATTTATAGTGTGTCCTACCCAGTGTAGTTCAATTTTTGGATTCAAGTTGGATTTATTACAATTTGTTTTGTGAGAGATATGATTCTCTAAAGTTACAGGAAGTTATGGGAAGTGGTTTGGAGATGAACTTATAAAAATGACTTAGATCTCAGGACATCATGCACAAAACTGGAGATATGAGGTAATAACTACATGGAGTAAGGCTTGTGAGTGTTGTTGGAGGCTCACAACTGCATGTAGGTAGTGTAAATGGTGTAAATATAGGTCTAGGTCAGAGTAAATGGGTTCCATATTAGGGATCAGTCACCTGGGGTGGCTTTTAAACCATTGAGTGACCTTTGGCTCTTGAGGAAGGTTAGTAATTTTTTAGTTGTAAGCCCCACTTCCTTAAATGGAACTGGAAGGTGGGGTCAGGTCATAGTGACACTCATCCGATGTTTACCCTTGCAATCTTGTGAATTTGGGTCAATGTGGGAAGGGGAAATTACAAAGTGCTATCATAGTGAGGTTGTACCACTCGACCTCAGGGTGGATTTTAGTGTTATGTATGCATGTCTAATTTTCTATGCATTCATCATGCATGCATATTAGTTATTTCTCGTGATGGTCATTTTTGTAGTTGTGTCATCATATTGGGGTTGATGATGTTGGTATGTTATGATCATTGATGTGTTGATGTTATATATATATATATATATATATAACATCAACACATTATGGAATGATTTGTGTAGAAGAGATAGCCTCCCTTGAGACACACTAAGGTAATCGGTTATGTTTATATTTGGTTTATCTAACATGGTGTGTTTGCAGGAAGAATAATAGTAGAGATGAAAAACAAGATGGTGTATTACAATTCACTTAACTCTCCTTATATATCAGATGAGCAACAACAA
This sequence comes from Pinus albicaulis, assembly GCA_034641835.2. NCBI lineage: Eukaryota > Viridiplantae > Streptophyta > Pinopsida > Pinales > Pinaceae > Pinus > Pinus albicaulis. The sequence goes on from CM076579.1 coordinate 767,187,921, forward strand.
GATGAGTACTCTTTTTAAAAAGTGATTCCATACAGGTGAATTGGTTTTTCAAAGTGGAGGAATAACTTGTTATGAGTACTCTCCTAATTTATTAGATATCTTGAGAATTTGAAGGAAGATATTAGAAGTTGTAAGGAAGATAATGGCAGGATAATTTAGTCACAGGAAAGAATTGTTAGAGATCAGGAAAATAAAGAAGAGTTCAATGCAGTGATCCTTGAGAGATTATCATATTTGCAGAGACTGGAACCACCAAAGATCATTTATGCAAAGGAGGAAAGGAGTAATGGGGCATATGGTTGTAGTTCTCATGGAGGTCACATGTTAGACAAGGATTACATGGTCAGATGTGGAATATGGATGGATACACCTGACTGGAGATGTAGTGGTTATGGGGTCTAGTCTATTTATGAATCATAGAGATATCGAGATCATCATAGACCACTCCAACCATTCCATTTCTTCTTTGCAAAACAAAGTAGAATTAGTGTTTTTCAATTACAAGAAAGATAGAGGTTAGGTTTATAATTATCAAGAAAGTGTGAAGTACATAGGTGATACATGCAATTATGGTACTAATTTGATGAATTATGCAAGATAGAGTAGCTTTCTTTCTCAAAGTATATTAGTCCCTTTCCTTTCATGAAATGTTAATTAGCATCTACAAGTTGAAAAAATGGCATTTTCACTTTCATATTTAGAGTCATTTTTCAATTGTGCTTTAATCAACAAGTTTTCATTATAGACAAGTAAGAGGAATAGTCTCTAAAAAAATTGATCTAATCTTATGACTGAGGGTGGCTTTATTAAAATCCAACCTACTATTCATATATAATTTTCACCTCTAAGTTTTTAGGAACCCCAGGTTGATAATTTTAGTTGAGGAGCCCTTGGGAGTTACAACACTCTTGGTACAATACCAGGGCTCACTAGGAACAATTGGATCAACGAATACAAATATATTTCTTTACAAGTAATATGTTGAATGCGTGATTTCCTTTCTAATTTTGTGATGTATGGTATATGCATGGGCTTTTTTGTTTATGTGTTGTCATTGGCATGGATATTCTTCTGGATTGGCAGTGGTTTTAAACATTCCTTGCCATTTCTTGGATATCCATGGTGTTGTGATTTTCTCCACTTGTTGTTTGTTTTATATGTATTGATTTTTTTATGGATATGGATTGGAACAAATGCTCTAGAAGCTCTGGAACAACCTATGCTGAATTACTAGTCCTGGAGCCTAGATTGGGACAAAAGCACTGAGCCCTTGGTGGGTTGAGTTAATAGTCCCTGGAACTGGGTTGGAAAAATTCTCTGGAGACTTGGAATGCTATGAGTTGATTTAGTAGTTCCTAGAGCCTTTGATAGCTTGGGTAGGGACTGATATTGCTAATGTTAGTAATTTCCTTGTCGTAGAGGTGGGATCACTATGGATGAGGGTTGAGGTGGTTTGGCATCTGGAAGCCTTGGTTTGGTTTTGTATTGGTTTATTCCATGAGATCCCACATTCATTCTTGGAATATGAAATGATGGTGATTAATTGAAAGATATATTTTTTTCAGCCTAATCTATGGACGAGTGGTAGGTGGAAGTCCCTAACTTGGTTGGTATTGCATATAATAATAAGAGTTATCTCTTTGATATGATTCATGAATATTTTTAGTGATTACGTTGGTGATATTATGGTTGAGGTTCAATGATCTCTATGTTGGTTACGTTTTCATTATTTGTTGGTTACATGATGTATGTTATCTATGGCTCTTGTCATGATCTGTTTAGCTATATAATGGTTGATGAATATATTTACTAATAAGAGTTTTTGTAGGAATGTGGAGAGGGAACAAAGGATTCTTGGTGATTTTCAGATGAATCTCACTCACTTATGATTATATATGCATTCACGACCTATAGTTGACATGTTTTCCATGTGTTTGAAAAAATGTATAGTGTGTCCTAGGTAGTCTAGGTCATGTTTTCACTTAAAGTTAGAATTATTAGAATTTTTATTGTGATAAATATGATTTTGGAAGGTTACGGAAAGTTATGGGAAGTGATTTGTAGATGAACCTAGAAAAGTGGCTGAGACCTTGGGACATCAAGCACAAAACTAGATATCTAAGGTCATAACTGCATGTATTGAGGCTTGTGAGTGTTGTTGGAGGCTCACAAGTGCATGTAGGTAGTGTCAAGGGTGTGGCTATAGGTCTAGATAATAGGAAATCAGATCGATATTAGGGACTGGTCACTTGGGGTGGTTGCTCAACAACTGAGTGACTTATGGCTCTTGAGGAAGTTCAATAATTTTTTAGTTGTAGACCCCACTTCCTTAACTAGAACTAGGACGTGGGGTCAGGTCATAGTGACACTCTCATGTTTACCCTTGCGATCTTGTTAATTTTGGTAAATTCGGGAAGGGTAAATAAGAGAGTGGTATGTGAGAGAGGTTGTAACATTGGACTTAAGGGTGGATGTGAGCGTTATGTATGCATGTCTAATTTTCTATGCATCCATCATGCATGCATGTTAGTTATTTCTCGTGATGTTAATTGTTGCATTTATTTCATCATGTTGAGGTTGATGATATTGGTATGTTATGATGATTGATGTTTTGATGTTACATATATATATATATATATATATATATATATATATAATGCTAATGATATGGATTAATTGGTGTAGACAAGATAGCCTCCCTTGAAACACACTAAGGTATGATTGGTTATGTTTATATTTGGTTTACCCAACATGGTATGTTTGCAGGAAGAAAAATATTAGAGATGAAAAACAAGATGGTGTATTACATTTCACTTGAATCTCCTTATAGATAATATGAGTAGAAACGAGATGAGTACTCTCCTAGTTTAACAGATACCTTGAGAATTTTGAAGGGAGAGATGAGAAGTTGTAAGGAGGATAATGACATGATCATTTAGTCACAGGAAAGAATTGTGAGAGCTAGGGAAAACAACACATAGGTAAATGCAGTGATCCTTCAAAGCTTATCATATTCGTAGATTTTCGGACCACCAAAGATCATTTATGCAAAAGAGGAAAGGAATAATTCATCATATGGTTGTAGGCCTCATGGAGGTCATAGGTCAGAGAAGGAATACATGGTCAGAGGTGGTAGATGGATGGATACACCTGACAGGAGAGGCAGTCATTATGGGTTCTATTCGAGTTATGAATCAAAGAGACATCGGGATCATCATATTTGTCATCCTTACAGGAGAAGTGAGATGTAGTATTTACTAGACGATTTCAAGAAAGGAAAGCCTCCTACCTTTGATGCAGAGATGAAGAAAATAGAATATGTAGAAGCATAGTTTATTGGGATGAAGAAGTTCTGTGAGTTGCATGATTATACAGAGAATATGAAGTCCTGGATGGTTATTTTCAATCTGAAAGGGAAAATGGAAATTTTTTGGGAGGATGTAAAGTGTGTCAGAGGTATTAAGATAGAGGATTTGAGTTGGCATAAGTTTCAAAAAACTCTTCAGAAAGAAGTAATTTTTCATATAGATAATATCACAGTAAGGGTAAGGAGCTTTATGATTTTAATATAGGTTATATGAAAAATGAAGAGTATACAACTAAGTTTCTAGAGTTTTTGAGGTATGCACCATATCTTAAGGATAAGAAGACGAAGGTTGAAATATTCATTAGTGGATTTCCATTATCATTTAAGGATCATATTAAGTATGTTGAGCCTCAGACAATGGAGGAAGTAATTGAGAAGTTGAATCATTGTTATGAGTAGTTTAAGTATAAGTCATAGCCTAAGAAGTGTTGGAAAGGTAATGATAAGACTAAAGGAATGTGGGAAAAGAAGTGAGGAATACCTCAAGATGTAGGTAACAAGGAGAATGCATCATCGTACAAGAAGTTCAATGTTTTTGATAGAGGGCATTAATTCTAGTTGGAGGAGAAGAACAAAGGTGATGGAAGGAAGCCTTTCTAGTGTTGTACTTTTGGTGGAGAGCATGTCAGACGTTATTTTTCACAACATCATGGTGGAAGACCTCATATTTATAATGCTTAGGAGGCACAGGAAGTTGGAGATGTTGGATAGATTATTCCCCAGAATTATGCAGCATTAGACATTAGGAAGGTTGATCATAAAGCTAATATTATCGATATGTAAGGTAATATTTGTGATCAAGTTATTTCTATTTTTATTGATCCTATATATAACTATATTTATATCAGTTCTTACTTGGTTGATAAGTATTGCTTGAATAAATAAGTGCATGAAAAATCTTGGTTGGTGGAGGTGGTTGTAGGTACCAAGAAAATAATTCATCATTGGGTGAGATCTTGTGCATTTGAGCTTAATGGTATGTATACATGCACACATCTAATTGCACTTCTATTGGTATCATACATTATGATGTTGTTTATGGATTGGTAGTACATTCACATGACTAAGGTAGATTTCTATAATAAGGCTATTGACAGTATGGATGATGATGGAGAGAGGAGAGTATTATAGGGAAAGAAGAAGCCTACAACAGTGAGAATTTTTACAACTATGCAAGAAAAGTGTAGTAGTAGGAAAGGTTTTTTATTGTTTCCAAATCATATTTCTAGTGACAAAGGGAATGATGTTGAGGATGAGGAAGTCTTGAAGAAGTATCTCATTTTGCAGCAGCTTTAGGATATGTTTTTAGTAGATATTTCAGAGTTACCGTGTCATATGGAGGTGGAATTTTCAATTGAGTTGATGTTGGGGGTAGCACCAACATCAAATTGATCGTACAGTATGAGAACAAAAAATTTGGTGGAATTGAAGTTGCAGCCTAAGGAAATTATTTATAAATGACACATTAGGCCAAGCGTGTCACCTTGGGGTGGACCAATATTGTTTGTAAAGAAGCACAATAATCTCAGGGTGTGCATTGATTACAGGTAGTTGAACAAGTTGATTATCAAGAACGTGTATCCTTTTCCTCAGCTTGATGATTTTTTTGGTCAGTTGAAGGGAGAAATAGTCTTTTTTAAGATTGATTTGAGATCAAGATATCATCAAGTAGGAATCAAAGAAAATTACATCTACAGGACTGCATTCCATGCCAGGTATGGGAATTATGAGTTTGTAGTGGTTCCTTTTGATCTTACTAATGCTCCAGCTACTTTCATATGTTTGATGAATAGTGCATTACATCCTTATTTGGACATGTTTTTGATAGTGTTTATTGATGATATATTGATATATTCTAAGAATGTGAAATAACATGCAGAATATCTAACAACAATGTCAATATTGTTGAGAGACCATAAATTGTATGAAAAGCTTAATAAGTGAATTTATTTTCAGATATAATTTCATTACGTGGGAAATGTTGTTTCCGAGGAAGGTATACTAGTGGACCTAGAAAGGATCAAATCTATCATGTAGTGGGAAGATCATAGGAATTTTGATGAGGTTCGATCATTCATGGAACTAGCAGGCTATTACAGGTGGTTCATCAATAACTTCTCACATATTTCCTATCATGTTACATCTTTGCAAAGAAAAGGAAAGAAGTTTGAATGGATTGAGGAGTGTACAGTTACTTTTGAGAAGTTGAAGCATTTTCTTACAAATTATCTAGTTTTAAATATTGCAGATCCAGAAAAAGAGTTTATGGTATGTACAGATGCTTTTATGAGTGGAGTAAGTGGATTCATGATGTAGGAGGAACAGGTGGTATGCTATGAGTTAGGGAAACTGAATGAGAATGAGCAGAACTATGTGACACATGATATTGAGTTGGGAGCTATCATTCATTCCTTGAATATGTGGAGACATTATCTTCTTCACAGGAGGTTTATTCTGATGAGTCATCATAGTGGAATGAGGTACTTGTTTGACCAACCCAATTTAAATGTTATGCAAGCTATATGGTTGGATACCGTTAGTGAATTTGATATTGAGATCAGGTACATTAAGGTTAAGGATAACAAGGTTGCATATTCTATTAGTAAAAGAGTGTAGGTGAATGATATTGCAATAATGATTTGTTATGGGATATATTTTCAAGAGCAGATCTTGTAGGTAGGACAACGTGATGCCATGTATCTATTGTTGAGGCACAAGTTACAACAATAGGGTGAAGGTAATAGGGATGAGGAGTATCATATCATAGAATATGGCTTGGTAAAATTTAGGAACATGATTTATATATCATATTATAGTGATCTCAAGAGGATTATGTTGAGGGAGTTTCATGTTAAGTCATATTTAGGTCACTCAGGATATCAAAAAACATTGACAGAAGTTAAGAAGTTCTAGAATTGGTCTAACTTGAAGAAGGAGGTGGCTAATTTTTTTGTGAGATGCTTGGATTGTCAACAATGAAAGAAAAGTGTAAGAATTTAGTTGGTTTATTGTAGCCTATTATGTTTCTAGAGTGGAAATTGGAGGTCATTTCCAAAGACTTCATTTTAGGCTTGTCGAGGACATCGAAGAAGTATGATTACATCAAGGTTGTGGTTGAAAGGTTAAATAAGTTAGCTTTCTTTATTGTAGTTAATTCTACTAATTCAACTAGTGAGGTAACTTAGGTTTTCATTAGGGAGATAGTGAGGTTGCACGGTGTTCCTAAAAATATCATATTAGTCATAGATCCCAAGGTCACTTATAGGTTTTGGAAATATTTGGTTGTAGGTTTTGGGATAAAGTTAGCTTTCAGTACAACTTATCATCCACCAAAGGATTGATAGATCGAGGGCCAATAGGATTCCTAAGGACATGTTTAGGATGTACGTTATGCATCAACAACAAAAGTGGGAGTATCTTGAACTGGTAGAGTTTGCATATAATAATGGGTATCATGAGTCCTTGAAGATGAGTCCATTTTAGGTTCTTTATGGGTGTAGTTATAATACTCCCAACAGCTGGAGTGATCCAATGAACAGGATGTTCATTAGACTAGATATGTTGGCATATATGGAATAGAAAATTAAGGTTATTAAAATGAATTTAAAGGAAAAACCATATAGGAAGAAGAGTTATGAAAATCTACATAGGGTATTTATGGAGTTTTAGTTTGGGGAGCATGCGTACTTGCACATTAATCTCAAGAGGGTATCCTTGATGATTGGATCATGTACCAAGCTAGCACCTTGGTATTGCAGGCATTTTGAGATCCTTGATAGAATTGGGCCAGTGGCCTACAGACTTGCACTGCCTCCTATAATGAAATTCCATGATGTTTTCAATGTTTCATTACTTAAGATATATCTGGAGGATGTTGATCATGTGATTGACTAGTCTGTATTGCAGGTTGAACCAGAGGGATAATTCCATCCATAACCATAATGCATATTGCAGCAGAAGTAACTCATGCTTAAGAAAAAAGAAATCGAGCAAGTTAAAGTGTATTGGAAGCACTCTTGGCCCTATGAATCTACGTGGGGGATGGCTGATCAAATGCATGATTTATATCCTTAATATTATTATAGTTCAAGGAAATTTTATTTTGGTATATGTATATGTATAAGTGTATGGATTTTGTTTTAGATACTGCAATGAGTTGTGTTCTAAATCTCCAATTAGTTGTATGTTTGTTTTTTTTTTAGTAGGGTGTCATTGTAAATACTAAATCAAGCTATGTTAAAAAGTTGCATGGGTAGTATGTTTTTTTTCGCATAGGTTTGATGGTCATATGTGTTGTAAAACACCAATGACATCATTTCCCAAAGGGTAAGGGCTTTGTAACAGCCCCCGGTTGATTTTCATGTAAATAAAATAAAACCAAGGTCATGGGACATGTATTCCAAACTGAATTTTGGGAAAAACATAATGATGGGAATCACTTGTGATTAATTAATTCCTATGGAAATTGGAAAATGAATTGGTGAAGGAAAAGACACATCAATTGTCATTTATTTATGAATATCAGGGAAAAGTATGGGAATATCAAGGAAAAGAGACACAAATATGCGTAAGAGGGAAATTAGAGGGAAAATGAAGGAAAATGAAGAAAATAGAGGCCTCAATGATAAAAAGGGTTATGAAGATCAGCTCATCATTTTTGCCAATATAGTTTTGGGGCTCTCATTTCATTCTCTCATAGTCTCACATTATTGCACACTTAAAGAAATATTATAGCATTCTTGGAGAACTTGGGCGTTCACTTACGTTGGAGAAAGAAGGCAAATGAAAGAAAGAAGCACTAGGGAACAATTCGATGAACCTATAAAACTATATTTATTAGCAGGTAATAAGTTGCATGTGTTATTTCTTTACTTATTTCTAGATTCATGGTATATGCATGTCAGTTTTTGGTTATGTTTTGCCATTGGAATGGAGATTTTCCTGGATTGATAGTAGTTTTATCTTTTCCTTGTCATTTCTTGGATATCCATGGTGTTGTGGGTTTTTCCACTTTTTGTTTTTCTTATCAATGCTTATGTTTTCTATGTTTGTGGGTTAGAACAAACATTTTGGAAGCCCTTGAACATACTGGGTTAAGTTAATAGTCCTAGATCCTAGGTTGGTACAAATTCTCTAGAGTCATTGGTGCATTGAGTTATTAGTCTTTGGATTCAGGTTGGAAAAATTCTCTAGAGCCCTTGAAGGTTGTGGGTTGAGTTACTAGTTCTTGGAGCCCTATACAACTTGGTTAAAGACTGATCTGGTTGATGTTAGTAATTTCCTCACTGTAGAGGTGGAATCATTATGGATGAAGGTTGAGTTGGTTTGGCCTCTAGAAGCCCTAGTTCGATTTTGTCTTGGTTTATTCCATGAGATCCCACATTCATGCTTGGAATATGGCATGAGGGTGATTAGCTGAAAGAGAGATTTGTTTCAGCCCAATCTATGGTGAGGTGGTATGGAGAAGTCTCTAACTTGGTTTGTATTTCATATATTAATAAGATTTATTTCTCTATTATGATTCATGAAAATTTGTAGTGTTTATGTTGGTGATATAATGGATGAGTTTCCATGACCTCTATGTTGGTTATTTATCTTTTATTTTCTAGTTACATGATGTATGCTTTCTATATACATCATCATAATTTCTTTATTTATATAATGGTTGATGAATATATGGACTAATAAGAGTTGTTGTGATTATGTGAAGAGTGCATAGATCCTTCTTGGTGATTTGCAGATGAACATGATAATATTATGATCAAATATGCATTCATTATCTATATCTTACATGTTTTCCACATGTTTTATAAATTATCTAGTGTATCCAAGGAAGTATAGTTCATGCTTAGCTTCAAGTTTGAATTATTAATATTTTCATTGTGAGAAATATGATTATGGAAAGTTACAAGAATTTTTGGCCAGTTGTCTCGAGAATATCTTAGAAAAGTGGGCTAGATCTCGGGCCTGTAGGCACAAAATAGGAGAAATGAGGTTATAAGCACATGGAGAAATCTTGTGAGTGTGGTTGGAGGCTCACAATTTCATGCATGTAGTGTCAAGGGTGTGGTTATAGGTTTAGGTTACAGAAAATGGGTTCCATCTCATGGATTGATTGCCTGGATGGTTGATCAACCATTGAGTGACCAATGGCTCCTGAGGAAGGTAAGTAATTTTTTAGTTGTATGCCCCACTTCCTTAACTATAACTAAGAGTTCGGGTAAGGTAATAGTGACACTCATCTCATGTTTACCCTGGAAAGCTTGTGAATTTGGGTAAATGTCAGAATTGGCAATTACATGTTGTTGGCCCTTACATCATTAAACATGTAATGGAAAATTTAGCCTTTGAACCATTTGATTATGATGGAATTACCATAGATGAGCCTAAAAATGGGCTTTATCTCAAAATCTACTATGCTTATATTTTTCTACATAGATACTTTGTACATCTTTCTACCATAGATTTGTTGTGTTGCAAATTTTTCCTCTTTTACAAATAGTTTTTGTCTTTGTTATTTATCTTGCATTATGCTTGGTTTGTAGATGTCAAAATTGTATTTTACTTAGGTTGGCTTTGGTTAATTTTCTAGCCATAACACTTACAATGTTTCTTCTGTTGCATGGGAAATACATATGTCTACTTATGATTTAGTGAGTCTATATGGGATATGTATTAGTTGTAAAAATAATAAAAATGTGGAATACAAAGAAATCATTGAATCATTATCCAATGCCATTGATCTTGTTACTTGTTTTTTGGTTATTAAAATAGATTGTCAACTCCTAGTACTACAACTAAGTAATGTATATTCCATCATAAGTCCTTCTATTTTAAGAGAATTTTTAAGGGTCCATCTCTTGGAAAGAGATTTTTCTTACTTAGAATATCAAAACATTTCAAGATATCTAAATACATTAGTTGATACATTAGAAAACTATTTATTAGACACACGAGAAAAATTTATAAAAACCATAACATTAATACATCGTACTCGATAGGTAACTCAAATATAAAATGCTCTCCATAGATAGTCTTTGCAAAATTTTATAATGAAAAGGGTTAAACACACATGAGGTATGTCACCTTTGTTTATCAAGTACATTTCAATAGTATAAAAAGAAAAATATAGCTCTAAATTCCTAAACCTTAGGCACAATGTTCATGATAATATACTACTTCTTGAGCTACTTTTCGAAGCAACCATCTCGTTGATTTAGAAACTCCCAAAGTATGCCTCTGATACTGGTCAAGTACATCATCAATATTTATATCTGATATACCTCGAGTGAATATCTCGAGGTTGTGCTCAATCTCCTCAAGTTTTTATATTTCTTCATGATTATACTCATGCATTATTATTGACCAACCTCACCTATGAAGATGTGACATCCACACTACTCTAATTGTTATGAAATTTTCATGAAAAATCGATATAAGCCTTGAAACGAAAGAAAAAAAAAAGTAAAAATGGAAATACATAAGAATTAAATACGTTAAAAAGTATTTTTTCCTAAATCGTCCCATTGCTTTCCTCGAGGAAGTGCTAGTTGTGGATCCCTTCTGAAATTTTTCCTTGTGTATATATAGTTCTTAATTATTATTAGCTTCTCTCACAATCAGATGAAGAAATAAGAATAAAATGTACCAAATTTGGCGTCACCATGACGTTCCATCATATATACCCATATCCTCATCTGAGGCTCACTTGGAGGATGCCTCTCTACTACTATCCTTGGAGGACCAAATAATGGTACTCTTCCTCAGAAAAAAAGATATATAATTGATCCATAGCTGAATTGTTTCAATAAATTTGTTCTACACCTAGTCAGTTATTCCTTTAGGTTTATTAAGAGTTCTGTTGGGAGGTAAAAATGCTAGATTTAAACCCACATTTAAATTTTCAATTTGGGGTCATAATACTTAGAGAAGTAGCACAATATATGTTAGAATATGGCATCGAGGACTTATAGAATCAAAACCCTAGAGCTAATTTAGAAAGGAAATCATGCAGGAAAAGAAATAAGACATTTCAAAGTAGACACACTGCAATTTAATAACCTATGCAGGAAATAAAGGGTGCAAGACTTCTTAATCAACTACAACTACACTTCTGAATATGAGAGCATTAAATAAACAACTATTTAAAAGCTATTCTTAAAATACTTGTTCAAGACCTATACTTAAAATGACGCTTTAAAATGATGCAAGTATTGTTGCTGGAAATATATCACAAGTGTATGGAAATATTCAATTCAATATTTTAAATTATTGAGCGAGGATATCTTCAAGAGTATTTGTTATACACTTGCTTATATTAATTTTGGTATTAAGTTATGCTTAATGAATATTGTTCTCTTAATTCCAAGATCAACTTCATGCAATTATCTAAATTGTGTATAAGTTCTAAACAATATAAATGTCAAATTAAATGAAACATTTGTTGATTTTATATCATAATTATTCCCATTTTGAATACCTGCAACTTAATACATATTGTTATAAAATAAATTGAATAGGGCACGATGAGGAAAAATAAGAATCACGTGTTAATTAATATTCTATTTTTAATCTAATTGTTGGAACATAAATGAATCATAAATTAACTATGTTGTGAAATCTAATAACCAAGACTATGTATTTAAATAATAAATGTAAAGGAAATGACAAAACAAATTGTAAAGCTCACTGCACTATTTAGGAAATGAAAGCACAACTCGGAAATGAAACACAATAAAACCAAAGTATGTAATAAAATGCAGATAAATAAACCATTCTAACAAGAAATTAAATAAATCCTAAGTAAATTGGATAAATGAGCTGACTAATGGACCTGATCATCGAGATCGATCCTCCTGAAAGAAAACAGAATTAACACATTATCTTAGAAATTCAAAATAGCCTGAAAATGAAAATTAAATTCGGATTGAATCTCATTATAGAAATCAAGTTACAAAAGCGTTCAATCAAACTAAATGATACAAGTATTATAACGTTGGCTTAATTCCATGATATAACATTCTGTTGAAATCCCAGGATATCCTATTCTCTACGATCTGGCCTCTGCCTCCTATATTCTCTTATGCATGCACGACTCCTCTTTTTTTATAGCAGCAGGGTTTCTCATAAATTAATGGATCCATGCTTGTAATTTTAGCTCGGTTGGTTGAACAGATTAGAATCCAGAAACAAGAAAATATATTTTAGCTATGCTCGAAAGCTAATGACTATTAACAACTATGCATATCAATCTTGTTCACATACTCCTTCACTCTAATCTTGGTATTTTTGTTGAAGTTAATGGCTTCTAGAGCAAAGAGGAGAGCATCGAGTTTTGCATCAACCATATTCGATGAATCCTTTGCAGTGAAAAGTGTATAGAGCTTACACTACCTCCGTGAAGTCACATGTTATGCTAAAAGCAAACGATACTAATCTCTATTTTTATCAACATTCAGAAAGCTGTGAAATGCACTTAAAAAATCATATCCACCTCCTGAAACCTTCATTATGCCAGTCTCTAGATCAAATCCCACGTAGAATTTTCATTCTCTCAAATTAAGATCTTTCAGGGAAGGGACAATCACGTGAATCCTTGGGGACAAATATGAGAAATGGGAGGATGCTTCATTGGCGAGAGTATCAAACTCCTCAAACTAGTTGAAGGATTGCTATCAACTGCTATAAATAATGATGACTTTGAGGCTCCAAATGTTGTAGAGAGCGACCTGTTTCCAACGCTCGCAAACTCATCCATAACTAGAGTGTGAATAGGTTACACCCAGTGATGGGAGATCCAATAATTATAAGAAAACCAATGAACAAGTTTCAGGAGGATTTGCATACTCAAATGTCGAACCAAATGGTGTTGCTTACTCAAAATTAACACTGTGAACATGCTTATACAACCCTTTTGTATATAAAATTTTGTAGCCCCAATAGAAAAAAAAAACCATCCATAATGAAATAAAAAACCATTTGGGATACAATTACTTTCCAATATGGTAGTAGTAGCACGCTTCTCATTCCCATAAATCTGAATACAGGATAAGAAACCACATGACTGGCAGGTTGACACAAAAATGATATAGTAGCAGTCAACTAATACATTTTTCTTAGGCAACAACTTAGTTTTTCTTGCTCTAAATTTTGTACTTTATCAACAAGCCTATAGTATAAAGTATTATAAAAGGAAGCCTAGACAAGAAGATGATGCTCTCTCTTGCAGAGTTAGTTGAGAAAACCTTGAAATAACCTCTTCCATATTACTCCTATCTCCGAGCCAAAGTGTGGGCTTTCTAGTGGGTGAGAACATGATGAGCGCAATATCAATATCGTATAGAATCAATAGCTCTTTTACCTTATGGAGAATTCCATTACTTCTCTTAGAGTAAGTAACCTGCATATTTTTCATATTCTTCAGCCTCTTTGCATTGAGAAAGATCCCGAGGATGACTTAACATGTCTAATATCTTATTTCTTCATAGCGAAGAGTCTAAGAAGGCAATGCTGGATAGGAATCTGGACTTCACCCACTATATGCAAATTGTGACAAAGTAGAAAATTGTAATTGCAGTGAGTGCTGCCAAGGATAGAACTTTCTATGGAAGAACCGCTCTATCAACTGTCCAGAGTTAGACTTCCTAGAATGCAACTTCAAATTTTTCACAAGGCACTGCCTCGTGCTATGGATGGGATTTCAAATCTGCAACCTCACTATATGTTCCTTCAACATCCTGATAGGCTACATAAGCTTGTGAACCATGGCATGATGAAAGATCTAGATCTATTGTGGTGTAAGATGATTCATTGTTGCAGCAGATAACCAGGCAATGTAGCACTGCACATATATGTAGCTCAACATGACCTTTCTCAAGATATTGTAATTCACATAAGCACCACCCTTTTTGATGAATTGAGCTCCACTTCGATCCATGTAATATTCCAAATTTTACATCTATTTATTGGAATATTAGAGTTCTTAATTATGTTTCTTAACTAAGTAAATAAATGGGTGGAGGGACCCATAACCCCTTAATATGGATAAATCCACTCCTAAGAGTGTGAACATGGTTAATTAGCTCATAAATATACATCATGGAATAGTGGAGAAGCTTATTAATGAATCAAAGAGTGGGGATCAAACATCATTAATAAGAAAGAACATGGAGAGATGAAGGATTCAAATAAGATCATGGGGGAATCAAAGTAAGATCATAGAGAAATAAATGATGAGATGATGGAGGAAGTGGTGCATTAGTGCACACATGATGGAGAGGGTGAACATTAAATTTAGAGATCATGGAGATCATGGAGAGGCAACGCAGTCAACATGGAGGCCTATGTCCACAAGTGTAGCACAGTTATGAGGTTGGCCAAGGCATGGGAAGGATCACAATCTATATAATAAAGATGAAGACAAAATTGGAGGTAGGATTTGTATTATTAATTTAATATATGTTTAGATCTATATTTTTCATGTGACATTTCTATGCATGCTTATGTTGTTTAGCTAAGTCTGCAATGTTGTTTAGCACAGCGTTTTCCCGAGCGGGAATCCCACCCTTACCCACGGGTTAAATTGAGTGCCTAATCTAGGAGGGTTACTCTAAGCTACCATTCATCATTAGGAATTGGTGCCATATTTTTCCTACTCTCTGTAGCCCATACATCTTCATAAATAATGCATTTCTACATTAGGGTTTGACAGGAGGAGGTTGTCCTTCAACATTTCAGCTGAGGAACCAGTGGAGGGTTCATCCTTTCACTTTGAGATTCAAGATTATCCTTCTATTACTTTAGATATATATTAGGCATAAGGCCAAACATATCATATCTCCATGTAGTATCAATCCCATCAAGGATTTCCTACTCCAGTCCTGTAGATCCATTGGAGGAGGGAAGTTTCCAGTACATCAGCTATAAATGCTATGAGGGATCTTACCCTCACTTTTTCCTTATTATTTCCATCATTCTCAAGATAAGTAGACATATTTTGTAGTAGTAATCAGCCTCTCCCTCCCATAAAGCACAAATTTTCTAGTTGTTATGTATGCAACAGTTTTCATCTTGAAAGGAGGAAGAAGAAGCTAGATCTCAAGCTTCTAGCTTGGAGATCTGAAGGAGGGATCAACCCTCAAATCATGGATATGATCTACAAAAACTTGCAACCATCTTACGTTAGTTTATGTTTTAGATCTTCATAACCCAACATTCAAGGGATAAAACCCTAGGAGGGTGAATTTATGATCTTCTTAGATCCGGATTTCCTTTCTGGGTTATATTGGGTTTCCATCATAGTGCCCAGATCTGTAATATTGTCATCATCAAAGCTCTAGAGCACCATATATCCACACTTACCCTTTCAGCCAGTAGCTATAATATCATCATCAGCTGAAGGGACAACGAAATATACAGCTTCCAACAGCTCTAGTTACGCAGTGCCTTTTTTGGCATGATTTCAGGGACATTCTAGGCCATTTCTTTGGCTAGAGTGCTTATATTTTATGCATTGTTGTATCTATTATCCATCTCCACATAATAAAATGGCTCACCTATTATTGATATTTTTATTTTTATCATAACTTATGTGAACATAATTTTGTGTTACAAATATTATGTTTGTGTATTACTACATTCTCCCTTTTGGTATATTACAGTGGTATCAGAGCATGATCATTGGCTTAGCTTGTGGACATTCTTGATAACGTAGGAAAATAAGATAGTAGAGATCTGTAAATAATGGAGGGATTAAGTTTTACTACATATCTCTTTATAAATATGAAGGATCTCTCCAAGGATATCAATGAAATGAAGAGAGAAAGGTAAGAGAGAAACCTCAAGAATGTTTCAAAATGAAGAAGGTCCCAGTACTTCTTATCAGCAACCAATAAGACTAGAGAAGCATAGAGCTCCTCAAATATCTACTATGCCCAATTTCTTTGAAGAGGAAAGTGAATGGTATGGAGATAGAATAATTTTGCAGCCTGAAACTCATGAGACTGTAAGTGATTATCTCAAAGAGTACAAATCTCAGTCTAGAGCATTCAAAGAGAATCTAACTCTCCAACAGTTTTTCCGACTCAAGGAAGAACAAAGATCCTACATTAGTAATATAAGGAAGAGTCAGACTAGATTCTAATTTTCTACATTTTATAGATCTTCCTCGAGTACTATAAAGGCTTGGAGGAAAGATTTAGTTGTATTTTTCAGGCTACATCCTGTACCTAAGAAAGAGGATATTCAGATTGCGGCTCTTCACCTACAAGGTGAGGCAAAAGAATGGTGGTTTGGTCACATGGAGCATGCAAAAGTGACTAAATATTCATAATTATTTCAAAGTATAAGGAAGGATTTTTATAAATGAAAACCAGAGACATGTCAGAAAGAGGCATTTCCTGAGAAGCCAAGGGAATATTCCATTCTTGTCACTTTGGACAAAGAGACATTGCATTCACCACTAGCTGCAGAAGCACTTGTATTAAGAGAAGAGGCACTTGCATCTTTGCAAGGTAGTCTTAAGCTCTTGACATATAGAGTCCCATGCATGATTCAGGAGATGCATGAGGAAGAGGAGTCATATTCTAGCACTGGTACATTGATAGAAGAGTAGCCATAACTCTTACTAGAAGCTAGAGAGAACAGGTGAAGGAACTCTTATGGTCTTGTAAGATGTTCCCAAAAATCATTTGGTCAAAGGTTTGTAATCATTTCCATTGCTTATTGTTTAAGTACCTCTTATTGAAGCTTGTGAGGACATGCCATCAGGGCCATTGCATAACCAAGGACTAGAGCAACATTCTCGTTTGAAGCCACAACCTATCACTGCATAGAGGACCCTTGATCTAATCAAAGAAAATATGAAGAGCTATCCTAGTTTGTTATTGTTGAGCTAAAATCAACCCTTTGAGTTGAGGTGTGGAGTTTCAGAAGATAGGATGAGAATAATCCTATGTACAATGCAGGGTTGTGAGTTTAGCATTGTGCCTTGCCATGAGACAACAGATACAATGCCGTCAATAAGAAAAAATGATGAGAAGAGGACCCATTCATTTTTGAAGCATTCCAATGGCAGATTCACTCATGAAGCACTGGAGAGACAGATTATAGATGGTAGACATCTTGGGATGGAAAATATTTTTCATTTTCAAGATTACACCTTCTCAATGAGAATATCGTAGCTCAAAGAGAAACTTATACCTATAGCATATTCAGAACCTTATGGGTTTTGGAGGGCTAATGATGAAAGGATCTCATGGAGAGATCTCATGGGAGGTGCACTTCAACATATCATGGAGTGAAAAGAGCTTCAATAGTTTGAGTAGGTTGGTGTCCTACAATGGGAGGATACCATTTTTTTTAATAATGAGATCCATCACCCACATTGGGATGAATGGATGTAAATGTCGAGCAAGAGGTTGCAAGGACACTTGCAGAACTCTGAGAAAGGCCAGCAAGAATCTTGTTTGCGCTGGTTTCTCTTGGGTGATTATGTTTACTACCCAACAACACACATTTCCATGATCAATGCCTTACACAACACTGATGTAATGAAGGAGGAGGCATGGTTGCACTGGTTGTTTTTGGGTGAGTATGGTTACTACCCAATTGCTCATATTTCTTTGACTCGTGCCTTGCATGTCAATGATAGAATGCAGCAGAAGAAGGCATGGTTACTTTGGTTGGTGTTGATAGAGTTTTTTCATCACATGACATCTCCCATGTTTATGTGTTTTGTATTGTTTGGAATATGGCATAACACTCTCATGATGTGCAATGATGGAGTTTGTTTGTATTGGGCTGATATGACATTCCACATGTCAATCAGTATGTTATTTCTCCATGATTTACATGATGATATGAAGAGGAAGCAAGAGATCTTGTTGCTATGGTTACTCTTGGGAGAGTTTGGCTTGACATACTCCCCTACTTTTCATGGCAATGTTGGAGGATGGCAGCAAGATTCATTCCTCCGATGGCTCTTATTTAGAGATTATGGATGCCATACATGGTTTTATGATAATGTGGTGGGGCAGGAAGATGCATTGTTGCATTGGCTCCTCTTGAGAGAATATGGCCAACCCACTTGGTATGATGATGGTATGGTGTGGTAGCAATAAGCTTTGATACAATTTCTTCTATTGGGAGAATATGGTTTGACATCTTCCATGTCTACCCATATGTCTCTACTTCTTATTTTTCACAATATTGGGATGATGCTTGTATCCAACAAGGCCAATAGGGATATCGATGAAATCATGGAGAAACATAGTCTACTTCATGAAGCATGGAATGGAGAAATATTTTGTGAATTGGAACCTTCCTTTTGTGGGAAGAACCACTTCATTTCATGTATCTCATGTATTGATGATGATGTTGGACAACATGTGATTATCACTTGTAACTTCATGGAAGATGAGGGATAGATAACTACACATTTGGAGGTCACTCTAGAAATTATAGAGAGGCAAATTTCGAGATGGGCATGCATAAAATATTGCAACAAATGGGAAGGCCTTCCTTTTGAGGATGTCATTTGGAAGGACATAGATGGTTGGAGCATATAATTTTGGCAGTTTCTTGAGGACAAGCAACATTTTGGCAGGGAGGACTATAATATTCCAAATTTTACATCTATTTATTGGAATATTAGAGTTCTTTCTTATCTTGCTTAACTAAGTAAATAAATGGTTGGAGGGACCCATAACCCATTAAGATGAATAAATCCATTCCTAAGAGTGTGAACATGGTTAATTAGGTCATAAATCTACATCATGGAATATTGAAGAAGCTTATTAATGAATCAAAGAGTGGGGATCAAACATCATTAACAAGAAAGAACATGGAGAGATAAAGGAGTCAAATAAGATCATGGGGGAATAAAAGTAAGATCATAGACAAATAAATGATGAGATGATGGAGGAAGTGGTGCATTAATGCACACATGATGGAGAGGGTGAACATTAAATGCAGATATCATGGAGATCATGGAGAGACAACGCAGTCAACATGGAGGCCTATGTCCACATGTGCAACACAATTATGAGGTGGGCCAAGACATGTGAAGGCTCACAATATATATAATGAAGATGAAGGAAACATTGGAGGTAGGATAATTCGAGATCTGTTTAGATCTAGATTTTTTATGTGACATTTCTATACATGCTTATGTTGTTTAGATAATTCTATAGTGTTGTTTTGCATAGAGTGTTCCCGAGAGGGAATCCCAACCTTATCCATGGGGGACTTCGAGTGCATACTCTAGGAAGGTTATTCTAAGCTATCATTCATCATTAGGCATTGGTGCCATATTTTTCCTACTCTCTGCAGCCCATACATCTTCATTAATAACACATTTATGCATTAGGTTTTGAGAGGAGGAGGCTATCCTTCAGTATTTCATCCGAGGAACCAGTGGAGGGTTCATCATTTCACTTTGAGCTTCAATATCAGCCTTCCAGTACTTCAGATCTATATCGGGCATCAGGCCAAACATATCATACCTCCATGCAGAATAATTCCCATCAAGGATTGCGCAGTCCAGTCCTATAGATCCATTAGAGGAAGGATATTTCCAGTACTTCAGATGGAAATCTTGCGAGGCATCCTCCCCTAACTTTTTCCTTATTATTTCCATCATTCTTGAGCTGAGTAGACATATTTTGCAGCAAGCATCAGCCTCTCCCTCCCAGAAAACACACTTTTTGCAGCTGTTGTGTATGCAACATTTGTCATCTTGAGAGGAGGAAGAAGACGCTAGATCTCAATCTTCTAGATTTGAGATCTGAAGGAGGGATCAACCATCAAATCATAGATCCAATATACAACACCTTGCAGCTATCTTACATTAACTTATGATTCATATCTGCATAACCCAATAATCAAGGGATCAAACCCTAGGAAGGTGAATTTTTTATCTTCTTAGATCTGAATTTCCTTTCTGGGTTATCTTGGGTTTCCATTATAGTGCCGAGATCTGCAATCTTGGTATCATCAAAGCTCCAGAGCACCATATATCTACACTTTCCCTTTCAGCCAATAGTTGCAAGATCATCATGAGCTGAAGGAATAGCGCAGTATACAACTTCCAACTGCTCCAGTTACGCAGTGCCTGCTTTGGCATGATTTCAGGGACATTCTAGGCCATTTATTTGGCTAGAGTGCTTCTATTTTATCCACTGATGTACCTATTATCCATCTCCACATAATAAAATGGCTCACCTATTATGGATATTTCTGTGTTGTTCATAACTTATGTGTACATAATCTATTGTTACAAATATTGTGTTTATGTATTACTGCATTCTCCCTTTTTGGGTATTAAAATCCATTAATTGCACAAAGATTCAAGGGTATCTCTTTTTATGACCAATAAATAAAACAAGAGGGAGTTTTGGAAATATACAAATGATAGGGGATAGCTCAGATCAAATTTTGGAAATGAGGCTGAGATCCACAAGGATATATAGTTTGAAGCTGCACTCTATGCCTCACGTGCTACCAGGAGTGATGAACCTTTGTTCTTTAGTCTTGATCTCTACCAAAAATGAAGAACATACACTCTATAGACTTGACCTCTACTACATATATATACAATGGTGAAATTATTAAACAACAATTTCTCGATTTCAAGCTCTGCCATTCAATGAAGTTCTTATATAGACAAGTGTCTTAACCTCAACATGAAACATGAATATTTGTGTCCGCATTTAGATTTCATATTGAAGTGGTCTTGTATTATGCATCACACCATCTATGGAAGAATTTGGCTTACATTATGAGGAATACATTGCTTGATTGCAGTTAACATTACTCATTGTCACCCGCCACCAAGAAGGAATTTATTAATGAAATTTACACAAATATTATTCAATTAACTTTTTATCTCTAAATTGGTACTGATGGGCTACTCCATCATACACCTTAGAGTAACTCTTTCAAACCAACTTTTGCTTGAGGATTAGCCTCTTCAGCCTGAGAGGGATCTCTCAATTTATCTAATGATTTTCTAAATTAGGTCTTAAAACATATGGGTAAATTTGTCAGTGTCTTAGTTTATTTGATTTCAGATGAAAAATGGGAAAGATTCAACTACCATTCGGCTCATGGAGTCACTAAAAGGAATTCATGGCAAGCATATCTACTTATAGAAACTGAGGCTTTTTCCGTTTCAATGAAAGGACAACATTAATACATGGAGATGATCAATAACTCAATGCTAAAAGGAAGTCAGATCATGCATAACATGAATTATGATTAATTTAACATCAATATCACTGGAAGCAAGATATAAAGGAAAAACATAAACTCATTGAAACATCTCAAGAATCTCAGGTGAAGTAGAAAACAATCATTGTCTATCTATTATTGATATGGAAGATTTACAAAGTAGTAAAAATCATTCTCGAACCCCTTCTCATTCGATTTTCTCTCTATAAATAGACCTTTTTTTCTTACATAGGATCTACCTAGTTGGCTATATCATCAAACCATGACTTTGACACCTAATCATAACTAAAACCTACATTTTTGGAACATAAAAATACACCTAGTCATTTAAGACTTACTCTCCTAATAGGACCTTACTTTACATTTATTTCATCCACTTCTCTAGTAGTGGGACAATCACATGGATAAAGATGAGATGCTCGAGTGGCATTCTCCATCACCAAGACATGAATGTACCCCCAAGAATTAAAAAAAATGGTCCTATTTTTTAGGAAAAGTTTAACATTATCTAGAAATTTGTATTCATGTTGATTTGGATGAGTGACACATATGGAAAGTAATGGCTCTCTACTCAGATGGCCCATTGTCTAATTGGATGTCTCTAGGTGTCTATTTGTCCTTCTATATTCCATTCAAACCTTCAAAAACTCTTTAAAAATATCTCACTGTAAAACAGAGTGTCATTAGGCAGTTTCATAGTGAAATTTCGTAGCGTGCCCACTTCTGCCTTTTAAACTTCTCATCTACCACCTATGCTAATCAAAAAGTGTTTATCAGGTCAAAATAACTAAATACCATCAATTTCCCTCCTTGGATCTCCATATAACTGATTTTTTAGATAAAAAACATTCTTCAGAAACTTTGTAGCTAATTTCGGCCCTGAAGCCTACAGCTCGCTACGAAACTGCCTAATCTTGCTGAAAATGAAGATTTGGTAATTTTCTTCAAAAAATGATCTTCTAACCCAAAATTGGTGTCACATGCAAGCTGTAAAATTAAACAAAAATAATTTAGATCAACTTCTCAGTCCTTGGGTGATTCAACTTCAGCAGCAACAGGTTTTACCTCAAGTTCATCTACCAATCTAATCTTCAGCCCTCTTTTATTCAATTCTTCTCGAATCATGTCCATTTGGTCTTCCAAATATTTGACCTTCCCTTTGAGATTTTTTCTCTCAGAATGTAACCACAAATTCCTTTTCCTTGCGTTTTTTACCACCTTCCCCAGAGTAAGATTTCTCTTCAGCATATTTTCGACATTTTACAAGGTCTTATCATACTTATCCAGCTGCTCCTTCATCTCTTTCTCAAAATATGCCACTATTTGTATGTCCACCTTGGCTTATTTTAATTCTAGATTGACTTCAACTACTTCTTCCCTACCCTCTATTATTTGTTCTTACATAATTTGTACTTTAGTCTTTTCTTCAACATGTTATTTTCCTTTCCTTTATACAAAGACTTCTTCTACTGCTAAAGATAGGTCTATGATATTATTTGGTTGCTTACCTCCACTGATATTTTCTACTCTTTGCTTTCCATGGCATCCGTTGCAATCTATGACCTGGTCATTTACTTCCTTAGCTAGAAAATGAAACCAACATCCTCTCCTACAAAATCCAACTCCTTGACAGACTTACCTTTCTTCATTTTTCTTCTATCTCATTCAATGTATTATGCATGTACAATTCGAGATCTTCAATATCTATTTCTTGGAGGATGTCTTCCAGGTTTCCCCCTGCAAATGTTTAGCTTCTTGTTACACTCCTGCTACTTTGTTTAGTAATTCTTTGTTTCTGTCTTGCAGGTGATGGCTGAGGGATATTAGTCTCTTGCATAGGTTCAACTTCAATTTCCATTGGTTCTACAGGAGGTTGTCATCCTTCTTCATCAATATCTTCTATTACAACTAGAGATGGAGTAATATTTGGTTTTTAAACCTTCTTTGGTGTCACTGAATCTACTTCATATCCACTCATAAAAATAAAAGAGGCCCAATCTCTATTTAAACCTTTTAATTCCTCCAATACAAAAAATTTGATCATACCATGGTGAAATAATTATGTTTCACTACCCTCTGCCTTGGCCTAGACCTTATCTCACATCTTCCAAAATTTCTGAATAAAAATAAATGTAGGTAAAGTGGTTTCTTACCAAAAAAATGCAGAAGGAGTCTGAAATGATAGGAATAAACCATGTGGAATCTCCCTTTGCAGGTAAAGTATTTTTGGACCACCAATAACAGATTTGCATAATTTTCTTTCATATAACCTGTGGGGATGCCATTTTTCATGCCAGCTCCTCTGTGCTCCTGTTTGAGAAATTCTTCATCGATTTGCATTCTAAATTTTGTACCTTTGAACCATTCCTCACCACCTCTAGGTATTTATATAGCTTGAGAGATAACATCAGGTGGCACTGTGAGGTTCAAAACACCAACCTTTGAGGATGTCCCTGTAAAACTTGTTGCAAATTCTTTGGATACCTAGATATGAAAACGTTGAAGATTTTGACAAAACTGTAGGCATCCTACCTTTGTGAAGGCCTCCATAACACTGGGATATTAATTTAAAAATTTCAAATCCATAGGTTCATACCTAACATTGTTAGGATGAATCTTAATCACAAGTGTACCAAAAAAACTCGCTTTAGTTGTGCATAACAAACAACCCTAACATCAAAACTGGCTGCCAATTTCTTTAGATCTGCAGTTAGTTGACTAAGATAAATGCTACAAAATCTAGATCTATCCAGTAAAATACATTAAGCAGTAAATAAAAGCAAGAGTTTCTCTATGCATCCAATAGACAAGAAAAGATTTTTTTCAAGAATTTTTGTATTTTTGACACCTAGGAAGGGAACATAGAAAGATGTTACCAGTCCCCCTCAATGGGATGGGTTCTTTTAAGTCCTCAGCACTTCATACATAAGATCTCTCTCTCTTGTTGGTGTAGAAAACCTAGACAAAAAATGGAACTCAAAGGAAAATGGTAGCAAGATATGACAATGATGGAGGATCAAAGTCAGACCAAAAGTATAGATCCAGAGTGATCTTTAGGCAACAAAAGGTAGTGAGTGAATGGAAAACCCCTTGTATTTATAAAAAAATATTGAGTTAGTCTAGATATTGGTGCATAATTAAAATATTATTAACCAAATCTATATCCAAATTTTATGGAATATTTTATTATATTTGTTGGAGGGAAAAAGAATTTGAATTTAGTCAAATCCCTTTATTTGTAAATAATAAATAAATAAATGATTTATTTACTATTTTAAGGATGTGTTTGAGTAATAATTAGATAAATAATGATTATTCAATTATTTGTAAATGATCTAGTCAAATTTAACAAGGAATATTATTTAGATAAGGTTTAAATAATTATTCCTAGAAAATAATAAGATAAATAATGATTTATCTAATTAATTTTCCTGTTTTGGGTTAAATATGACTAGGAATATTAATTAAACTATTGTTTAAATAATTATTCCTTGAGGAAAATCAAACAAATAAGGATTTATTCAAAATTTCCTCATGGGGTTTCCTGTTTAGACCATAAACAACTTAATAAATATGGATTACTAAGTTATCTTTCATAGTGAAAGCAATTTTACTTAGGGTAAAATTGGTCTTACATGGTGTACTTTTGTCCATCTAATAGTAACAGGTTAGATGACCAAAAAATTGTGTAATAGATTTCCCCCCAACGTGCAAGCGTTAGGAGCTAATCGTATGACCAAAGTACGTTGTAAAAACTCAATCACTAGACACCAAAGGGGAAGTGAGAGAGAGAGAAATTTAAGGTAGATCAAAGCGCTAGAGGACAAGACCCTGAGGAGGCGAGACTTACAGGTGCAAAAAGTCTCTTTTATGAGTGAGTACATGTATTATAGGCAGCAGAGGAGGCATACCTATGCCCGCTGAGAAAAAGTACAAAGAATAATGCATCCAGTAAACAATGGACTGAACTATATAGTACATGCTGGCATGAAAATGGGCCAGATAAAAATATGATAATGGATCCCACATACATACTATGCCTGGGATAACAGCCAGGACTTATACAATAATATCTGAGTACATGAGATATAAGTACAACCAAATAATCCCTGTAAAAAGGAAAGGGCTCTGAAAATCTGAATGATACATGCAAACTAAAAAGGCGCTGCAAGCGGTTGAGGCCGACACCATAAAAGCTATGGAGCTGCATCAAAGGATGTAATGAAGAGGTCATCCAGGCATGTTGGGGTCTACCTTAAGGGCCACCCCCTCATGAGGTCTGAAACATCTCACACACACCCGGGAATCACTAGTACAATCTGTTGCATCACTGAACCATTAATTATACGAATCTCGATCATGCCGTAAAATGTTGGAAATGAGAAAAAATCAATTCAAAGGGAAATAAGGAGTCCCTTTGCCTGATCCAAGGCACCAAACAAGAGTGGAAGCTGGAACCAAGGTACACTTCTCTTTAGAACTGTCTTCCAGAATGAATGAGCTAATGTTGACAGAAGAAGGTCTGCCATAGGTGAGGAAATAAGGGATCCTCAACTAAGGCACGAGAGAAAATAGTAGAGTGAATGATAGATTGACACCAGGGATGATAATGAAATGGGGGGTACTGAGTAGCAGATGGACGAATTGCCTTGTTGGATCATAAAGGGTGTGGATGACCTAGCAGCAAATGAAACAATATCGAAGGGGACAGGGGATAGTAGGAATGAAGGCCATCATGTGCGACACAAGAGAGGAACCAAGAAATGAAGGATGGAGGACTATGGCGAGATACAAAGGGAGTCGGGATAGAATCCATGGATGTGATGATGACTCAACTTAGATTCTATAAACAAGGGTGACTCGATGATGCTTCCACACAGAAAAGGTCTAATGGGGACCATAAAGACATGAGTACAATACGGTTACTCATGACAAAATTTGACACGATCATGGACAAGTATAGAGGTGAAGTGGTGCCCCAAGTACAAGTGTTGAAAGTGAATAAATTTGATTTTTAGGAGCGGTGAAGTGATTCTTCTTTGACAAAATGAATCCTAGTGAAGTATCAAATCAAAAAAAATTAACAGATCCCCATTTGAGAGCTCGGTGAGTGTAATGTTCCAAAATTTTCATGAAGATAATTGCGACATTAAGTTTGCTCATATCATCTAGGATGTGAATACAATCGGTGAGGAGACCCATGAGTATGAATAAAATCCCTCATAGTGTGAAAGGGATCTATGGAGTAGCTTTATTTTGCACCTTCCAGTGTGAAAAGGGGCAATTGCATGAGGACAAGGTCAAGTTTGACCAAGTCAACAACACTGCCTAAGTGGGTGTGGCTTGCTTAGGAAGACAACATAGTTTGAGAGGGAGAAATATTCCTTGTGGAATAAAACCTAATGTGTGGGGTCTAGGAAAAAGAGGCATTCACTTGAATAAAAGGAGGAAGAGGCAGCCATAGTGAGACATGTTTTTGAGTATCTTGATTATTGGTCTAGTAGACTATTTGCAGTCTCTGGCTGTTTAGCTGAGTTGCAGTGTTGTTTAGCACGAGGAATTCCTATTTAGGATTTCCACTCCTTCTTGAGAGGCCTCTTGAAGTATTTCGCTTCATTTCTCCACATCTAGGCTCAATTCCAAAGCCATTCCTTCAGTCACTACGTTATTTCTGCTGAAGTATAATGTAGTGTTGCAGGGTGTTGCAGTGGAGGTTTCCACAACACCATTCCTTGGCTCATATTTCAGAGGAGGGAGCTTCTATTCCTCGGGAAGGTCAGTGAGGAAGGTTTCCAGAGCTTAATTTCATATTTTGGCATTAGGCCAAACTTCTCCCATCATCAACAGCACAATCCCTTCTCTAGACTGCATTATTTCAGTGAGTACCTGCAGTGGGGGTTTGCACCATCATCTTGGAGGGGGAGATCTTTAGTGCTAGGATCAGCCTTGCACCCGGGAGATCCATTGGAGGAGTTTTTCTTCAGATTGGTCATCATATTCAGCCATCTCCTTCTATTTTAGTTTTGTGTTGCATCTGCTACCCTGCAACTCTATCATTTCTGCATATTTGCCAATTGTATCTATATTGTAGCCAATCCTTCCAAGGATTGTTGTATCATTGTTTTCAGTGGTTGAGAGCTTGCTCCCCCACATTTCTTGAGCTGATATTGTCATGTCATTCCATTACCATTTTTTATTTTGTAGTGTCTCAATATAAATTGCGCTGATATAGCCTTATGTAATTTCTGTGTAGCAGTGTTCTCATAATTATTGTACATGTTCTGTTGAGGCTCTCATTTCCTAGCTTGAGTGATTGGTTCCTCAAAGCATTAAGTACTTTTTCTGCTATAATGTCAAAGGGAATTCTATTTTTATCTTCATGTCTCACAACTCATTAAAATAATTTTTTTGATCTCTTGTATGTTCATGCATTGGTTGCAGTCCCTTCATCGGACATTTTCTGAAGACAACTAGGTGTGGGATATCTATTTAACCGACCTAGAGGGATTTATTTTGAGCCTCCTCTTGGATTTTAGTCTTAGATGCATTGATCTAAGGGATCTAGGTCTTGGTTTCAAAAATTTTAGTAGCCATTCCTAGAAAATGCGTTTTCCAGTAATGCCTTGCTAGCAGATACCATTTTTGGATATTACAGTGGTATCAAAGCTACAATATTGGCTTAGCCTGTGAGTCTCAACCAAAGGAGAGGATGGGCTTTATCTCATCATGTTTCAGATCCATGAAGAACCTCCCTAAGGAGGATAATAAAAAATAAGAGGAAGGACCCTGCACTTCCTATTCTCATTGAAGAGGAGATAGAGGGATGAGAAGGAAAAAATACTCCATTTTTTGAAGGAGAAAAATGGGATAAGCTCACAAAGCTTCTTCCTAAATCTGTACATAACATTCATGAAGACTTCAAGAAGATAAGGAGGGACATGTATGAAGAATCTCCGGAAGAGTTTTAATCTAAAGCAAACTCTAGATTGCCATATGAGAATTTTGAGCCAGCAGTCACACACTCTAACACACAGCGCAATCACATGCCCAGGATTTCCGGAAGAGATATGGAAAGAGGAGAAGAGGTTACTTGGAGGGAAAATCTTGGTGATTTCCTGGAGGATTATGAGTCTCAAACTCAGGAATTCTGAGATCATCTTATTTTTTTAGAGTTTTTCAAGATCAAGGTGAAGGGAAGAGATCAACAGGATAGATTTCTTCTATCTACCTTTGAAAGTTCACCTACATGTTCAGCCAAAGCTTGGGTTTAGGGGCTAGACATATTTTTGAAGCAGCATAAAATTTCTGAAGATGAATCCATCAGAGTAGCAGCACTGAATTTTGGAGGTAAGGCCTATGCCTGGTGGATCTTTGAATCATTTTCTTTGAAAAATGTAAACACTGCATCTTATGCAAGTTTCACTAAGGCCTTAGTGAAAAGATTTAGCAGAAGGATTCATGAGACACACATGGTGGAGCTAAACAATGGAACTCAAACAAAACCCTTGCATGAAAACGAAATTCCACTTTAGAAAACCATGGAGGATGCTGAAAACTTGCACCATACCTTGCCAGAAGAAAGACTTTCTTCTCACACCTTTGAGCAAGGAAGCATGGAGATCTATTTTTCAAAGAGGGATCCAATCAATGGAGGGTTGCCCATTCATGTTGCAGAGATTGAGGGAAAAAAATTTGTTTCATATGGAGAGTATCTAGTGCCTCATGCAGAGGAAGGAGGAGCTCTTGCTCTAAGTAGAGGGATTCTTGCATCTTTGCAAGGAAGTCCCCAGGATCTCATGTGTGGAGATCAAGGCACAAATCATGTGCCATTGTTAAGGAGGTGTGGAACCATGGAGACAGAAGGAGAAATTAGGGAGGAGAACCAGTATCATGAGATGAGATGTACACATCTCTATCCACTTCGGGATGTTAATGCACTTGAGGAGAATAGTGGATTGCGCAGTGAGGGCATGGACATGTCTGTTCATTCATGTATGCAGTCATCTATTGATGATTCTCATTGCATGGAGACATTTTTCCGGGGAGACCATTGGATCAGCAGAGGAGGATGGATGCTTCACTATTTGAGGAACCACTCGGTGATTTCAGAGGATTGGAAGCCTTGGGAGAGCTTGATACAATGCTGGGAGTCTTGGGTAGACTCAAGGAGAGAGGGAACATTCTCTCAACATCATCATTGCCCAGTTCCATTTCAGATTCTGCGTTGTGGCAAAAGCAGGAGGGGAAGGATAGTAGCCTTCCAACTTGCATATTTTGCATGGGGGATGTCAAAGAAGAGGGTGAACATATGATAGGTGTTCTTCATGAGAGATCATCAGCGTTGTCACTATGGAGGATAGATCCATATTGGAACTCCCAGCTGTTGGTGGAGTATTCCAAGAATATTTTCACTTATATGATATTGGAAGACCAGTTTCATGAGGAGGGATATTCAGTCAGAGATGGGGTCATCTTCTATCATGGTAGGACCTTCTTACCTGGAGCTTCCAAGCTCAAGGTGAAGTTGCTACAAGAAGCTCATGAGGATTTCACTTTCAACCCCACTTGTTCTATGAGAGCCTACCACACCATCATGGAGGGGTATTTTGGGAAGTGTTTTGAGGAGGAGATATATTAGCATATGATGAGATGCATGGATCATATGGAGATGGAGTTAGCATAGCCACCTCTTTTCTCTTTGAGGATGAGAGAAAACTCACCTATGAGCCACTCCATTTGTAAGAGAATAATATATGGTAAGGGTATTCATTGTTTTTTACATGGTTATTTGTATAATGTATATATGCATCCCTTAACCATACATGTGCAAGATGATGCTCCAAGGAGGAGAATTATTTTTTCTAGACCTCATGGTTTAGTTGAGGCCATAAGCATGATTGATGGCCATTCCCTAGGAGGACTTGGGGAAGAGATATATTATGGAGGGCATGCACATTCTACACCATGCATCATTCACTTCCTCCATACTTATGCAAAGATTGGAGCAGCAAGCAAGTGGTTGAGAAGCCACACATTTTATCAGTCTCTGTTGCAGTTGAGAGTCAAGCTGCGTTGGTTGCACTTGAGGGACCATTGTACTTCTCATTTGTTACATATGGCAGCAAGCATGATTCTCATTTTTTCTCCCTATGGTTCTATTGTTTTTTTCTTTATGAGGAACATGCTCGGAAGAGAGACACATTGGGTGAATGTGTCCTTTGAGGGGGAATCCTCCCACACTTTTTGCAGTACATGTTCGGAGGGGAGCATGGGATATGGCATGGTCAGCTTAACAACACATTTTTCTCTTTATGAGGTGAGCCATATGATGGATGTGATGCCATATGATGATGATCTCCAACTCATCATATATGGAATGGTTTGGGCCAGCCTGATTTGCAGCGTTGGAGGAGAGATCTTTGGATATCTAGTCCTCATCTTGCCACTTGAGGGAAATATTATTGCAGCCCAGGATCAACATACACTCTACAATTATCTTAAGTGGAGAGGAGGATAGCGTGGGGTAGAATATTTTGTCTATCATGTGCAGATTTTCATCCCACCTACTTTGCTGGAGCCAAAGGTGGAGGACAGTTTTTAGGGGTTTCCTAGTTGGGAGGTGACTCATTTTGCATGGCTAATAGCTTCGGGATGGATGATCCATATGGGACAGATAATTACCATTAGATTTCAGATCCCATTCCTCAAGGGGACCTCTAGACATCACTTTGCTATCCTCTTGAGCATTTCACCTTTACATGATGATAGCTTGATAGCTGACTCGCATGCTGAGGAGGAGCAATGTGGAGGCTTGATTGATGAGATAGCATCACTTCACTTGGAGGAGATCATAATACATGGATTCTACAGGGATAGGAGGAGAAAATAACTCAGTATACCCTTGGAGGGGGAGATATTTAGTGCTAGGATCAACCTTGCACCTGGGAGATCCATTGGATGAGGTTTACCTTA
This sequence comes from Pinus albicaulis, assembly GCA_034641835.2. NCBI lineage: Eukaryota > Viridiplantae > Streptophyta > Pinopsida > Pinales > Pinaceae > Pinus > Pinus albicaulis. The sequence continues at coordinate 767,219,488 of CM076579.1, forward strand.
GATTGGTTATCATATTCAACCATCTCCTTCTATTTCAGTTTTGTGTTGCAACTGCTACCCTACAACTCTGGCATTTCTGCAGATTTTCCAATTGTATCTATATTGTGGCCAAGCTTTCCAAGGATTGTTGTATCATTATTTTCAGGGGTTGAGAGCTTGCTCCCCCACATTTCTTGAGTTGATATTGTTATATCATTCTATTATCATCTTGTATGTTGCAGTGTCTCCACATAAACTGTGGTGATATATCCTTATGTAATTTATGTGTAGCAGTGTTCCTATAATTATTGTACATGTTCTGTTGAGGCTCTCATTGCATAGCTTGAGTGATTGATTCCTCAAAGAATTAAGTAATTTTTCTGCTATAATATCAAAGGGAAGGTTATTTTTATCTTCATGTCTCATAGCCCATTAAAATAACGTTGTTGATCTCTTGTATGTTCATGCATTGGTTGTAGTACCTTCATCGGGCATTTTTTGAAGAAAACTAGGTGTGGGAGATCTATCTAACCCACCTAGAGGGATTTGTTTTGAGCCTCCTCTTGGATTTCAGTCTTAGATTCATTAATATAAGTGATCTAGGTCTTGGTTTCAAATCCTGTAGTAGCCATTCCTAGAAAATGCGTTTTCCATTCATGCCTTACTAGTAGATCCCATTTTCGGATATTACAGTGAGATCTTTCCAACGGTACAGATGGTTTGTCAAACTGAGCTACTGTTTGGCCACAATATGTAAAAGAAAAATATGTGGTTTCTCTTTTAATCAGGCATTTTCCATCCAAATTCACTCATTTACAAGTGTATCTATGGTGAATGTAGAGAGGAGAGAAGGCCCTAAATCTTGCGGAGAGCGTAGCAGACAAACCGAATGTTGGAATCGAGATGTGATAGTTGCAGGTAAGAGGCCTATCCCCACTCTTTCGTTTTAGTGGATTAAAAGTTCAGTTTAGGAGTCGAGAGCTCAAGAATATAATCCTTCTCCTTTTCATGATTAGGTTGCACTTTTTGGGGTAATATCTTCTATCTAGATAGCAGGTTTTAGGCAGAAAAATGTGACCTTCCCCAAGATTTTTCCTAAAAAGTGTGACCTGACAGAGAGGGGTTTTTTTGTGCTATTTTTTGGCTAAAATCTGGGTTTTTATGTTTCAATATAGTATTTCCTATCTGTAAAATTACAAATATGATGGTTTTGGGCAGATATGGAAGAATTTTAGATCAACTGGAGAGAGAGAGATAGAGACCTGGACCATTACGGTCGAAGATCCAAGAGGATCATGATATCTGCAGTGCATTGGCAAGGTTTGGGGTTCTGAAGTTTGTGGAGAATCCTTTGATGAGAGTTGGAGAGCCCTTATTCGCCCAGATTTATAGTTATTGGGATCCGGACTGTTATTACTCATATTTTCCTTGAAATTGTTACAAGAGGAAAGGGGTACGAGGTAACCACAAACCAAGTTTTAGGTATAGAATCTAGCCAATCTGTACCCAGAAAGGGCTCTCTCTGTAAAATTTAGCTTTGTTTTGAAAGATATTGGGCTAGTTATAAATTCCAAGAGTTTTGATTGAGTTTGGGTGGTGAAATTATATAGCAGAGGGTAAGACTGAGTATTTCAGGCCATTGGGCTAATGGAGTCAAAGAGGACAACTTAACTGGATCAAGTTTCTCAACAAAAGATGGTTTCACAGGGCAAGGTAATCAAATAGGGAACAATTATAGATCTAAAGTGAATGGAATGAACTTGAAATAGGTGAAGGGAAATTAAGAATCCTTCAACATATTCAAAAAAGGGGGAAATTGAATGATTATTAACAAAGAACAATTAAGAATTCTTTATCAAATAATCAAAATGCATAAACTATTAAAACAGGAGCAATTAAGAATTCACTGTTTAAACCAGTTCATAAGAAAACATTTAGAATAACAACGATTAAAATTATATTACACTTAAGCACTTTCTGATTTATTCTTTTTTGTTAATTATTCAGATATGAAACACAGATGATATAATAAACAAGTATAAAACTTTAAAACATAAGAGATAGATGACCTATTGATCCTTAGTCTGATGCAAGAATCCTGTAAAAAGTGTTTTTCATCAATTCCTTGTCCAGCTAGCCACACAGAATTTCTCCAACATCACTTTATTCCAAAATAGTCAATGTTACAGCAAAGTCTAAGAATCCACACCCTTAATACTTCGATTGATGGTGTATTTATACAAAAAATTAAAAAAATATCTCCTAACAAAATGAGATATAATCTAGGATGACTCATAAGTATTTTACAACAAACTAGAGACAGATGGTCTCGTAGATAAGAAAAATCATAACTGATGTTGTGTTGTTTCCTTCTTTTGAGAATGTGCTGGATGCAGGCCCTAAGATTTGGCTCATTGCTATTCTCTTTAGTAATTCTATGCTGGATGCTCTGCTTTACTGATACTCTTTAACTGCACTGATACTCTTTGACCTCTGTTTATCCTTTTATCTTCTTATCATGACTTACTGTAGCAAAAATTCATGAAGGATAATTTTTACAAAATTTCTAACATTTATTCCCACCATTTAGCTTCTGGTATTCTGGTTCTTTGCAGCGGCAAAAAGTTCGAAGAGGATTTTCACTGAGAACAAGGTCTTTAATTTGGAAATCCCTATATACTAGATTTAGATAGTCTAAATCTTTGTGAGGGGCATTCAGGGGTGTGACATTCAAACCCACAGGAATTTCCATTTCTGGTTCTTGTGGATTCAGAAATGAATTGCGGGTTTTGATGAAAAATGAGCACAATCATAGGTTGGGGAGTGCAATTGCAACTGAGGAATGAACTAAAGACGAGTCTTAAACTCTGCTTCAGTTTTTTGTGTAGAATTTAAAACAAAAGGCAGGTTTTTACAGAGTTTAACAGGAATTAGGGTAAATACCTGTTTTCCGGGAAATAAACAGTGACTAAACAAGTGCTGGCTATGGTGGATGAACTTTGGATGCTCGACTACAACTTTCTTCAGAAAAGTAGTGGTTGGAAAATTTCGACAGTTGATTTCGAAATTTGTTTGCATGGGACACTAGTCACTGCGTGAAATAATGAAAAAGACGCGGGTTCTTTTTTTTAATTCACAAAGTCAAAGGTTGGCTGGTTTTTTATTATTTTAATGGATGACGTCAGCAAGTATGGGGGTTTCGTCACAGGAGGTAAGAGATAAGAATTTTCCATCGCACAAATTTTGGGGAAGAGTGGTTTTCAGCGGAGGGCGAGCGATTCCATACAATGAATGACGTGTGGCGCGACATTGTTCAGAAAACCACTTGGCCATCGCGCGTTACCGTTCAGACGAGGATGGCTAGCGATATCAATGATAACCGTAGATCTTTGATTAACCGATCGATCGGTCGCTGGGGAGGTGAGATGACGGGAAGATAACAAGGCGGGCTCGATGTGATTTATTATGAAATAATCGCATCGGGGGCATTTCTATTGGTGGATTGTTTTTTTAATTGACCGTGAGGGTTAATTAATGTATTTCAAATGCGGTGGGGATGTGGATTTATAATTTGATTAATTAATCAACATATTAAGGTTATATTTCAACCAACGGGCGTGATATTATTATTTGGGAATTTTACTATTAAAATAATACAGGAAAAGGGAAAATTTGCATAGGGATTTAAATAATAAGTTAAAAATTAAAATGGAAATGAATGAAGCGCTAAGTGTAAACATTAGGTTAATGTCTTTAACTTATTCCTTTATGAAATAGGGTTTTTATGAAATATTGCATGATTTTCCTAAGTAAAATAGGATTTTACTTTTAGGAAAAGATTTTTTGGGAGTGAATAAATGTCATGATGAATGATTTTAAGTACTTAGGCTTTTCCAATTATTGGACCGAGGGTCCGGTCCCTCCAAAAGTCAAGGAAATGCCTTGAGCCCCTCCAATTTTCAAATTCCTTAGTACTTAGGGGAGTTTAGTGAAATTTTTAGGGAAAAATGAGAAGGGAAGTTAATAATCTGACTTTTCTATGCTTGAAATTATTCCAGTGTAGTGTCTGCCTTTGCACTTGTGATGAAAGTAAAAATTTAACACATCTAGAGTCATTATCCATCACATGTAATTCTGCAACAACATCTACCTACCCTACCTACTTTACCCTACCATTTTTTCTTCTTTATTAGGGTGCACTTAGACTGGCAAACCCTCATCACACATTTTCTTTTACATCTGAAAATCTATCTAATTCTAACCTTATTACATCCAAGGGCTCAGATTAAGCTATTGAGCTCCTTTTATTTACTCTACCTATCTACTTATCTGCCAAGATTAAATAGTTTGGTCAGATTTCATTCTCTATCTCTAAAGCATAAAATTGAAATATGAACTAGCCAAGCTTAAACTGTTTGACTGTTCATAAATTGTGGCATAAAATACAAGTTGCACACAATTTTATTTGTTACATAAGAGCAAAAAAGCAGTGGCATTTAGGCTTTCACACTTTCCTTGGCCTTTCTTTTGGTGGGGTTCATTTTCTTTCACTTTTTTGGCCATTTTATTCTTTTCACCCTTTAATTTTTCTTTTAGGGTATACCCTCTTTACATTTTTTAAATTTTTTGATTTTTTGACAATATGGAAAACCTTTGTAACAAGAAAAGGTATGAACATATTACATAGCTCATCAAGTCAATCATGATATATGACACCTATTGGTATAGGAGACTAACACTGCCTCCACTTGGGGATGGCTTTTCCTGATGAAAAGTCAAGAACAACAGGTCAGTTGCCCTCAAAATGATTTTGAATGAATCATGGAATCTTCTTCTACTTGTTTCTTTATTGTATGTATGACAGTAATATTTCTGAAGCTTAGGGCCTTCTTCTCGGGCTTCAACTCCAGTAAGTTACTATCCACTCACAACTGATACATTACAAAGGATATAGTATATACATGTTAAAAATTAGGATATCCTAATAAATAGGATCAAAGTAATTTTTCAACATTCGACCATTAACTGGTCCTTCTTCAATTTCTGTACCATCCAAGTTTTTCAGAAAATATGTATTATTTCCTTGTAAAGCATGAATAATATAAGGTCCTTTCCATAGGAAGTCAAACTTCCCATGTTGTCCTTTATCCTCTCTTCTAGAATCCCACCTTAAAACTTTGTTTCCTAGTTGGAAATCTTCTGCCTTGGTCCTTTTATCAAATATCTTCTTTAGTTTCTCTTGTAATACTTGGGATCTTTGATAAACTTCCTCTCTGGTCTGCTGCAAATTGATAGTCTGATTTATTCTCCTTTGAATATCATTAGGTTCAACCTGAGCTTCTTGAAGTAATTTCATTACAGGAACTCCTAAAGATGAAGGAAATACAGCCTCAATACCATAAACTAACTCATAAGGACTAGTCCCAATAGATTTTTTGGTGGTGAGTCTGTCTGCCCATAGTGCATTTGTAAGTTTCTTGTGCCAATTTTTCTTGTTTTCCTCCAATAATTTCTTGATAATATTAATGAGAATCTTGTTGGAAGATTCAGCCAGTCCATTACCCTGAGGGTAATGGGCTGTGGAATGGCTTAAGGTGATATGATATTTATGATAGAAACTTATCATCTTCTTAGATTTGAAGGCAGCAACATTATCAGTTATGATTTTTCTCAGGACAACCAAATCTTGACAATATATTGGTTTCTAGGAATCCTATGATCACAGAGTCATTGGCTTGTCTGGAAGGAATTGCTTCTATCCATTTGGTAAAATAGTCTGTGGCAGTAAGGATCCATTTGTGTTGGCAAGAAGAAGGAGGATGGATTTATCCAATGAAATCCAGGCCCCATTGTTGGAAAGGTTTTTCAGTGGAAATTGGTTTTAGGGGTAAAGGTAATAGTTTTCTCTTGCCTTCAAAAATTTGACATTTATGGCAAGCAGTGACAAATTTCTTTACATCGGAGACCAAGTTTGGCCAATAAAATCCATCTCTTAGGATCTTATTTTCAATTTATTTCCAATAAAGGTGTCCTCCACAGTCTCCTGCATGGAATTCATTGAGAGCCTTGTCAACTTCATCTTTTAACAAACAATTCAATAGAATGCCATCATGATTTTTCCAAAAGAGAACATTATCTAAAATACAAAACTTTAAAGATGTCAACTTTAAAAACCTTTTCTTTGTTCTGGATAACCCTGGAGGAGCTTGCAGGTTTAACAATACATAAATTATATCAGCATACCATGGTGAATCTAAGAAGGCCTGGCTGATTTGTGGAGTCGCCATCTCCTGTTCGTCATCGAGTTCATTAATATCCAGGGCTTGGAAATTTGTTTCTGTCATGAGTTGAGCCAATCCCTGTCCCTTTATAAGCTTTGTAGGCTTTATCTCAATATCATATTCTAATATGGTAGCAATCCATTTACCTCTTTTGCCCTCAATTCCATCTTGAGTTAAGATGTCTTTGACAACAACATTTGGTACATAGGCTATCACATGGGAATACAATATATAGATTCTAAAATATTTAATGGCTTTTACAAGTGCAAAGGCTTGCTTTTCCATGATGTTGTATTTTAATGATGCATCTCTCAGTGCTTTACTAAAAAAGGCTATAGGTTTTTCACATCCTTGATCATCCTTTTGTAATAAAACAACTGCTACAGTATGTTCTAATGCAAATGAAAATATTATGAAGTCTCTATCAAATTGTGGACTAGTAAGAACTGGTGTTCTAGTCAAAGCCATTTTAATTTCTTCAAATGCTTGTTTGGCTTCTACTGTCCATTTAATACTTGAATCCTTTCTTAACATGTTAGTAAGAAATCTAATTAATTCAGCTAAGCTAGATATGAATCTTCTCAAAAAATTGATTTTTCCTATGAAAGCTTGAAGTTCTTTAACATTTCTAGGGTGAGGTATCTGCAATATAGCTTCTATTCTAGCAGGATCAATTCTAATACCATCTTTGGAAATGATATGACCCAAGAGTTTACCTTCTTCGAGACCAAAAAAGGACTTCTTTGGATTCAAAGAGATACCATACTTTCTGCATTTTAGGAATACTTGTCGGAGATGGTCCAAATGTTGCTGATCTGATTTAGAAAAAACAATTAAATCATCCAGATATATAACAAGAAAGTCATGAATTTCTTTTGCAAATGCAATTTCCATTGCTCTTTCGAAGGTTGCTTCAGCATTTTTAAGTCCAAATGGCATTTTAATGTACTTGAATGTACCCCATGGTGTTGTAAAAGATGTTTTTTCTTGGTCATCAGGATGAACCAGAATCTGGTTATATCCTGAGAACCCATCTAAAAGAGAAATCCTTGAAGCACCTACTACCCTTTGTAAAATGTGATCCATTTTGGGCAAAGGGTAATTATCCTTCAAAGAAACCTTATTTATGTTTCTCATATCAATACATAATCTGATCTCTCCAGTTTTCTTCCTAGTAGGTACTAAATTAGACAATCACTCTGAAAACCTAATGGGAGCAATTATCCCTGCTTCATACATTCGTTTGATTTCTTTTTCAATTAAAGGCACCAGTACAGGGTTGATTCTTCTAAGTTTCTATTTGAATGGTTTCTAATTTTCTTTCAGAGTTATTGTATGGTGAATTATAGAGGTGTCATATGATTTCAAGTCTTCATAAATACAGGCAAAGACATCATGGGATTCTCTTATTAGTTCAACATATTTTTGTTTTTTATCAAAAGGCAAAGATTTAGATAACTTTATTATTTTAGGATTTTCTTCAATCCCCAGATTATATTCCTCAATATCAGCTTTCAAAGGTTCCATTTTGGATTTCTTTGGAATATCATTAGAGTCGAAAAGATCTTCCAGAGGATTTAATCCTTTAGGCAAATGATTATCTTTCAAACTAATGATTTCAGATTCATCTTCTATAATCTCATCAACCTCCATTTTTTTAAGGTCCTGCATTTCTTTTTCGGTGAACTTAATTGGATGAAGCATTTGAATTGCTTTCTCTTATGACAAGTCTGTTTCTTTTTCATTTATTTGATCAGATTCTATGACTGTATCTTCATCTATGTTACTGTTAGAAAATTCATTCTCTAGAGTTAGAAAATTGTTAATTTGATTGTCATTTGCAAACACTTGCCAATTCTTAAAATTGTCTGCTATAGCTGGTCTGTGTCTAATCTCAGCTGTGAACTGATGATTAGGTTCAAATGGTAATTTACAAGTGCTAGCAAACATTGCAAGACTATGAGCATGCAAATTTTGTTTTCTTGGGATTTTAGCAAGCTGAGTCTGCAGAAAAGTATTGAGAATCTCTACAACTGGTCCTCTATATTCTCTCAGTCTGTGATCGTTTGTCAAGAAGTGACCTTTGATCTGTTGAATGATTAAATCAAAATCTCCTATGACAGATACTCTAATTGCCCCTAATCTTTTGACAATTTTTAGCCCTAGCAAAAGAGCTTCATATTCTACCATATTATTAGTGCACTTAAAGTTTAATTTGTAAGCATGGCCTTCAGCATGATCATTTTCAAGGTTGTGTATCCAAATTCCAGCCCCTGCTCCTAATTTATTAACGGAACCATCAAATTCTAAGTGCCAAAGAATTCCATGTTCATAATTGGTGTCAGGAGTTTCAGGAATTTTCTTAATAGTGAGATCTGGTTTGTTACTTTCTTCTAGTTTCTCTTGGGTATTTGATGTTTCTTTTTCCTCAGAGATTTCCTGGATTTTAACATTAGATTTTTTATTTTCAATTTCTTTTGGTTCTATTGCTGGTACTTCTGATTCAGTAGGAGGATCGGATTCAGCATTATAAAGAATAAATGAATCCATATCACAGTGTATTGAGTAGATGGGGAAATTTTCAGGTTTATCCTGACTACTGACCACATATTTCATTAAAGTTTCTCTGTATAGTCTCTTAGGTTGGTAGAACCCTGAAATAGTAGCATAAGACATATCTAATTGAAGAGATCCTCTAAGATTTACACCCCAAGATCTGGACAATAACATACCATATTTTGGAGGAATGTCTGCTACTACTATATCCATCAAAATTGTTTTTACCGGGTATTGAACCAATGAAACACACAAGTCTTTGATTAATCCTAAACATCTCACCTGATTTGAGTCAAAAGAAAAGAGATCTTTGTATGGTCTGGTGATATCTAGGTTTAATATTTCCATTATAGCCTTGGGCATTAGATTGTGAGATGCCCCAGAGTCAAGCATGGAATTATGAAGTATTTTATCATGTATGTTCAAACTTACATAGAATGGAGGAGTTCCTCCACTTCCTGGTTTTCCATTTACTTCAGAGCCAAATAATAATCTAGGTTGGTCATCAAAAACATTTACTGAGTCATCACTTCCAGTAATATTAAGTGATCTATTGATTTGGCTTCGGTAGACATCATGTTTAGCTAATTCAGACAATGGAACAACTATTTTTAATTTTCCTACTTCAGCTTCCAGATTAAAAGGTTTTTCAGTCTGAGTTCTTGTACTTCGAACAGTTGGATTTTCTTTATCTTCTGTGTTTTCGGTATTTTTCTCCTTCTTAGGAATAGGGTTGTGGGCTGAAGTTGTTTCCGAATCAACTTCTAGAGGTTCCTCTACATTTCCTTTGGGAGGAAGAGTATTGGAAAGTTGTCTGTTATTCAGTTGAGTATCGGATACATCTTCAATTATTGGGTTGGCAGGATTAGGATCTGATCTAGAAAGAATATGTACAGGGGTAGTATTGGTTTTACCTTTGAGGGGTTGTTTTGTAGCTTTCTGTTTACTTGTTTCCGAAACATAAATTCTTCTTCTCCTCAAATTATAATGCTTGTGAACTTCGTAAATGGTTGTATCATATCCTTCCTTAAAGTCAAATGATTCTCCTGAATGGGTTTGAAATTTCTTAAGAATGTGAGCTTCTTGATCATCTTAGGTCAAGAAAATTTCTAGTTCATCCTTGCGTTTAGTAAAGTTGTTTATTTGAACATCTTCAGTTGGTTCCTTAGAATTTGAGGCTTCAATATAATTTTCCTGGAATGGGGGCCTAACATTTTGGTCAGGACTAGTTTTTCCAGTATTTTGATTTTGGTTCCTTCTGAAATTTGGATTCCTCACAGTATTTTTCGATTGACCATCCCAAGGAGATTTCTTCTCAGTTGTTTCTACTCTATCTCCTAGCATTTCCATTCCTTTCATAATAGCATCCAGCTTCTTTTCAAAAGCTGTGGGTTCTTCGTTTAAAGGCATTCTTCTTTCAGCTCTGGCTCTAGCTCCTTTCTCTATCAGGTTGGCTTCAACACTAACAACTATACTTTCCATTTCTTCTAAATTTTGAGCAGCTCTTTCCCTAAGTTGATACGCCATATCAAAATCAAATCCATCAGGGAATTTGATTAATACTGAGTCTGGAGGAGGTCTAAGATTTTGGGGAATAGTATTGTAGGCTTCATTGAACCTAGTGACATAATCTTGCACAGTCTCATTTGGTCCTCTCTTTAGTTTTCCAAAGTCTGATAAGATTTGAAGAGGATCTTTCTTCTTTTCCCATCTGTTTAAAAATGATCTATAAAGAGCTTGTAAGTCAGCAACACTATTTGCAGGAAGGGCTCTAAACCAGGTTCTAACTTCTGCAGTAAGACTTTGGACAAAAATTCTCATCCTTACATCATCAGCATCTATTTCATAAATTTCAAAATAATCGGTCATCTTTTTAGTATGCTGTTGTGCAGTGTAAGTACCAAAACCATCAAAAGGAGTGATTTTAATTTGGTAATCTTGGGGCATAGCCCCTAGATTCGCTGGTAATACCAAAGGAGCATATCTGTTTTTCATTGCAGGAGGTAGTGATGAAATAACGAGTGAGGTTGGTCTATGAGTGGTGGGTGGAGGAGTAGAAGGGGTAGTTTGAGGTTGAGATGTTTGAGGAAATGTTGATGAACTTGGAGAGGCTGAAGTGACCATAGAATTATTCGATGTTCCTTCAAATGTAAGCTCAGATTGTATGGAATTTTGCAAATGTTTATCAAGATGTGAAGTAACAAATTCCAATTGTAAATCTTCGATAAATACTGGGTCTGGAACCAAATTGGACAACTCAGATTCAGAAAAATCTACAAATAAAGATGTCTCAAACTGCTCATCAAAAGGTTCTTCCTCAAGATAAATCCACTTCACAGGACAAGATATTGATCTATAGAGAGGTCGAGAACTACCAGAACTTTCTTGACTTTCTTGTCTCCTAATAATTCTGGGGATCAGATTCGGATTTTCAAACACAGGCGAAGGATTTGGGTCAAGATTGGCCCTGGTGTAATGAGTCCTTTCTGAAGCCAGGTTTCTAGGTGATATTTTTGTTTGTTTTTTTTGTCTAAATGGAATGAAAAATACAACTTCGACAATCTCTTTAAGAAGTTTCAGATATTGGGTTTAAATTTTCTTAAAGATTTATTTGACTAGACGAACTGATCAAATTTTTTAAACCAAAGTTCAGTTCATAAACTAGACCAGAGATAGACTAAAGTAGCATTTATTTACTTATGCAATTGCAGAGAAAAAGTAGTTCAAAGGCTACCTGGCTAACTTCAGGCTCTGTCTGTACTTTATAAAGTAAACAATAGTAACAATAGATTATTCAGGTCCCCAGTGGAGTCGCCACTATGTTATCACTCAGATTTTCCTTGAATTTGTTAGAAGAGGAAAGGTGTCCGAGGTAACCAAAAACCAACTTTTAGGTACAGAATCTAGCCAATTTGTACCCAGAGAGGGCTCTCTCTGTAAAATTTAGCTTTGTTTTGAAAGATATTAGGCTAGTTATAAAGTCCAAGAGTTTTGATTGAGTTTGGGTGGTGAAATTCTATAGTAGAGGGTAAGACTGAGTATTTCAGGCCATTGGGCTAATGGAGTAACAGAGGATAGCTTAACTGGATCAAGTTTCTCAACAAAAGATGGTTTCACAGGGCAAGGTAATCAAATAGGGAACAATTATAGATCTAAAGTGAATGGAATGAACTTGAAATAGGTGAAGGGAAATTAAGAATCCTTCAACATATTCAAAAAAGGGGGGAATTGAATGATTATTAACAAAGAGAAATTAAGAATTCTTTATCAAATAATCAAAATGCATAAACTAGTAAAACAGGAGCAATTAAGAATTCACTGTTTAAACCAGTTCAGAAGAAAACATTTAGAATAACAACGATTAAAATAAGATTACCCTTAAGCACTTTCTGATTTATTCTTTTTCGTTAATTATTCAGATATGAAACACAGATGATATAATAAACAAGTATAAAATTTCAAAACATAAGAGATAGATGACTTATTGATACTTAGTCTAATGCAAGAATCCTATAAAAAGTCTTTCGCATCAATTCCTCATCTGCTAGCCACACAAAATTTCTCCAACAACACTTTATTCCAAAATAGTCAAAGTTACAGCAAAGTCTAAGAATCCACACCCTTAATACTCTGATTGAGGGTGTATTTATACAAAAAATTAAAAAAATATCTCCTAACAAAATGAGATATAATCTAGGATGACTCATAAGTATTTTACAACAAACTAGAGAAATATGGTCTCGTAGATAAGAAAAATGATAACTGATGTTGTGCTATTTCCTTCTTTTGAGAATGTGCTGGATGCAGGCCCTAAGATTTGGCTCGTTGCTATTCTCTTTAGTAATTATGTGCTGGCTGCTCCGTTTTACTGATACTCTTTAACTGCAATGATACTCTTTGACCTCTGTTTATCCTTTTATCTTCTTATCATTACTTACTGTAGCAAAATTTCATGAAGGATAATATTTACAAAATTTCTAACATTTCTTCCCACCATTTAGCTTCCGTTATTCTGGTTCTTTGCAGCGGCAAAAATTTCGAAGAGGATTTTCACTGAGAACAAGGTCTTTAATTTGGAAGTCCCTATCTACTAGAGGTAGATAGTCTAAATCTCTGTGAGGGGCATTAAGGGGTGCGACATTCAAAGCCACAGGAATTTCCATTTCTGGTTCTTTTGGATTCAGAAATGAATTGCAGGTTTTGATGAAAAATGAGCACAATCACAGGTTGGGGAATGCAATTGCAATTGAGGAATGAACTAAAGACCAGTCTTAAACTCTGCTTCAGTTTTTCGTGTAGAATTTAAAACAAAAGCCATGTTTTTACAGAGTTTAACGGGAATTAGGGTAAATACCAATTTTTTGGGAAATAAACAGTGACTAAACAGGTGCTAGATATGGCGGATGAACTTTGGATGCTCAACTGCAACTTTCTTCAGCAAAGTAGCGGTTGGCAAATTTTGATAGTTTATTTCGAAATTCATTTTCATGGGACACTGGTCACTGCGTGAAATAATGAAAATGACGCAGGTTCTTTTGTTTTATTCACAAAGTCAAAGGTTGATGGGTTTTTTATTATTTTAATGGATGACATCAGTAAGTATGGGGGTTTCGTCACGGGAGGTAAGCGGTAAGAGGTTTCCATCGTACATCTTTTGGGGAAGAGTGGTTTTCAGCGGAGGGCGAGCAATTCCATACGATGAACGACGCGTGGTGTGGCACTGTTCAGAAAACCGCTTGTCCATCGCACATTATCTTTCGGACGAGGATGGCCAGCGATATCGACGATAACCGTAGATCTTTGATTAATCGATCGAATGGTCGCTGGGGAGGTGAGATGACGAGAAGATAACAAGGCAGGCCCGATGTGATTTATTATGAAATAATCGCATCGGGGGCATTTCTATTGGTGGAATGTTTTTTAATTAACCATGAGGGTTAATTAATGTATTTCAAATGTGGCAGGGGTGTGGATTTATAATTTGATTAATTAATCAACATATCAAGGTTATATTTCAACCAACGGGGCGGGATATATATTATTTGGGAATTTTATTATTAAAATAATACGGAAAAAGGGGAATTTTTTGTAGGGATTTAAATAATAAGTTAAAAATTAATATGGAAATGAATAAAGTGCGAAGTGTAAACATTGGGTTAATTTCTTTAACTTATGCTTTTGTGAATAGGGTTTTTATGAAATATTGCATGATTTTCCTAAGTAAAATGGGATTTTACTTAGGAAAAGATTTTTTAGAAGTGAATGAATGTCATGATAAATGATTTTAAGTACTTATTCTTTTCCAATTATTGGGCTGAGGGTCCGGTCCCTCCAAAGATCAAGGAAATGCCTTGAGCCCCTCCAATTTTCAAATGCATTAGTATTTAGGGGAAATTAGTGAAATTTTCAGGGAAAAATGAGAATGGAAGTTAATAATTTGACTTTTCTTTGCTTGAAATTCTTCCAGTGTAGTGTCTGCCTTTGCACATGTGATGAAAGTAAATATTTAACACATTTAGAGTCATTATCCATCACATGTAATTCTGCGACAACATCTACCTACCCTACCTACTTTACCCTACCATTTTTTCTTCTTTATTAGGGTGCACTTAGACTGACAAACCCTCATCACACTTTTTCTTTTACATCTGAAAATCTATCTAATTCTAACCTTATTACATCCAAGGGCTTAGATTAAACTGTTGAGCTCCTTTTATTTACTCTACCTATCTACTTATCTTCCAAGATTAAACAGTTTGGTTAGATTTTATTCTCTCTCTCTAAAACATAAAATTGAAAGATGAACTAGCCAAGCTTAAACTGTTTGACTATTCATAAATTGTGGCATAAAATACAAGTTGCACACAATTTGTTTATTACATAAGAGCGAAAAGTAGTGGAATTTAGGCTTGCACACTTTCCTTGGCCTTTCTTTTGGTGGGGTTCATTTTCTTTCACTTTTTTGGCCATTTTATTCTTTTCACCCTTTAATTTTTCTTTTAGGGTATACCCTCTTTACATTTTTTAAATTTTTGATTTTTTGATAATATGGAAAACCTTTGCAACAGGAAAAGGTATGAACATATTACATAACTTATCAAGCCAATCATGATATATGACACCTATTGGTATATGATTCTAACACAGACCATGAGGTCTTTATAGTGTAGGGGCACTGGATCGAGTTGATGGTCTAGGATATATATTTTTTGACTTGTCTCCCACCACATTGGATGGTGAGGAATACTCATCTAGTGTTACCATAAGGGAAAAAAATTATGGATCTTGTAGAGTGCCATTGTCGTCTAGGTCTCCATGTCAAGGGGAGAAAGATACCCAACGGGGATCTAGAGAGGTTAGAGACCCATGTTGTGGCCATAGCGATGCTGCAGATCCTGGGAAACCAAGCACTCCACCACATCACTGGAGGGAAGATGATGCTTGTTGAGAGTATGTTGAGTGGGACCTACTATGGGTGGGCCCAAATGATGTTGTCATCGTTGAAAAAATAGTTTTCGCTATGCAAGCAGCAAGTGAACCATTACTATGCATATGCCACAGTGTTGTGCTCACTCTTCTTCGAGAAGATCCTGACACTTCTACCTCGCATACAGATCCAAGATGGGGGCCTGAGCGAACCCAGGATGCGTCGGTGGGGGCATATACTATGCAGAGGAGGAGGTGGGGGGGTCGGATGGGTGTTGCGACCCGAGTTATTTTCTCATTGGGATCAGATGCCACTATACATAGACGACTATCCCTATAATGGGATGAGTTCTCGTGGGGACCCGAACTTGCCATTGCCACCTGGTCGAGTATGGGGGTCTAATGGTTAGTGAAAATTTGTTAATATTTTATGTGAATTTAAAAGTTTCAAAATATTGTATATGTTATCGATTCTTTCACTTTTGGTATGCGGATACAACGCCGGTAAAACTAGCCAGGTATATGGGATGGCCTGTAGTATCAGGAGTTGGATGACCTAGTGGATTGAGAGCACTACAAGATGAGGACGTAACAACCCTCCTAGAGGACATCCATCATAGATGTGAGAGGCTTCTGACTAGTGTTTCAGAGTGCGGCTGGAAAGACTTAGGTGACCAGTACATAGAGCCATGTATTGGTCTACCCTAGGAGTGGCGAGGGGTCTTTCGGCGCATGGTGATGGATGGACAGGGGATGAGTGATCTACGATATGCAAGAGCAGAGCCATTTTCTCAGGATCCTCTAGATAGTGATTAGGTATAGGGGAAGGTGGTGCCCCCAGTTTTGAGTTTTTGTAACTTGTGGTGGGCATGTCATAGGTATCAGAGTTAATGGACTCCAAAACATTTTATACAACACATATTATGGATATGCATCATTTTGATGATTTTATGTTATTGTCTTGTGTTAAATGCATGTGCCCAGTGCCAATCTAAAATATTGTTTGTAGTGAAATCTACATAGTGATTTAGTCCTCTAAGTACATGACTAGATGTAACGATTTCAAATTCATGCATCAAAATATTCACTCATAAATATCTTCTATAAAGGATAGGATTATTCACATGATAGACACCATTCAATTGCATGACAAGAATCAGGGAATCTAAACCAACATGAAGGTGGAGGATGCGATGGGAAAGGGAATCAGCTAATAAACCTCGCACTGCATCATGTTCGGCCTAGTTATTGGTGGCAGTACCAATGCATGCACCATTCGATGGAACAAGAGAATATAAGGGGGTAAAAATGGCCCAAACTACCGAGGCTAGATTCCAGGAATAATGAATTACACCATCAGCATAACCAATATAAGGTGTGGACGAGGGGTCCATCTGAAAGGTGCCACAAGACAACAAATGAGAGGATAATGAATAATGATAGCAACCTGAGCGCAAAGTAGAAATTAAACAAACACTGCTAGAGGGAATGATCTAGGTAGGATGTCTACCACCTGCACACCAACGGGTAGGTGGTGTATGGGAGCTACCTTGGGGGGAGCTTGTGCTCAGGCTGAAAAATTCACCATAGAAACAGATGGTTCCATTTCGCTTATGGGCGGGAAAGATGAAGTCAGGGGTGGAAAAGGCTTCCATGATGTCATCATCATAGTAGAATATGGGGTGACTAGACGAAGGGAGACCACATGACAGGGTGAAGCTACCTGACTCACCATCATGAGAAGAAAGGTTCACATGCACATCATCACAAGGGGTGACAGAAGAATAGGAATATAAGGGATCCATTGATGTTGAGAACAGGGTGATCACTGAAGGGAGGTCGAGAAAAGAAGAAGTGGAAGTGTTAGGGGGAGGTTCCATCGTGGATCTCATGAATGATGATAGGTAGAGAATGGTGGTTGCAAGCTCCAACATCTCGACATCTGGAGGGGGAATTTCAATGGTAGTGGGTAAATCCTCAAGCTAGACCAAGGCATACTGCATGAGGATGGGAGAGGCGGACTAGTTTTTTTCAAACTAGTACTCCCGAACTACCTCTAAAGAGGCGCGGTAATGCATGAGGTAGGGACAACAGTGGGTAAAATGGCCATGGAGATCACACAAAGCATAAGGTTGGTTGGTGTGAATAGTCTTAGGGTTTTTGGTTGCAGTCGAGGAAGAAACAGAGGCTTCAGGGACAATAGACTCAAGGAACACAACATTAACCGTGGGCTTGATACGAGGCAATTTGGGACAATGATGGGTGGCATGACCGACAACATCACACAAAGAACAATGTTGGGTATGGTTTGGAGGTTGAGGAGGAGAAGGGTCAGTTGGGATAGCCTTGTCTTTAAGTGCCTTCTTGCTAGCTTTGCCCCCTTTACCCGAAGCTGGCGCAATAGGAGGAGGTTCATGTTGATGTGGCTGAGGCACAGTAGCAGAGGGAGGGGTCATGGGGACCGGTTGGACCAGGGTCAAAGAGAGATAAGGTTTGGACTGACCAAGTGGGGTAGTGGTTGGGGGATTATTGTGCCAGACTAGGATCCCCGGGGTCAAGTTAGGAAGGGATAAGGTAGCCATAACAGGTACCGAAAACACTTAAAGAGGGGGAGCTAAGAATGGTATCTGGACAAGTGGGACAGCTTTGAGATGGTTAAAGCCAAGAGGAACCATTCGAGGAGTGTAGACAGGCTCATGGATACCAGCACTAGATGAAGGGCTAGGACGAGGGGCTCCAGAAGGCTTAGTCGAAGTGTGAGGAGTAGGTTGCAAAGGGCGGGGGTGCTAACTAGCCGAAGCGGGCTACTTGAGGGAAGCCCAAGATGATTGCATCATTGTTGTGTGAAATAACTGTCAAATTAATTCACCAATATTTATATATCAACCCGGGCTCGTAAACACGAGCTGTACTTCACTCTCAAGATTTAGCTCTTAGAGTCGAAGTTTGCACGAATACTTATGTTGTTTAATTCAAGAACGGAGGACACACAAAAACATCGATAAACACACTCCTTGAAAATGAATCAATTCATAGAAAATCCTAGTTGGAAATCTTCGTTCTATCTATCTAAATCTGGAATCAAAACCGTTACTAATCAACAACAATAATGACTCACTACTTCAAGAGAAATCTAAAAACCCTAATTCTGCTTTTCAGAGGTCACACTTTGAAAGGAATTTCTAATCTGAGTGAACTAATAAATGATCTCACATTTCATGCAGCAAACTTGTAACTACAAATGATATCTCAAATTATTTCTGATAACAACACTCCATGCCAACTTCACTATACTAGGGTTAAGTGGAAAAGTGTAACATCACACTGGTTTGGATATCAACTTCTCACACAGACTCCAGTCATGACAGCCTTCAATCCTCCAATGTATACATATGTCACTTACTCTTGGAAATTTTAATTTCTACTCGGCAAACCAAATTACATCAGACTCAAGCTATCGGAGTGTGCAACTATTCTCTAGGTATCAGTTTCGAATTACAATTTCCAATTGCGCTTAGGTAAGATTACTTAGGCTTCTATTATGATAAACATTCTGCAATAAGACATTGAATTTAATTAACACATGTCACAGCAAGGTGTAAAATAGAGACAAAGATGAATTTAACTATTGGATTTCATAGTTGACATTATCATGGAAATTATATAATCATTCCCTGGGATTTGCAAGAAGGTTTCAATGTTCAACAAATGATTTCCTTTCTAATCAGGTTGCAAGAGTTGCTTCTTCTGTTACTTTTGTGGATTGAAATTGTGAAACCTAACACACCAATCCAAACATCAGTCCAAGCTAATTAGAACTGTGTTTTCAAGGAATACACACTTTCACTAAGGGATCTCACTAATGCAAATTCAAACCCTAATCTCACGCCAACAAGGCAAACTGCAAATACAAATTTAAACATTCTAAAGGAATGAAAAAAGTTCTCTGCTCGAAACTAATCTATGCATCATCCATTTTCTTCCACCTAATAAACACACTGGACACAAAATGTCTTGTTGTCTGAGACCTCAAAAGAATTTTTCACTCTCTATTTCATACTTCTATGTTGATATTTTAAGTAATAGTAAGAAGAATTCAAATGAAAAATAACACTGCTTCTTTAAATCAAAATGAAAGGGATCCAAACAAAATCATGACAATTCTCTGCTACCACAGTGGCATCAATCTGGGCTATGCACATCTACAGGTCACTCAATGTAGGGGACTTATTTAGCACACATAAAAAAAAAACCCATTATCGAATATCTTTGCAATCTAATCTATGTTCTTTCACTGGAGTTGATCTTAGTCCTGCATGTTTCACCCTAGCTTATTCAGCAGAAAGATTAAATTTGAGTGTGTCCAAAACAAAGGTCCGCCTTTCACATAGCAACTTGTTCTCTAAAGCTGATAACACGGATCCCAGCTGCAACAAACTTACACCTCAGATTTGTAATTGCAGTGGATTAGCATTTGGAATCTGTCCACTTGTAGCAGCTCGGATTTGTGATTGCATTATCATCTGAAGTCTGTCCTCCTGTAGCAACTCACTGCCACCTATCCTTTCGAACTTGTGGAAACTTATACCCTCATATTTGTTACAGTCACTTGAGGTTCAATTCTTGTGGCTTGGATTTATGAACATAACCTCAGACATACCTTTAACACACTCCTCGGTATGTACCCAAGCTCTGTTTCAACGCTGAACCTATGTTGATGCAGCGAATTGAAGATCAAAATGCAATTTATATTGAAGCAATTAGATTTGGGTTATAATTACAATGAGATTGCCAATCAAATCCTGGAGATACACGATTGCCCCCTATGGCAACATTTCCCTAGTGCTGAGATTGCTCTTCTACGATGCAATTTGGGAATTTAACACTACAACACATGAATTGACCAATTTCTCAAGATCGACTTTTGAAAGCAATTGTCATCTGACATTTAAATCACTTGATGTTCATACACCACAACAATGGAAGCAAACCGAGACATAAATTGATTTCAAAGACAGTGAATTTTGTGGTTTAAATTAATTGATATTTAAAAACTCCAGCAAACGTGAATTAAGCCAAGACCAAATCGTTTTCCAAAAATAATTTAATTCTACAATCATTCATTTAAATCAACGATGGGAACTTCAACAAATGGAAACCTAGTAACATAAATCAATTGTCCACTACTAATTAGCTCTGCAAATTAAATCACCCAATTCTTGAACTCCGGCAATGTGAATCAAACTAAAACAAATCGATTTTCACCATTTAATCAACTCTGCACTCCAAATCTTCGAATTCTTGAAATCCAACAAATGTAAACTATGTTAAACGTGAATCGACTTTCACAATTGAATTGACTGGTGTAATCTAAATCTTTGAAACTTCTGGCAAATGTAAATCCATCTAGAACACATCAATTTTCACAAATTAATTCTGCAATTCAAATCTGAGCCTGGCAAATGTAAATCAAACCAACACAAATCGATCTGTAAAAATAATTAACGCTGCAACTACAAATTCAACCACACAGTGACTAAGAATTACCTCTAGCTATTCTACCGAACTGAACTGGCTGTGGTGGGCCCTTGCCACACCTAGGAAAACACTGATTACAAACTAATTCACACCTACAACAATCTTCTCAAAAAGTCAGCACACCTACGATAATCTTCGAGCAATCAAGAACACACTGGCATTTTAAATCGATTTCTGCTTCTAAACACCAGAGCACACATAAATGGGCAGCTGAAGGATGCGTTATATTAACCTCTGTCATCAAAAGGCGAGTCTCTGCCTTTATAGGCATGCTTGCATTGTAAATTTAGTAATAGTTCCATGACATGGCAAGCGTTGGAGACCAGAGATATGGAATCCACGAAATTGGCACTTCCTGATCTAAATCATACTAACAGTTCTGATTACAACTGATTGCAGCTATATATAAAAAAAAAACAAAATATTCTTTGAATGAATCGAACTCCACTATGCTGTAGAATGGCCAGCTGGCCCTCCACCCGTTTTGACTATGCCAAAGTGCTAGAAGGATGTTGAATTGCTAAGCAGGGGCTTGAGCTGGAGCTTCCCATGTTGGCACCTCCATTGTAGGCTATCTAAAAATTCCTCCAAGCTAATCAACACATTCTGCAATATATCCATTATTCTGCCCATAGTGATAAGTTGACAAATAGCATATTACAAAAAAATGCCTAATACTAGCTATATAATAGTGGAAACAACTCTACTTATACTGTTTTTACCTTTAACTGTGGTTGATGAAGGTTTGGCCATTTTAGGGACTTAGGAGAGGGACAAGAGGGTTTATAGGTGTCAAATTAGGCCAAAAAGGGGCTAAGGAGGTGATGAAAAATAGACAAAAATAAGCCTCAACATCTCCCCCACAGTTGAGCTTAGGCATGTCCTCATGCCTCCAAGTCATCATTGTCCAGTCAAAAAAATTAGTTGCTTGGGCCAACTTCTCCAGACTCTTCCTGAATGAAGCTGAGCATTTGTGAACTGTGTAGCCAGTCTTCTAGCACTTGTCCTTCTCCCTGAATTAGATTTTTTTTTTTTTTAATTTATTTATTTATTGACAGGGACTGATATCTCTGCTGGGACTGTTGACCTCTGAGGATGACCTTCATCTAGCATGTGGACCATACCCTTCATTGGAAAAAGACCTTGTTGTTCTGGGCTTATAAAAGCAAGGGTAGGGGTAAAAGCATGTATATCTTGGGCAATATTATCTGGGAGCTGAAACTGATGTGAAGATGAGGGAGAGCGAGTAGCAAATATGGGGATGAGGTGCAAGGGAACGTGGTAAACAACATGTACTTGTAGTAATTATTTACACTACCTATAACTAGATTACGCAGATTTAGCACATACCTTGTCACTTAAATGATATTGGGAATGGACATAGCATCACCTTTTGTTAATACAGGAGCCGGTCTGCTGTTTGAGTTGTAGCTTCTGCTGCCATGATGATCATGCTTAACAGTAAAATTTACAATAAGTAATAATGTCCAGATCAATCAGATTTTTAGACTTGCGCTGCAATTCCAGGGCTTTTACTGCTGTCAAAAATAGAACTCTGCACAATTCACTTGTACCATAGATCATTTATGATCATGCTGTAGCTTCTGGACATCAGATTGCCCAGTGAAGATTTTGGTCCAGCAGTGAATGTCCAGGTACAAAGATGACAAATCCAGGGTAACTGAAGCATGGAACTGGTTATTGTGCAGGATAGAACATAGAACCTCCAATCTCTCTGACAATGTGCCACCCAGTTTTGTGAGGTGGGGCTGGAACCTATTCACCATCTCATGGATTTTATCCAGGCCGAAGATGATAACTGCCTGGGGAATTTCTGTTTAGGGAGCTTGAAATGTCCTGAAAGAAGGCTCCGGGGGGTTTCTTTTCCGTAAACATTCTAGTGGGCCCGGAAAAGAATAATTCAATGCCCATTGGATCGCTAAGCTACCACCACCTTATTTTTTTATCGAGCCTACGGTATTTCTTGGTCGGGGCATTCATGTTTAGTGAGTCTAAGTTTCCCATAGAAGACTCCAAGGGGTTTCTTTTCCATAGATATTTCCTTGGGCCCGTGAAAGAATAATTCTATGCCCAAGGAATCCCTAAACTTCCACTGGTCCATAAATTTTACGAGCCTGGATCAGTCGGTGCTCGAGAGCTTCATTTTTTGAGAGTCTGAAGACATCTAAAGAAGACTCCAACCTGTTCCTTTTCCATAAGTAATCCGGTGGGCCTAGATAAAGGAATAAACCTACTCCTGCCGAATTTCTCCTTTATTCTACATGGAATGTGGGGAGAACCACCTGTAGATATGGAAATTGACAGTCCACTGGTTAATCTATATAAATATATATATACATATATGTAAAAATAGATAATAATAAAAAATCAATCAACTGATCCAGCAAGAGGCTGGTCATTTCCATGAACCAGCTCTAGTCCTGGATCCTTCTAAATGTCCTGCAAAAACAAATCATGTGAGAGCGGTTTATGATAAACTTTTAGCCGATGGCCATTCACCACGAAGGAATTCTGCTCATTATCAATGGTTTTAATACGTACTGACCCATTATCAAAGACTTCAACTACTTCATAGGGTCCCAACCAGTGAGTAGAAAACTTACCTTGAAGTGTTTGAACTTACTATGGTACAATAGGGCCCAGTCGCCGGCACAGAAGACTTTATTTTTGATGAATTTATCATGCCATTTGGCTCTTTGATCTTGTACCAGCAAGGTTTTGTAGTATGCGTCCTGTCGGATCTCATCAAGCTCATTTAGTTGCATCAATATCCACTCTTGAGCTTCAGTAAAATTCATTCCCAATTGGGTGGTCGTCCTGAATGTCTTCACTTGGAATTCGATGGGAAAAAGTACTTGTTTCCCATAGACTAGCTCGTATGGGGTGTGTCCCGTCACATTTCTCCAGGTAATCTTGTAAGCCAATAAGGCTTCCAATAGCTTGTCCGCCCAGTCCTTATGGTGCAGTTGAACAGTTTTTGTGAGGATGGACTCCAAGACTTTATTTGTGGACTCTACTTGCCCATTAGCTTGTGGGTGGTAAGGGGTAGATCTATGATTCTTAATCTGATATTGTTCAGTGAGTGCCTTGACCGATTTTGATGTGAATTGTGTAACTTGGTCAGTGAAAATCTCTTGCGATACACCGAATCTTGTGAAAATGTCTTCAAACAGAAACTTTACTACTGCCTTCTCCATGGCAGCGTACAATGCTTTCGCTTCCACCCACTTGGTGATGTAATCGATGCATACCAAAATGTATTTCTTTTTCTTCGACATTGGAGAGATGGGCCCTACAAAATCCAATGCCCACTTCTCGAATGGTTCAATGGCTATCTGGGTTTGAAGAGGCATTTCGTCAGAGGAAACTGGCCTTCCCATTCGTTGGCAAGCATCACAGCTGGAGACAAATTTCTTGGCATATTTAAAGAGCGAGGGCCAATAATACCCTGTACGGAGAACTTTGTACACAGTTTGTTTGTCGGCAAAATGCCCGCTGCAAGGCTCATTGTTGGAGGCTCTCAAGACATCGTACATTTCATCTTCCCACACACACCGCCTCATGATCAGGTTTGGTCCTGTGTAAAACAAGTCTCCCTCGATCCAGGAATAATTAGCACTGCATTGTACAATGTTATGTTTTTCTCTGGCAAACATGCTTTGCGGTAATTTCCCTGATACCAAATAGTTTGCAACATCAGCGAACCAGGGAATGATGGCAGAAATGGCGAATAGTTCTTCGTATGGGAATTCATCAGGTACCAAAGTTGTCGTGCTTCCCTGTCCAATATTTAAACAAGACAAAAAGTCAACTGCTAGGTTATCCCTTCCAGGCTTATCGATGATAGTTATATTAAATTCTTGCAAAAGCAACAGCCATCTAGTTATTCTAGCAGTTGTAATTGGTTTATTCATTAAAAACCTAATGGCAGAATGATCAGTATGGACAAACGTCTCATAACCTGTAATGTAATGTCTAAACTTCCCAATGGCATGCACAACTGCTAACAATTCTTTCTCAGTGACTGTATATTTTAATTCGACAGGGGAAATATTTTTTCTAATAAAATAGATAGCATAAGGATAGCGATCTTTCCTTTTTCCCAAAACTGCTCCTATCACAGTGTCTGAAGTGTCAGTACATATGTGAAATGGCAGGGACCAGTTTGGTTCTCTCAACACCAGAGCAGTAGACAGTCTATCTTTTAGTATCTGAAAGGCCTGTTGACAGTTGACATTCCATACAAAGTCAACATCTTTAGTTAATAACTTAAATAATGGTGTTGCAATATTAGTAAAATTCTCAATAAAACGACGATAATAACCTGCATGGCCCAGAAAACTTCTTACCTCTTTTTGCGAACTAGGAATGGGAATATGTGAGATTACCTCAATTTTTGCTGGATCAACTTTAATTCCTTCTAATGACACATGATGACCCAGAAAAATTCCCTTTGTTTGCATCATTCTGCACTTGTCACTACTAAGGGCCAGGTTTTCTTCTTAAAAACGAATCAATACTTTTTCTAAATTGGCCAAGGCTTGACCGAAATAATCTCCATAGACTGTGAAGTCATCCATGTATACTTCTACACAGTCATGGACCAAATCGGAGAAAATGGCGAGTACAGCTCTTTGAAACATAGCTAGGGCGTTACAAAGACCAAAAGGGAGGACTCTATATGCATAGGTGCCCCAAGGGCATGTAAATGTGGTCTTTTCTTGATCTTCTTCAGCTATTTGGATTTGATTATATCCACTGTACCCATCTAGAAAAGAGAAGTATTTCTTACCTGAGAGTGTGTCAAGTACCTGGTCGAAGAAGGGCAGAGGAAAGTAGTCGCGCAATGTGGCCTTGTTTAGTTCTCTGTAGTCAACGCAGATACGCCACTTGCCATTCTTTTTCGGCACCACCACCGAGGTGACACCCATCTACTATCTGAAATAAGATAGATGAAGCCCGCAGCTAGGAGTTTCTGGAGCTCTTCCTTGACAATCTCTTTCAATGCTGGGTTCATTCATCTTTGTGGCTGTCATATGGGTCTCATCTCTTCGTTAGTGTAAATGTGATGGATGTAGGTGTCTGTATGGATGCCTCACATGTCAAGGTAATCCCAAGCGAATGCTCCAGATTGCTTACGAATCATATCCATCAATTGTTGCTTTTGTTCCATGGTCAATTCGGCACCGATGTGTAAGGTTCTTCCTTCAGTGATTTCCACAGGCTCTGTAGTGAGTTCACGACTCTCCTCTATTGTAGCAAAAGATGTGAACACAGATGGATGGCAAGCTTCCTGGAACTCATCACTGAAAACATGGTGGTAACCATTAAAAGAAATCGGATAATCAATACAAGAACTGTGGGATAAAAACTGGTACAAGATATGTTCATCAGACTGTTCCTGGAGACCTCTAGACTGTTCTAATGTAAGCAAAGGAAACATACAGTCTTCACCTCCATAGGGGCTCTCAAGCCATAATGGTACTTCTGCAACTGTCTAGGCAGGGGGGAAAATAGACAAGGCTTGGCTAGTGGAACCATTGGAAATGATCATTTCTCCATTTCTGCACCCTATGCGGCATCAGCAGTTGCCAACCAAGGGCATCCCAGAACTATAGGATGTCCAGGTCTCCGAGTTTTTTGGAGAAATGACGATAAAAATCTATAGGGTATTGCCAGAAGTTTCTATAGGGTTGGTATAAGGGTATAAAGGTTTAAGAAGAAACCCTTATAATTGGGCCGATAGGATTATCACATGGTATAAGGGCTTGTTTAATCTAGTTCTTCTTGTTTCTTCTTGGCGTTTCATTGTGTCGAATGGGTTGTCAATTTGGTGTTTAAGATGACGCTGTGTCTTCCAAAGAGGGTTCCCTAGTTCGACCCTAATGACAGCAGTAGAAGCAGGTTTCTGGTGTCTAGGTGCAGTGTCTCAGAGATTATCATGCAACTTCCTACCTACTTTAGCCTGGCTTCTAGAATAGGTTCGACAAAGTTCGGTTATTTCAGCAAAAAAAATTTGTAAATATCCCCACCACTTAAGAGATTTAGAGTCTCGATGCATTCGTCTCTTAATCCCTTTAGAAAGACTGTTCTGACCATTTTTTCCTCTAGATGGGCTCCTCGGGATTTTTGAAAATGATACATGAAGCGCTCAAGATATTCTTCTAGGCTCTCGTCATCTAGTTGTTGCATTCTCAGAATATCATTTAGGTCCCTAGTTTTGTAGAAATCCTAGTATTTCTTAAGGAATATAGATTTCATGTCATCCCAATTGTATATGGTGTGTTCCCCTAAGCTCATAAACCATCGAAGTGCGGCATCCTTTAGGGTGGCTGGAAACAGTTTCAGTTTGTGTGCATCATCGTAGTAATTATAGCTTCTACACAAAATATCAAATTCGAAAAGAAAAGCATCGAGATCCTCGGAGGACTTACCATAAAAGAGCGGTAGGGAGGTCATTGGAATTCTCTTCATTGTGATATTCCTGGTGATGTCGAGGATAGGAAACCTGAAGGTAGTTTCTTCATCCTCGTCGTCTGGTCCCCCTCGTGGTCCATCGGTGTTTTCTCCCCTTCGGCCATTCCTATTTCCTCCAAAGAAAGTGGTTCATTCCTCTTCTTCATGATTCCCCTCATTTTTTTTGTTCTCACCTTCATTGTTTGCCATATTGGCACTGATTTTGGTGGAGAGAGGGCTAATGGACAACCTTATTTATTTTTGGTTTGCAAGTTCCCCTTCCAAAATATCCTTCCCACTGGTACTCCCTTTTTCATTTTTATTACTTGCATAACGATCAACGAGGTTAGTTAATGGATTTTTTACCAGACCAAAATTTCGAGGAAATTGAGAATTGGAAATAAATCTACCTTTATTATCCCTAGGTCTACTTCTACGCATAAGGAAATAAGAATAAAGTTGAGAACAAGCAGTGATCGGTCAGACTTTGGAGCAACCCCAAAAAATTGGATGCGTGGCTCTTCACTCACGTCTTACCGTACTCTCTCCGCCCTCTGACATTCCTGCAACATCTCTGAAACTTAAAACGATAATGATTACCTAAATCTTGAAATTACAGCCTCCCTGGAAATAGCACCAAAATGTTGTGTGAAATAACTGTCGAATTAATTCACCAATATTTATGTATCAACCTGGCCTCGTAAACACGAGCTGTACGACACTCTCAAGATTTAGATCTTAGAGTCGAATTTTTCACGATTCCTTATGCTATTTAATTCAATAATGGAGGCACACAAAAACATCGATAAACACACACCTTGAAAATGAATCAATTCATAGAAAATCCTAGTTGGAAATCTTCGTTCTATCTATCTAAATCTGGAATCAAAACCATTACTAATCAACAGCAATAATGACTCACTCCTTCAAGAGAAATCTTAAAAACCCTAATTCTGCTTTTTAGAGGTCACACTTTGAAAGGAATTTCTAATATGAGTGAACTGATAAATGATCTCACATTTCACGCAGCAAACTTGTAATTACAAATGATATCTCAAATTATTTCTGATAATAACACTCCATGCCAACTTCACTATACTAGGGTTAAGTGGAAACGTGCAGCATCACACCGGTTTGGATATCAACTTCTCACACAGACTCCAGTCATGACAGCCTTCAATCCTCCAATGTATACATATTTCACTTACTCTTGGAAATTTTAATTTCTACTTGGCAAACCAAATTACATCAGAATCAAGCTATCACAGTGTGCAACTATTCTCTGGGTATCAGTTTCGAATTACAATTTGTAATTGCGCTTAGGTAAGATTTCTTAGGCTTCTATTATGATAGACATTCTGCAATAAGACAATGAATTTAATCAACACATGTCACAACAATGTGTAAAACAGAGACAAAGATGAATTTAACTCTTGGATTTCACAGTTGACATTATCATGGAAATTATATAATCACTCCCTGGGATTTGCAAAAAGGTTTCAATGTTCAACATATTATTTCCTTTCTAATCAGGTTGCAAGAGTTAATTCTTCAGTTACTTTTGTGGACTAAAATTGTGAAACCTAACACACCAATCCAAACATCAGTCCAAGCTAATTAGAACACTGTTTTCAAGGAATACACACTTTCACTAACGGATCTCACTAATGCAACTGCAAACCCTAATCTCATGCCAATAAGGCAAACTGCAAATACCAATTTAAACATGCTAAAGGAATGGAAAAATTTCTCTGCTCAAAACTATTCTATGCATCATCCATTTTCTTCCACCTAATCAACACACTGGACACAAAATGTCTTGCTGTCTGAGACCTCAAAAGAATTTTTCACTCTCTATTTCATACTTCTATGTTGATCTTTTAAGTAACAGTAAGCTAGAATTCAAATGCAAGCCAACATTGCTTCTTTAAATAAAAATGAAAGGGATCCAAACAAAATCATGAAAATTATCTACTACAACAGTGGCATCAATCTGGGCTATGCACATCTACAGGTCACTCAATGTACGGGACTTATTCAGCACATAAAAAAAACACCCATTATCGAATCTCTTTTCAATCTAATCTATGTTATTTCACTGGAGTTTATCTTAGTCCTGCATGTTTCACCCTAGCTTATTCAGCAGAAAGATTAAATTTGAGTGTGTCCAAACCAAAGGTCTGCCCTTCACACAACAACTTGTTCTCTAACGCTGATAACACGGATCCCAGCTACAACAACCTTACACCTTAGATTTGTAATTACAGTGGATTATCATTTGGAGTTTGTAGCAGCTCGGATTTTTGATTGCATTATCATCTGAAGTCTGTCCTCCTGTAGCAACTCACTGCCACCTATCCTTCCGGACTTGTGGAAACTTATACCCTCATAACTGTTACATTCACTTGAGGTTCAATTCTTGTGGCTTGGATTTATGAACAGAACCTCAGACCTACCTTTAACACACTCCTCGGTATGTGCCCAAGCTCTGTTTCAACACTGAACCTATGTTGATGCAGCGAATTGAAGATCAGAACGCAATTTATATGGAAGCGGTTAGATTCGGGTTATAATTACAATGAGATTTCCAATCAAATCCTGGAGCTACGCAATTGCCCCCTATGGAAAATTTTCACTAGTGCTAAGATTGCTCTTCTACGATGCAATTTGGGAATTTAACACTACAGCACATGAATTGACCAATTTCTCAAGATCGAATTTTGAAAGAAATTCTCATCTGACATTTAAATCACTTGATTTTCATACACCACAACGATGGAAGCAAACCAAGACATGAATCAATTTCAAAGATAGTGAATTTTGTGGTTTAAATTAATCGATATTTAAAAACTCCAGCAACGTGAATTAAGCCAAGACCAATCCCTTTCCAAAAATAATTTTATTCCGCAATCATTCATTTAAATCAATCATGGGAAATTCAGGAAATGGAAATCCAGTAACATAAATCGATTTTCCACTACTAATTAGCTCTGCAAATTAAATCACCCAATTCTTGAACTCCGTCAATGTGAATCAAACTAAAACAAATCGATTTTCACCATTTAATCAACTTTGCACTCCAAATCACCAGATTCCTCAAACTTCAGCAAACGTGACCTATGCTAAAAATCGATTTCCACAATTTAATGAACTCTGCAATTTTAAATCCACGAATTCTTGAAACCCAAAAAATGTAAACTCTGTTAAACGTAAATTGACTCTCACAATTTAATTGACTGGTGTAATCTAAATCCTTGAAACTCCCGGCAAATGTAAATCCAGCTAGAACACATCAATTTTCACAAATTAATTCTGCAATTCAAATCCGAGCCTGGAAAATGTAAATCAAACCAACACAAATCAATCTGTAAAAAATAATTGACGCTGCAACTACAAATTCAACCACACATTGACTAAGAATTACCTCTAGCTATTCTACCAAACTGAACTGGCTATGGTGGGCCCTTGCCACACCCAGGAAAATGCTGATTACAAAATAATTCACACCTACAGCAATATTCTCAGAAACTCAACACACTTATGATAATCTTCGAGAAATGAAGAACACACTGGCATTTTAAATCAATTTCTGCTTCTAAACACCAGAGCACACATGAATGGACAGCTGAAGGATGTGTTATGTTAACCTCTTTCATCAAAAGGCGAGTCTCTACCTTTATAGGCATGCTTACATCATAACTTTAGTAATAGTTCCATGACATGGCAAGCATTGGAGACCAGAGATCTGGAATCCATGAAATTGGCACTTCCTGATCTAAATCATACTAACAGTTTTGATTACAACTGATTGCAGCTGTATATAAAAAAACAAAATCTTCTTTGAATGAATTGAACTCCACTATGCTGTAGAATGGCCAGCTGGCCCTCCATTATTTTTGAATATGCCAAAGTGCTAGAAGGACGTTGAATTGCTGAGCAGGGGCTTGAGCTGGAGCTTCCCATGTTGGCACCTCCATTGTAGGCTATCTGAAAATTCCTCCAAGATAATCAACACATTCTGCAATATATCCATTGTTCTGACCATAGTAATAAGTTGACAAATAGCAGATACAAAAAAATGCCTAATACTAGCTATAGAATAGTGGAAATAACTCTACTTATACTGCTTTTACCTTTAACTGCAGTTGATGAAGGTCTGGCCATTTTAGGGAGTTAGGAGAGGGACAAGAGGGTTTATAGGTTTCAAATTAGGCCAAAAAGGGGCTAAGGAGGTGATGAAAAATAGACAAAAAGAAGCCTCAACAATCATGCAAATATTCGATGAGATGGGATCAAATACACGAGGAGGAAGACCAGGGAATGAACCAAGCAAAGAGGAGTATTTGTAGACTCCGAGAGAGACACTGGTCAAGGGGTTGACGGTTTTCTTATTGGCCACCGAAGACATGATGGACTGAGGGGAGGTCTGAGACTTCGATTCATAATATGTCAATTGGTCAATGGTGACTATCTTTCCATTATGGGGAAAGGACATCTTGCGGTGAACCGTAGATGGGACAACAGACATTGCATAGGTGTAGGTAAAACCCAATAGAATGTTGTAATCTAAGGGGGCATCAATGAATTCCACGTCAACGCAAACCGTCTTTCCTGCAAGAGTAATAGGAAAATTGTGGAACATGACAATGGGCTTGGAAGAGTGGCCATCCCATGCTTGGAGGGTGATAGTGGAAGGGTCCAACTCAGGTGATCCAGGTTTCTTCCAAACCAAAGCGGACACCACACAGGTGGATGCCCCATCATCAATGATATAATGGGAGATGTTGGCATTCTAAATCTTGATGAGGATTTGGAAGGCGACGGAAGTAGGAAGAGGAGGATGTTCTGACCGTTCAACATTAAAGATGATCAAACGATCATCTCAAGGATCTACAGTGCCCATGGAAGTTAGTAGAGATTTTCATTGAGAAGGTCATGACTGGAGGATTTCCAGCATTGAGATGGCAGTAGGAGATTGCACCAAATAATCTACTATTCTATACGAAGGTTCAGCTTTGCCAGAAGCAGCATTTCGGCGTAATGGTCCCCTGGGGATCTTAGTATGAACCTCTCCCTTAGGCTAAGGGATATGTAAAGGACCATTGGTTGTCGAAAGAGGCTATGTAGAACCTGAAGAAGGGGGCTCGGGGGCAGGGACAGAGTCTGAAGGTTGAGGTCAATGGAAATAGGTTGGTTAGAGTTCATCATGGGAATCTGGTAATCGAAGGTACCAGATGGAGGAGGTTGAGTGGCCTCCTGACCTTCATGTGGTTGAGTAGCCACAAATCCTTACTAAGGGAAAGGATAGGTAAACACAGTCATATGGGTAGGTGCAACATTGGGAGGAACTGAAGGGGAGGCTTGCTGTCCTCGTGATGCTACTTGGGTCTCCCACATCTAACGCATCTATGGTAAAAGAGGACAATCATGGGTGTAATGACCATAGACACCACAACAAGAACAAGGCTTATTCATGCGAACAGGCCTGTCCTGATTGGGCTGAGTGCCCTATTGCTGGTTAGCAGTGTTAGGTGCATTCCCTTGGGGATTAGGTCCTAGATTACCGGGGGAAGATTGATTTTGGGTTCCTTTCCTCTTCTTTTTGGAAGTAGGAGGATTAGTTGCGCCCTATTGTGCATACACCTGCCCTTGGGGGGGAGGTGGTTGCTATTGTGAGGGTTGAGGAGGCAACGGAGGCGGGGGTGCTAATGCTGGAGGAGTTGGAGCACCAGGTTGTGGATACTGATAATGAGGTTGGGTAACATTGTGGTAAACAGGTTGGGAAAAAGGAGGAGGCATGTCGTATCCTAGATAGATGCTACTGAGAGGGGGAAAAGTGCTGGAGGAGCTGGCCCCTCCCTGAGGGAAACCATAACCCATGGGATGATGAGCGTATGGATGAGAAATGGCTCCAACGATACTGCCGGTGGCATGGGATGCCACCAGTGCATTGGCAACACTGGGTCTAGGGAGATCAGGTAAGATGGTATAAACATAACCAGACTGTGTGTTTAGAGCAGGTCATGTTTTAACGCAATTTGGAGAGCAACTTCTTTGGTCTGAGGGAAATGTGATTCAACATCTTTGCCTATAGCAGGCAAAAGGGATCTAAGGAACCAGTCCATCTAGACACGGTATTTGAAGGTAGGGAATCAACATAGGATCTTTCTTCTCTTCCATTCTTGGACATGATCAGATAGGCGGGTCGCAGATGATTGATGGAAAGGAGTCAAAAGTTTGGTACCAGTGTCATAATGAAGGGGAAGCTGGAAATAAGACAAAACATCTCGGGCAAGAGTCGCAAAGGTGGTATGAGAGGAGAAGGCCTCATCAACATACCACTTATAAGCTTCTATAGTGAGAATACATTGGAACAACAGAAGACAGACGAAGTCGTCGGTAATGAAGTTAGATGAACACCACATGTGGAAATATCGAACACGGTTTGTAGGATCTTCTCCAGAAAGACCTTCAAACTTCGGGATGTCGGAAGGGAGCTTGGTTGGCATAGTAGGCCAACTAGCATCATGGCATATAGGGTCATTGATCAATTGGTTAAAATCAGGAAGACTAAGGCCTGACATATAGGGGAGAAAGGGAGCAGCCAGGATAGTTCTTGTTGCGGTCTCACTAGTAGTATTCCCAGCATTAGGGTCGAGGCTACCACCAGCATTAGGTCCTGAACCAGACGTGGTGAAGGTGACAGGGGGAGAACCAGGGATGGAACTAGAAGGGGAAACTAATGAACCAAAAGAGGAATCTGAATTTGGACTTGGTGGAGGACTAACTCGAATCCTACATGGAGGAGTAATTCCTCCTACCAGAAACTGAGGATGCAGGACAAGAAGTCTCCAGGATAAATTCCTTGGGAGCGCAATGACGAAAGCACAAACACGGCACAAAGGGAAGAGAGACCAACAAGGGAAAGGAGGTACAGGATCAACTGATTACAATATCAAAACAAGGGCAGAGTGTTAAAGGATCAATTGATTACAATCTTATAGTCTTTGCCTGGCAGTGTTAACCAGGCTTTTCTTCACTTAGGGTATGTCTGTTAAGTGTGTAATTTTTAATTTTTAAACCCAGACATTTGTAGATAAAAATAAAACGTTTTTTGTATAACTATAAATAAATCTGCAGATAATAGTAAATGAAACTAAATATAACAGAAAATAAACAGCTAATTATGCATTAATCTAAACCGAAGGAGGCAGACCTCTCAACAAGTAGTCTGTGGATGGGAAAAAATCTAGTCAAAACACACCAAAATTGCTAATCGATCTAAATTCAGGAGGTAAAATGATCTAAAGGTCAGATCTACTAGAAATAGGAACAGAAAACAACCAAAAATCACAGGGAAAATTACTGCAAATGAGGTGGCCAAAGGCTACAACCTGGAGGGAAACGGAGGGGACCCTACAGGAAGACCAAAACAAAACTAAAAGGAGGTGTTTTGGATGGATTAATAACCAATCTGAAATGGATATGAAGGTGAGGGATCAGATCTAAAAAAAATGGCTGAACACACTGAAATTTTAGATGACCTGCTGCAGCTAAAACTCCTCCTAGAAAGGTGGAGGGTACTGAAGCCCTAGGGGGCTAGGTTCCCACTTTGATGAGTAAAAAAAAAAAATTATAGGTCCAAAATGGGTGGAGACAGAGGTTAGACAAACCTGAACAGAGGCCCAGACAAACCTAGAAAGTTCTCAGAAAAAATCCCGCAAAACTTTTAGGTCGTAGTTTCTGACCTTTTTTCTGTAGAGGTCACAGGTTTAGGGTTTTTTTCTACACCCTCAAGGTCTAGGTCATAGGTTGTGGCCCAAAGAGTGTGACCTACACTTCTGGCACTCTTGGGAGTATTTTTCAGAAAAATTTGTCGTCTAAGCTGTGGCTGATGCCTGTCACCTGGGCAATAGGTTCAAAAACACATGGAAGTTAGAATTTTTAATGTTTTAGTGTTTTATAGGTTAAAAAAAACACCAAGAAAAGAAAAACAAGAATTTGAAGAGAAATCCTAGGGTTTGAAGTAGTTGGTCATGCAGGGATATAAAAAACGACAGAGGTCGTAATCGTAAATCCCTAGTGGAGTCGCCAGTTGTTAGGATGAATATTAATCACAAGTGTACAAAAAAAGCTCACTTTAGCCGTGCATAACAAACAGCCCTAACATCAAAGATGGCTGCCAATTTCTTTAGATCTGCAGTTAGTTGACTAAGATAAATGCTACAAAATCTAGATCTATGAAGTAAAATATATTAAGCAGTAAATAAAAGAAAGAGTTGCTCCATGCATCCAATAGACAAGACAAGAATGTTTTTAAAGAATTTTTGTATTTTTGACACCTGGGAAGGGAACATAGAAAGATGTTACCAGTCCCCCTCAATGGGATGGGTTCTTGTAAGTCCTCATCACTTCATATCTAAGATATCTCTCTCTTGATGGTGTAGAAAACCCAGATAAAAAATGGAACTCAAAGGGATCTCATAAGAAAAATGGTAGCAAAATATGACAATGATGGAGGACGAATGTCAAACCAAAAGTATAGATCCAGAGTGATGTTTAGGAAACAAAAGGTAGTGATTGAATGGAAAAACCCTTCTATTTATAACAAAATATTGAGTTATTCTAGATATTGGTGCATAATTAAAATAATATTAAGCAAATCGAGACCCAAATTTTATGGAATATTTTATTATATTTGTTGGAGGGGAAAAGAATTTGAATTTGGCCAAATCCCTTTATTTGTAAATCATAAATAAATAAATGATTTATTTATTATTTTAAGGATGTGGTAGAGTAATAATTAAATAGATAATGATTTATTCAATTATTTATAAATGATTTAGTCAAATTTAACAAGTAATATTATTTAAATAAGGTTTAAATAATTATTCCTAGAAAATAATGAGATAAATAATGATTTATCTAATTAATTTTCCTGTTTTGGGTTAAATATGACCAGGAATGTTAATTAAAATGTTTTTTAACTAATTATTCCTTGAGGAAAATCAAACAAATAAGGATTTATTCAACATTTCCTCATGGAGTTTCCTGTTTAGACCATAAACAACTTACTAAATATGTATTACTAAGTTGTTTTTCATAGTGAAAGAAATTTTACTTAGGGTAAAAATGGTCTTACATGGTGTAATTTGGTCCATCTAATAGTAATAGGTTAGATGACCAAATTTTTTTGTAACACACACAATAACCACCCTTGTTTTCTTTCTTCTTCGATGCCATTGATCCTTTATGCTCTTGCTGCCTCCTTGCTTACGACACCTACATAATCGAAACTAAACAAAAGCCTGATTTTCGTGGTGAACCAACTATGGAAAAGTGACACTGAGATGCTTTACATGCAAGAATTTGGATGATGAATGAAAAAGAGCAGCTTGGGGGTAATATTTAAAATGTAATTTGATGACTAAAGGGGAAAAAATGACACATGTGACCAGAAGAGGCAATGATTACAAAAGATACGACCTTGCATGCTTGGGAATTATGATAAATAACTTGCATAACCTCACATTTGTCTTTATACATAAAAAATTTGACATCTCACACCGCTTTGTCAATCTCTGCAGAGAAAACCAAGTTTCATAGCATAAATAGTTAAACTGTTCATAGATTTGCTACGGAACTGTCAAATAGTTTTGTAGTGAAATTTTCTCTTTTGCTATATAATTCACTACGAAATAGTCAAAAACTGACAAGTGGATTATTTTTCTAATTTGAAAGCGTGGGAGTGAAAACTAAATGATATGAGGTGGACTTGACTGATATGACAAAGCTCAAGGTGGGTTTAGACTTAGGGAAAACCTTACCACATGTTTTTTTTTTTTTAATTTCATGAAATTGATTATGAACAACATGAACCTAGGTGAATCACATGTAAAACCCTAACAATGAAAGTGTTAATACTAATGAGTGATAACATAAATAATAATAATAATTCATAATTTAATAATTATTCCCTCCAAATACCTCTAATTAACAACAAAATAGGTTAATAATGATTAAAAAACTAGGTATACACATGTAATTATTTGATAAAGACTATAAAAATTTGGACAAAAGGTGGCTGAACAAGTTCCCTATACAAATAAAAATTGTTAGTGCCATGCAATCCAAATCATACAGCATATGTGATTTTATGTCTAAATGAAGAGTTCCACTCCATGAAATATGAGTGATGGCAAGCATAATGGTATTCAAGGGAAGATATATTACATCTTTGATATCCATCTTCCCACAAATAGTTCTACTTGTTCTTGGACAACAAAATTGTAGTGACCTAAAAATGGCATGACTTTTACTAGGTTCACCACCACCCCAATGACTGACAAAGGTAATCTTGTTTCTTCACTTTGATAGCCTAGTCAAGAAATAGATATAATCTACCTCAATGGTGAGAACTTGTTCTTCAACCTCAAAATTTTGTCCATATATGTTCCAAATTCTCACCAGGTAGTATAAGTGGTTTGATTGATCTCTCATCCAGGGATAAAGAATAATTTTGTGAAACCACTTTCACGAAGAGCCTACATAGTATTTGGATAATTAAAAAAAATCAAATTTATGCTTCATGTACTCTTTCCATCCATTCCAACATTTTTTCCACTGAATCCTTTGTTAACATCAAGGTAAAAATATGTTAGATTACAAACATCGAAAATTTCGAGTATTTTTATGCTAAAAATTAAAATTTTATAAGATTTATTTTCTCACAATACTTAGGTTTTTCTAAATATTTCATCTTAACAAATTCCTCCCTTTTAGTCTCTACTTTGATCTCAGATCGATACACTTCCCCATAGAGGAGGCCTGCAACAAGTCATAGGAAGATTTTTTCCTTGTTAAAAAACTCCAAAATGGAAATTTCACAATTAAAATTCCAAACAGAAACCATAGAAATGGAAAAGAGAGTGAGTAATCTTACCTGAGAAAAATGACATCAAATTTTCCACTACTTTGTCCAAATCCACCTTCTGAAAATCAATGGTAACATAGGGATTTTACTCAAGAACTGGGTAAATTGAAAATGGTTAAAATAAAAATTATTGTTTAACTTTTATAGACATAAACAACATTTTTTATTATCTATTTTACCATTTATACCTAATTATCAATTATTTATCCTTTTTTTAATCTATTTTTTGGGAAAATATGATGATTTTTGGCCTATAATTGCAGATCACAAGTTTAATTTTGAATAATTTTTCGACGTGAGCATACTTTTATCTCTTTTCTAGGCTCATTAAAATTATATGACGAAGGAACCCCCTATATTTTCCTTTAATAAATTTTTGTAATCTCTAAATATGAAAAAATTACTAAGAAAACTTGTCTTCTTTCACAATCATAAAATAATTTGAAGGGATTTATATTCAAGTATAATTTTAATAGCTTTTCATACAAAGTATAACAATTATGAAAAATAAATACTTTAGTCAACCCTGACTAAAATAGTTCTCCTATGTATTTTTTTACCCTTTTTCTGACTCAAGAGACTAAATTTATGAAAAAGAACATACTGGAGTTTTCTTTTATTTCATTTTCAGACTCTCTAAATAATAAAAATGCTTCGAGTTATACCTTCATCGAAATCATAAAATATAGAGTATGAAGGACTTATCCATCATGATGAGACAAAATCAATCCTTCCTAGGGTTCATTAAAAATATATTGAAGGAATCATATAAATCATCATATTATAGTTCAAGCATATATTATTGATATACATTGGATGATTATATTGTTTTTCATCCATATTGATGCTTTCAGAGTGGAAAAATTGGAGGAATCAACTCATAGGATCGATTTTACTGGTGGGACCCAATTTTGAAAAACGAGGTCTGAAACCTTCTAGGAGCATTTTCAGGCATCAAAAAAAGATCTTTTCAGGGTAAAAATTTGTCTCTTTAGCACCAATTTTTTTTTTGATATTCTACACATAGATACATTTCAAATGATGCAAGTATTGTGTCAATTAGAGACCATGTGCGAAACTTATGCCACTCAAAATTTTACCTTCCTCTTCTCACCACCATAATGCAAGAGGATTTCACATCAGCCCCCATTATTCATGAAAAAATTTGTTAGCCACGTGATTATGATGTAGAAGACTCTATAATAGTCCATATTGTAACTGTGGTTAAGATTCAAGGTAGTCAAAACTAACCACTTGTAGGTTATTGGGTTGTGTTATAACCGTGCCACTAGAAGGAAAAGGGTTTCCATTTCTTTCGAGTATATTTGTTCCACATCTCAGAAAAAATAGATGAGGGATAGGGTATAGGGTTCACACAGAATAATTTTGAATTGTAGCAACCTATAGACCACATGCCATAATCATTTGTATTCATAGCCATATTTCAATTCAGAGAAAGAGAGTAGAGAGACCTCACCTTCCAACTAGGTTTTTCTCTTGAAATGTTTTTCCAAATAATATATTGTGTCAAATGTGTGTGTGTGTGCACACTTTTATTTTTCCATTCTCTATTTTCAACAAAATTTTAAATTTTCATGCATGCACTATTAATAGTAAATTTATGGATCCAGAAATTTAAAAAAATGTAATAGTGTATAATTTCAAATTTCAAATATAATATTATCATATCTGTCATGATGAATGGTCCGGTGGAATATCTATGGTATTTTACGGACTAGTTATTCTCCTCAATATTGTGTAAAAATAAAGGCATACTTGGGAATAATGGCAGGGGGGATTTGGGAAAGAAATGTATAAACTTTGTATATATTTAAAGGGAAGAAAGTCACTCTTGAACATGAAACCCTTTTTACTCCTTGTGTCAAGGCTGGGGAATCCACTTATCTCTTACTGATCATTTTCTGTGAAATTTCATACACCTTAGTCTTTGATCCCCTTTGATTTAGTTTTATTAATAAAATTGTTGTGTTCTCAATATTTTCAATAGGATTTCAACCTCAGTTAGCTTCTTTTACAACACTTTAATCATTCTATCATGTTAGTCATCCCTGATTTAGTCATGAATTACTTTTATTTGTTTTACTTCAAATATTGATACTTGTTTTGTGTCATTGATGGGGGATATATTAAGTCCCTCTTGCAACCGACCACTTCCTATCAACCTCAATACATTATCTAGGAAATTGATTTAGAACTTTTTTAGCACCATGGAAATTACATGGCTTAATGGAAATTTTCCTCTCCTTCGATGACAAGTTCACGTAATTTTACTTGAATTGTTTGATTCTACAAGTGTTCAAATTCAAATAATTTATTCACTCTTGGTAGAATTTAATAGACTATGTTTAGCTAAATTGTTATTATTGGTGTTTCCATTCACATATATTAAAAATTTCCATCATTTACTGGTAATCACGTGGTTTTGTACCATTTTTGACTTCAACACATTTATTCACATAGTTAGATTCTGACTATAGATAGATAGATATGTTGACCATGGATTGTGTTTGCGATGTATGGGTTTCATATATTTTTTTAGTATTTATGACTATGGCATAGATCCAAAATTTATTTCTGGTGGCTATTTTAATAATATGTCATCCGAGTATGGATCCATGATGTATTTCTGGTGGCCATGACATTTCTTTGTTGAAATGTATCTTTGTGCTTAGAGTTACTTGTATTCTGAGTATGGATTTCCTACCTCATAGATGATCATATGATTTTATTGTACTATAATATTTTTATTGTTTAATGGTAGGTTTCGAACCATTTTTTCCTTTATTTGACCCATTTCATGATATAGAATTTCCTTCATCATACCATTTTTGAATTTATACTTTAGTGGGAAATATATTACACATTATTTTGTCGCATCTAGAAAAATGATGTAAAATATGAATCTTTCGTTATATTAATAAAAATTTCCATAAATCCCTAAAGCATAAGGAAGAAATACCTCTCTATGAAAGATAATAATCGTGGATTAATTCCTTTAAAAACCATATTTTTGGAGATATTTGCAGGTTTATCTTTTTTACTTGTGATGACACAACTTGAATAAATTCCACATCTCACTACACTATGGGGTGTGTTGATCTTTTAAAATGGGTAAAAAAACAAAAATGGTAATTGAGTTTACATTATAGAAGCCTCATGGAGGTATCTTTCCCAACAGTGAGGATATGGACTTGAATGACTAGTCAAGTGGTTGTCATCCCTATCATATTCAATCCCATCCCTGCAATTATGGATCTAATTCCTACCTAAGTGGACCTCAAACTTCCATCCTTGGCCTAAATACAATACACTCCAAAGGAAAAATGGTTTCCTTTTAAATTGAAATATACTTTCGCTATGCTAAAGTATCCATTGAAGTCTTTTGAACATGAGGTTTGAGTTCGGGACTATTGGGAGGAAGCTATGAAAATCAAGGAAATGTGTGCCACTCTTTCCTTCCTTATTAATAAAAAATATATTTATTTCCCACATATGTTCTCTCATTACATTAATTTTTTAATGGAACTCCTTAATCATCCATTTAGAATTTGTTTACTATTTTATATATCAAATGC
The DNA here is from genome assembly GCA_034641835.2 of Pinus albicaulis. Taxonomy (NCBI): domain Eukaryota; kingdom Viridiplantae; phylum Streptophyta; class Pinopsida; order Pinales; family Pinaceae; genus Pinus; species Pinus albicaulis. The sequence continues at coordinate 767,261,274 of CM076579.1, forward strand.
TTTGATTAGTTGTTTGCTAGCAATATTGCAAGTTTTAGCTTTGGGGATCAAAGGAAAATTAGAGCTACAAAAATAAAAGGATGAGAGATGACAAAATTTACATTACCAAGTATGTTCATGTTTTCATTTTTAACGATATTCTAGGGAAATCTTGTATATTTTTGTGCCTTTTGTTCTATTGTTTGGTTTCTGAACCTAGGGAGATCGCTCCTATATGCAAGAGTGATTTTTCTGTGATCAATATAAAAATATGAATTCTTGTTGAGTAAGCTACTAAACCACTAATTTCTTGAAAAAAATTTGATAAATGACTTAGAGCTTATTTAATGTGATGATAAACTTGTCGGGTGCTTGTTGTAATGTTGATGCACCACTAGGAAGGGTAGGTGAGCCATTGTGGTGCTTTTGGAGAAGAGGGTAGATAAACTACCTAGATTTTTGTCTATATATTCCTATAGGTATTTCTTTAAGAACACAACTGACAAAATTCTTATATAGTATATTCAAACTCCTTAAACTAAGGAATATCCCAACTAAAACTTGGGTTGATTCCCTAATAAAGAATCCCATAAGACCTTGGATCCTTCTTGGGGATGGTTAATTTCATGAGATATTATGGTATAGCTATAGTATGGATGGGTGTAGAGTTTAACTCCCTCCTTTATTTTTGAGCCATTTCAAGTTACTCAAATAATTATAAATACTTATGCATAAATGAATTAGGGATGATAAAATTGACTGATATTCTATTGGAAAATGTATGGTTCATGACTACACATGGAGGCTATTATATTAATTGCATATTCATGTTGAATGGTTTTCCTTATATTTCCTTATCATTATGTGAACTTCTAGCACTATGTGATGATTATTATTTTCATGAATTACATGGCTACTTATATATATATATATATATATATATATATATGGTTGAAACTCATTTTTCATTGAAAACATTTCCACGTAATTGACATTTTTATGAGTTTAATGGTCCATTAATATACATAATATTGTAGCCTCTTGTGTTATATGTTAAATCATGATTTAGTTAAGTGTGGTTAGTCATTTGGTTTAAGAGAGAGGTGATGATCCTATTGTTTATTCACTCTTGTATATTGTTGTGATATTATAAGGTTCATTGATTAAAGCTTAGTCTAAAGATTTGTTGGAAAAATTGGCTTTTTGATGTTGATGATGATGCTTTAAAATAGTTCTTAGTGACAGGCCATTTGATTTATTAACAATTAATACTACAGATCGGATGCCATTCATATATAGTGTAGCATTTTCAACACTTTCCTTAACTCCTCACAGGAGCTAAAAAAAACAATGCAAAATCCCCCAAAGTATATATAAACTCATTTACTAGATTAAATTATCAACAATCCGACTATCACTAGTTACTGAGTGTAAGAGATATTTAATTTTAACCATCAAAACTTCCTCCATATTGTATCTTTACATCTTCATATTTTCCTAAATTCCATAAAATCAACACATTACATGACAAGGATTTTCCCATCTATAGGTGTTGTCAATTGACAGAATTAGACATTACTCATCGAGACTGAAAATTTTTCACACATCCTTGGTGGGGTGGTAGTTGTTTAAAGAATTGAAATGAAGGGAACGTTTCTATTTGTTATACTTGTTAGTTGATAGGACTTTCCATTTCTCACCTCCCAAGTGCTAAGTGGAATTCATAGTTCTTTATCATATTTTATAAGGTGCTGGTAGCAAGTAGAATCATATTTAATAGGAATACCTTTGTTTTTTAGAGTTTGGTAATAGGCAAAACCTTTACCAACACTCCCTTCCCACCATGTGATCTTGAAAATAAATTACTAAGGAGAGGAGAGTGGCATCAATATAGCATGACACGGGTTTGAAAACACCATTAGGATTGTTATATGGACCAAAGTGAATTAAACGGGGACCCCTACAAGCCCTAATACACATGGGCAGAAAATTTGATGGAAAAATTCAATGGAACAAATAAAATTGAATAAACTCTTGGAAGTTAAATTTTTTTTTTTGTTTTTTGTTTTTTTTAATCCCAATGATCATTGGATACATTATGGTATTTTTTCTACCATTGGAAATCTGACGAAATTTCCTTAGCTATCTGATATCTAATGGGAGTCATATACTATCTAATATCTAACCATTAAGGAAGTTTCATCAGATATATTATGACCATCGGGATTTTAAATCAAACTGTAATAATATAATAATTATATTAGTAATTTGGTATTAGTAAATGATTGAAAAAACAAAAAAACATTATAAACCATGCATCAATAATAAACCCATCATGGAGCAGATAAATAACCAAGCATGGGTATTTGTAATATTCCAAATTTTCCATCAGCTAATTGGAATATTAGAGTTCTTACTTTTCTTATTTAGTTAAGTAAATAAAAGGGTGGAGGGACCCATAAACCAAGTAGATGAATAAAATCCACTTCTATAGTGTGAATGTGGGTTAATCGATAGTGGAGTAACATTATGGAGTAGTGGAGCAGCATAATAATGAAGAAAGAGTTGAGGTCATAGAGAATTAATGAGGAAGGTGATGGAGATAGTGGAGGAATAAATGCGAGATGATGGAGATAGTGGAGAAGAAATTGCAGAGATGATGGAGGAAGTGCATAGTAATTGCAGTAGTGATGGAGATCATGGAGGGTAGCAAAGTCTTTATGAAGGCTAGTGACCACATTTGCAGTGCAGTTATGAGGTGGGCCAAGGCTAGGGAAGGCTCACAACCATAAAATGAAAATGAGGGAAGCAAAGGAAGGGGAGTCTGGATTTTTATTATTGAGTGTCGTAAGACATTTCTTTGCATGCTTCAGCTGTTTAGTTAAGTATTATGTGTTGTTTAGCACCAGGTATTCCTGAGCAGGAATCCCACCCTTACACATGTGGGACTTCGAGTGCCTACTCTAGGAAGGTTTTCTTGGGTAGCATTCATCATTTGGAAATCACTGCGACTTTTGACCACTCTCATCTACACTTCGAGCTACATGAATTATGAATTCCTATACTTGGGTTTGAGAGTTGGGAGGTTGTTCTCAATACTTCAGCTGAGAAACCTATGGAGGGATCAACCCTTCACACTGTGGATCCATTGCATTCTTCTCGGAGTTTCATTGTCATATCCGGCATCCGGTCATCCATCTATTCTCCTATGCAGCAACATTTCCTGCAAGAATTGTGTAATTCTGTAGTGACGGTTTGAGGAGAAGAGGAATTTCCAAGCTATAATATTCCTAATTAGCTTTTAGCTATTTGGAATATTAATTTTTCTTGTGATAATAAGATAGGTGAATAAGTGGGTAGAGAGTCCCATAAATATTTTTAGTAGGAATAAAACCACTTCTCATGTGAATGTGGATCATTGTATTAGCTGCATAAAGCACCTATAGGTCTGAACAGGGGCTGAAGTATGTGGATAGGGTCAAAGTTGACCAAATCAAGAACGCTGTCATGGAGGTAGTGGAGGATTAATGGAGGACAATGTAATCTTGATGGAGGAGTGTATGCATGAGAGTAGAATCTTGAATGAGTGGGAACTATGGTGAGGAAGCTCACCAAGAATATAATGAAGGGGATGGAAGCCATAGAAGGCATTCTGATTATTGATTTTGTATTGGTCTTGCATGACTTTTTGCATGCTTCAGATATTTAGCAGAGTCTGTTGTGCTGTTTATCACAAGGGTGTTTCCGAGCAGAAATCCCACCCTCGTCCTCTGGGGACTTCGAGTTCCTACTCAAGAGAGGTTCACTGAGCATAATTTCCACTATCTGACATAGGGCCAAGCTTCATTCATTATTCACAGCGCATTCTCCTTCAGGATTGTTTTTTTTTGTAGGGCAGCAATAGTGGAGGGTTGACAAAACCAATTTCTGAGCTTTTTTTCTAGTGAAGTGAGCAGCCCTTCATCTGGGAGGCTAGCAAGGATTTTACTTGAGCCTTATTCCACCATATAGCATCAGGCCAAGCAGCATAATTCAGAAACAACACATTCTCCTGGAGAAACTGCATTATTTTGCAGTCAATTTCTAGTGGGAGGTCAAGTACCTAAGTTCTTTACCTTGTTTTCCAATGAGGGGAGAAACCCTTCATCCATAAATTTTGTGAGGAGGGGTATCAGCCATTATCATACCAGATTGGCCACCTCCCACCAGTGATCCATTTGAAGAGTGTTATTCATCCCTATGGCTACATTTTACACATTCTGCATTTTGAGTATTTCCAGAAACCCTTTCTGGGTTGTCTTGGAATAGTACTAGAAATCGTAGATCTATGATCCTGGAATTTTATAAGCACTACATCAACAGATCCATGTATTTACATTTATAGCAATAGTTAACCCTGTATAAATTGCACTATCATATCCTTAGGAATTCTTGTATTGCAGTTGTTTTTCATATTTTATGTACTGGGCCTCTAGAGGCTTGTTTTGCCTAGCTTGAGTTTTTTTTTCCCTCAAGATCTGTACACATTTTCTGATATAATGTTTAATATAATCGATATATGATCTAATCTCATTTTATGTGCTGATGTATCACTGCATTTTCTAGTATATGTTCTATATTCTTGTCTTTTCCTATTTTGGGATGTTATAGTGGTAACAGAGTATGATCTCTGGCTCAGCTTGTCGACAAAACATCTTATGACACTAGAAAAAGAAGCTGAAAGAAGAGATCCATAATGATAGAAGGATTAAGTTTTTCCACACTTCTCTTCATATCTATGAAATATCTCTCCACGGAGGTCAAACAAATGAGAAGGGAGAGGCAAAAGGATACCTGAAGAAGTTTTTAGGATGAGGAAGGTCCAAGCACTTCCTATCAGCAACAGAAGAAACCGATAATGCAAAGAGCTCCACAATATTATACTATGTCCATTTTCTGTGAAGAGGAAGGTGATTGGCATAGAGATGGAGGAAACTTAGATCATGAGACTCTAAGCGATTGTCTTGAAGATTAAAAATCACAATCAAGGGAATTTAAGGAGAATCTAACTCTCCAGTATTTTATACAAATCAAAGATGAACGAAGATCTTGCAGCAACAATAGAAAAAAAATGCATAATAGATTCCTTTTTCCTACATTTGATGGGTCATCCACAAGCACAACAAAGGCATGCAGGAAGAATTTATACGAATTTTTTCTGCTACATCCAGTAGCAGAAATAGAAGTTGTTGATATTTCAACATTGCACCTTGAGGGTGAAGCAAAGGATTGGTGGTTCAACCATTTGAAACATGCAAGAGTGACTGCTTATGAAGATTTTACTCAAAGGCTAATCAAGAAGTTTGATATAAGAAAACCGGAGGTAATTACCATTGAGAAATTTCCCGACATTGATGAGAAAGCACCTGAGGGGCCAAGGGAAGATGTCAACACTATCACTCTTGAATAGGAGAAACTTCCACCACCACCATCTATAGGAGTACTTGCATCAGGAGAAGGAACACTTGCATATTTGCAATATGGTATTCATATTTTAACATTAGGAGTCCCATGCATGATTCATGAGATGCATGAGGAAGAGGAGGCATATACCATCATTGGTGCAACAATAGAGGAGCAGCCATCACCATCACTAGCAATTGTTAAAGTCATTGCACCAGTTGGAGGAACTCTTGTAGCTATACAAGATGTTCCCAAGTATCAGCTTATCCAAGGTTTTCAAACATTTCCATCTCATCTTATTTCAGTACCTCAACTTGAGATTTGTGAGATCACGTCATATGGGCCATTTCATAGCCAAGGACTAGAGAACTTTGCTGATTTGGAGCAGCAAACTATCATAGTGTAGAGGACCCTTGACTTGTTCAAGGAGGATATGTATAGTCATCCTGGTTTTTCATTGTTGAGCTACACACAACACTTTGGGTTGGAGTGTAGAGTTTCGGAAGATAAGATGAGCATAGTCCTAGCCAGTACAATGTCAGGCTATGAGTTTAGCATTGTGTATGACCATGAGGAAACAGATGCACCATCATGGCCATCAGCAGTGTTATCACTAAGGAACAGTGATGAGTTGGGGACCCAACTATTCTTTGAGCATTCCGACGATCGCTTCACTCATGAAGCATTGGATGGGTAAATCGTAGATTATAGACCTCTTATGATGGATAACATCTTCCATTATTACGATAGATCCTTATTGATGAGCACCTCATAGCTCAAGGAGATGCTTTTACCTATAGCATATTTGGAACATTATGGGTTGTACCAGATCATTGATGAGAGGTCCTCATGTAGAGATCTCCAGGAGGTTTCACTTCAACATATCATGGAGTACAAATATAGTCATCAGAGTGGGGAGGATGGTATTCTCCATTGGGTGGATACCAAATTATAGCATGATAGGAGTCACCCACAGTTAGATGGATGGGTGAGGATGATGAGAAAGTGGTTGCTACTTCTAGATATATGACAAGGGGCAATAGGAAGCATGGCTGCGCTGGATGCTTTTGGTGGAGTATGGTTACTACTCGACATTTCATATTTTCATTATCCATGCCTTGCAAGTACTGGTATGATGCAGCAATAGGAGGCATGGATATGCTGGCTACTCTTGAGAGAGTTTGACCATCACATGACATATCCTATGTCAAGGGGTGTGTTATGGTTTGAGACATTGCATAGAACTCACATGAGGTGGCAGCAGGGATTTTCATTATGTTGGGCTGATGAGACATTATACATATCAATCATCATGTTGTTTCTTCATGGATTGTACAGTGATGATATGAGGAGGCTACAAGAGTCATTCTTTCTTTGGTTACTCTTGGGAAAATATGGGATAACTTTCTCCCATACCTTGCATGATACTTTGGGAGTTTATGATGGCACAATTCTAGCCTTTGGGAATCAAGAGATGCTTCTCTATATATGTGGTAAGGGGTTGTTGGAACTCATACATGAATTTTCCAAACTCAAGAATTTTTGGAGGATCAATAGCTTCCAAGTGAAGATTGACCCCCATAAAATTCCATGCTTTGGAATTAAGCATGTCATAGGATGTGTAGTTTTCTTGGAGATAGAGGAGGAAAAAAACCATCCTGCAAGGTTGTTACAGTCCCTCAGTTTTTCAGGAGAGAGATGGGAGAGCTCACCTATGGACCTTATCACTAGTTTTCCAATGGTACATGGTAAGGGTTGTATCTTTGTACTTATTAATCATATAACAAAGTATTTTCATTCCTTTGCCATTTATATACAAGGCATTTCTCCACAAGAGGGCAAGCCTCTCTTTAGACATCATGGCCTTTTTAAGACCAAAATCAATGGTGGAGATAGTCACTTATTGTATGGCTTTGGGAAAGTGTTGTTCAATTTTGGTTATACTTGGTTGACACCCAATTCCATTTACTACTTCCAAGTAGATGAGTAGATAGACACAACAAGAAGGTGGTTGGGAAGCTACTTTCCACATTATGTTCAGGGGAAACAAGGATCCAAACTATGCTGGTTCCACTTGGGGAACTATTTTCACCATCCGTCATTTCATATGACACCCAATATATTTCTCCTTTGGATTCCATTTGGTGATGATGTTCTATTCAATATATGTGGAATAGCTTGGGAAAGCAAGGTTCCTAGGACCAAAGAGTGGATCCTTGAGAGTCTAGATGCCTTTTGGCCTCTTGAGGAAAACATTATTATAGCCCAAGATCAGCAGCAGCTCTATACAAATCATACATGGGGAGGGAGACAACGTGGGATGGAAAATTTGGTCTATCATGTTCAGCCATACATCCCTTCTACATTGGAGGAGATGGAGATGGAGGAGCTCTCTTATGGGCCACACTGGGTGATCCATCTTGTTGGGAGAGTAGCAAGGGGATTGGAGCTTCTGATTGGGGTTAAGGTCCCAAACATTTTTCAGATTTGATGCCTGAATAAGGCCTCTAGACAACATGTAGTTTCCTCCATGGATCTGCCACTTATTCATGATGAGAGCCATTTGGTGTTTTCACCAAAGGCTAACTTGCACACTTGGGAGGAGAAACTAGGAGACAAATTGATTGCAGAGCATATGGTTTAGTGGAAGATTTTATCAGATGAGGATGCTATAAGAGAAGGAGAGGAGATTTTTCAATATCCATCCCCGCAATTGCTTGAGGATAAGCAACGTTTCAGAGGGGAGGACTGTAATATTCCTAATTAGCTTTCATCTAGTTGGAATGTTAATTTTTTCTTGTGATAATAAGATAGGTGAATAAGTGGTAGAGATACCCATAAATCTCTTTAGTAGGAATAAAATCACTTCTCATGTGAATGTGGATCATTGTATTAACTGAATAAACCACCTTTAGGTGGGAACAAGGGCTAAAGCATGTGGACAGGGTCAAAATTGACCAAATCAACATCGTTTTCATGGAGGTAGTAAAGGATTAATGGAGGACAGCATAATCATGATGGATTAGTGTATGCATGAGAGTAGCATCTTCAATGAGTGGGACACAGGGTGAGGGCTCATCAAGCATATAAGGGAGGGGATGGAAGCCATAGAAGGCATTTTTATTATTGGTTTTGTATTGGTCTTGTATGACTTTTTTCATGGTTCAATTGTTTAGCAGAGTCTATTGTGATGTTTAGCACAAGGGTTTTTCCAAGAGAAATCCCACCCTCATCCTCGGAGGACTTCGAGTGCTTACTAAGAAGAGGTTCATTGAGCATAATTTCCACTATCTGGCATAGGCCCAAGCTTCATCCATTATTCATAGCGCAGTCTCCTTCATGATTTTGTTGTTTTGTAGGCCAGCAGCGGTGGAGGGTTGACAAACCTAGATTCTAAGCTTGTTTTCTAGTGAAGGGAGTAGCCCTTCATTTGAGAGGCTAGCTAGGAAGTTCCTTTATCATTATTCCACCATCCATAATCAGGCCATGTAGTAGCGTTCACCCAAAATGCAATATCCTCTAGAAGCTATGTTATTTTTCAGTGTAGTTTTATTGGGAGGTCAAGTACCCAATTCCTTGACCTTGTTTTCCAGTTACGGGAGCAACCCTTCATCCAAAAAATTTGTGAGGATGGGCATCAGCCATTGTCATATTATATCAGCCAACCCCCACCATTTATCTGGATTCATAGCGTTATTCAGCCCTAGGGCTACATTTTAAACATTCTGCATTTTGAGTACTTTAGGAAACCCTTTATAGGTTGTCTTGGAATAGTGCTAGAAATAATAGATATTTGATCCCCACATTTTATAAGAACTACATTAGAAGATCCATGTATTTACATTTACAACAACAGCTAACGCCAGTATAAATTTTGTTTTCTTAGCCTCCGGCATTCTTGTATAGTAGTTGTTTTTTATATTTGATGTACTGGGCCTTGAGAAGCTTGTTTTGCCTAGCTTGAGTGTTTTTTTTTCCTCAATATATTGTAAACATTTTCTTCTATAATTTTTAATAGAATGTATACATGATCTAATCTCATTTTATGTGTTTATGTATCACTGCATTTTCTAGTTTATGTTCTATATTCCTACCTTTTCCTATTTTTGGATATTACATAAGAAACTTATCTTGGAATCATGTGAGGGATTAATCCTTCACTCCAGGGATCACTTAAATATCCTAGGATCAACATTGTATTATATATCATCAAGCTACATCTTCATCCCTCCTAGAAAACGCATTATTTCCCAGCAGTTGTGCATGCAACAACTACATATTTAGTGGAGGAGCTAGAACTCAAGTTTGGAGCTTGGGGATCGGGAGAAGGGACCAACCCTTTAGTTATTAAGCTGAGTGGGTGCTGTTGAAGAATATATATCATTATTTCATCCCCATATCAGAATTTTTCTCCAGAGAGAGCGTAACGCAGCCAATAGGGGTGTAGTGTGCAACCCAAAAAGGGTCGAAATTCCAAACTCAAAATCTGGCCAAACCATTTCTAGGTTATTCTAGTTTTTTTGAGTAGAGTCTGTGGTTAAAATATAGGATCGTTGTGACCACTCAATCATCATCGTGCACATATATCTTCATCCCAAGAGCAATATTTTCCAGCAGCAACAACATTTTTTACTTTCCAGTGCTAGTTTTCAGTAGAATTGTTTCAACCATCTTTGGATGGCTTGAGTGCATCCCTTTTTGGAGCACTGTGTATATTTATTTTTTGTTGATACATAATGATATGGATCAACTATTAATACTCATATTTATGATTTTTTGATGTATTTCGACAATTTTCAAGTTCTACATGTTTTATTCTTATTTTACCATAGTTGGAATTTTTCATATGTTATATATTTCTGTCTTTCCCATTTTGGGGTATTACAATGGTATCAAAGCATGATATTTGGCTTAGCTTATGGGAAATTCATGAAATCAGAGGAATAAGAAGAATAATTAGAAAAATAAGAAGTCTTTAATGGCAGAAGGATTAAGTATTACCATGCTTCTCTTCAAATCTATGCAAGATCTCACCATGGAGATCAAAGAAATGAGAAGGGAAAGGAAAAAGGAAACCTCAAGGGGGTTTAAAAATGGAGAATTTTTGAGCACTTCCTATCAGCAGTATAGGCATCCAATGGTGTAGAAATTTCCACAACGCCCTACTATGCCCACTTTCCTTGTACAAGGAAATGAATGGCATGGAGATGGAGGATATTTGGAGCATGAGACTTTAAGTGATTATATTGCAGAGAAGATATCTCAATCTATAGAATTTAAATAGAATCTAACTTTCCAAAAAAAATTCCAAATTAAAGAGAACTGAAGACCCCGCAACAGCAATAGAAGAAGAGGGCATACACATAATAGATTCTTTCTGCCTACATTTTATGGGTCATCCAAAATCATGGCAAACGCTTAGATGGAGAAGTTAGATGATTTCTTCCAGATACACCCAGTAGTGGAAGCATAGGCTATTCAATTGCAGCGCTACACCTTGAGGGTGAAGGAAATGACTGGTGGTTCAGCAGATTGAAACATGCAAGAGTGATTGCGTATGCAAAGTTCACTCAAAGATTGGTAGAGAGGTTTGATATAAGAAATGCAGAGGCACATTCCTTTGAGACATTTTTTGACATTGATGATGAAGTATATGAGGAGAAAAAGGAAGATGTTAGCACCGATACTCTGGGAGAAGAGAAACTACCACCAACACCAACTGCAATAGAGGTACTTGCACCAGTGGGAGGAGAACTTGCATATTTTCAAGATGGTCTTGAGAATTCGACATTGAGAGTCCTAGGAATGATTCAGGAGGGGAATGAGGAAGAGGAAGAATATACCAGTGCTAGTGTAGAAGTAGAGGAGCAGCCATCACCATCACTAGTAGTTGGAGAAGAAATTTCATTGGTTGAAAGAACTCTTGTAGCTTTGCAAGATGTGCCCAAACATCAGCTGATCCAAGGTATGAAAAATTTTCCACCCGAGTTTGTTTCAGCACATCATCGTGATATTTGTGGGGTCATGCCATCAGGGAAATTGCATGACTGAGGGTTAGAGCGCATTGATGATTTGGAGCAGTAGACTATTATATCATAGAGGACCCTTGAATAGTTCAAGGGGATGTATAGATATCCCAATTTGACATTTTTGAGATGCACACAACACTTTGTGTTGGAGTGTGGAGGATGGGATTAGCATATTCCTCATGTAAGGAGGTTATACATATCTTTTGAGAACTGGAAGTTACTATCACTTGAGCTATCATTTTCTATTTACGACAAAGAGATATTGGCCATTATGCATGAATTGCTCAAATTCTGGTGGTTTTTTAATGGTAGTAGATTTCAGGGGAAGAATAACCACCATAGTCTCCAACATATTTTTGAGGAGGAGAAGCAACTGTAGAAGAGGTAGAAATGGTGGATCAGTACAATGTAGGACTATGGCTTCAACATCCTGTATGGAGAGGGCCATGAGACAAAAAATTCACTATCATGGAGATATATTGCCATCAGATTGTGGAGGATGGTATTGTCGACATTGATCCACTGTCAAGGTTTTCACATTTATTTGACATTTTCACACAGTACATCTCTTCCCCCCTGACCAGATTATATTTCCTGGATGTCTTCATGCTTCATGGTCTTCCAAAGGCCATATATAGTGAAGGGGACAATTATTGTATGATCAATTTTCGGCAAGAGCTACTCGATTTAGTGGATACTGAGCTAGTGCATGATATGAGTCATCACCCATAGTTGAATGGATCGATGGAGATGATGAGGAAGTGGCTGAAAAGCTACTTTAAGATCGGTGACACAAGGCAGCAGGAAGCATGTCTACGTTGGTTTCTCTTGGGTGAGTATGGTTACTACTCAACATTTTATATTGGTATCTTCCCTACCTTGCACAATACTGAGGTAGTGCAACAACAAGAGGGATGGCTACGCTTTTTAATCTTGGGAGAGTATGGCCAAGAATTTTCCTTTTATATTCCCATTGGTATATCATTGTTCCCTACCTTGCAATGTAGTGATGAGATGCACCAGCTAGAGGCATGGTTGTGCTCATTACTCTTGGGAGAATATGGATTGACATTATCCCATACCTTGCATAATGATGATGTGCGATGGCAATAGGAAGCCTTTCTCTTTTGGCTTCTGTTAGGAGAGTGTGGCTACCATAATTGGTATGATGATGATGTGGTATGGAAACAAGAGGAATATTTGCAGTGGCTGCTATTGGGAGAATATGGTTGAAAATTTCACATGTCAATCCATATGTATCTATTTCCTACTTTGCATAGTGTTGAGATGATGCTTAGAGCAAGCAAGGCCACCAGGGCCAAGGATTGGAGTATGGAGAGACACAACCTACTCCATGTTGCATGGGTTGTAGATATAGTTTATGAGTTGGGACTTTCCACTTGGGGAAGGAACTACTACACTTCACATATCTCATGTAGAGAAGAGGCTCTTGGAAAACAGATGGTTGCCACTTGGGGACTCACTGATGAGGAGAGGAATCTAGCTACACAACTAGAGGCCATTCTAGACATTCTAAATAAGCAATAATGGAGCTGGGAATTCATAACACATTGGAGAAAATGGGGAAACCTTCCATACAAGGATGCCACTTGGGAGGGAGACGGATTTCTACAACATCCACTTTTTCAGTTGCTTGAGGACAAGAAACATTTTGATGGGGTGGACTGTAATATTCCAAATTTTCCATCAGCTAATTGGAATATTAAAGTTCTTACTTTTCTTATTTAGTTAAGTAAATAAAAGGGTGGAGGGACCTATAAACCCAATAGATTAATAAAATCCACTTCTATGGTGTGAATGTGGGTTAATTGAGTAGTGGAGTAGCATTATGGTGTAGTGGAGTAGCATAATAATGAAGAAATAGTGGTCATAGAGAATTAATGTAGAATTTGATGGAGACAGTGGAGGAATAAATGAAAGATGATGGAGATAGTGGAGAAGAAATTGCAGAGGTAATGGAGGAAGTGGTGCACTAAATACACACATGATGGAGGAAGTGTAGAGTAATTATAGTAGTGATGGAGATCATGGAGGACAACATAGTCTTCATGGAGGATATTGGACACATGTGCAGCGAATTTATGAGGTGGACCAAGGTTAGGGAAGGCTCACAAACATAAAAATAAGATGAGGGCGAAAAAGGAAGTGGAGTTTGGATTTTTATTATTGAGTGTCGTAAGACATTTATTTGCATGCTTCATTTTTTTAGCTAAGTCTGCTGTGCTATTTAGCACTGGGTGTTCCCGAGCGGGATTCCGGCCCTTACCCACGGGGGAATTCGAGTGCCTAATCTAGGAAGGTTTTCTTGGGAAGCATTCATCATCCGACAATCAGTTCCAATTTCAGCCACTCTCATCTGCACTTCCATCTATAGGAATTATGCATTCCTGAACTCGGGTTTCAGAGTTGGGAGGTTGTTCTCAGTACTTCAGCTCAGAAACCTATGGAGGGATCAACCCTTCGTACTTTGTACCCATTTTATTCTTCTAGGAGTTTCATTATCATATCTGGCATCAAGCCATCCATCTATTATCCTATGCAACAACATTTCCTACATTAATTGTGTAATTATGCAGTGAAGGTTTGAGGAGAAGAGGAAGTTGTTGTCACTGGAAAATAGGACAAGAAAATATGACATTATTAATGTCAAGCAGAAGGATTTATAGGGCTGAGGAACATTAGAGGATATGGAAAATTATAAAAATATCTAAGTTCAAGAGGTAAAAGTCAAATTTTCCCCTAAGAACATAGATGAAATGCGCTTTTGCACACAGTTTCCTTTGATAGGCACGCTGGTCTACACGACTTTCCCTTAAAAAGCCACGCTGTCCTGGGAGTGGCAGAAGTCATGTTATGGGACTACTTTACACACTTCAAGAAATAATCCTACACTCGAGGCTACCAATGGACAGCCGCCGAAGCCACCTTGGGACCTCAAGGGAGCACACAAAGGAATCAAGTGGCACACAAAGGAATTAACCCTCTCTCTTGGGTCACCATCCACCAATGTACCAAGAGAGAGGAGGAGAATTTGAATTCACCTATAAATGACCACCAAGAGATGAGAAAAATGAGAGCACATTTTTATGCTGGCCAAATTTCCCATGAGCAATCCATTAGTGTGAAATCTAGAGCAACAGTAGAGAGAGGATTCGGTTGCTGGCCACTCAACAACTTCAATCCTTTGGAGTAGAGACAGACCTTGCGACAACAACTAAAGGGTAAAACCGTCCTTGCACTGGGTCTTAGAAGTCCATAGTTCTAAAGGTAATTTGGCAAGAGTGTAACGTAGTATCTTTCTTCCTAACAATGAGCAATAAGAGGGGACTTTGATTCCACTATTTTCATTATTGTTACATTTGACTCTTTATGAGATTTTATTTTTATGTTTATTTTAGTTGTGTTTTCTTTGCATATATGCATACTATATTTCATGATTTAGCGTGTTTTATATTTTATATAATGTGTTCACTAACCTACTAACCATATTTTATACCTGTGACCATAGCTTGGAGGAAATGAACACTCCTTCTAAGTACTGGTGGATTGGTGCACTTGTGCACCAAAACAAAAACCACACGATTGGTGACTCCACTATCTTTACTTTTTTAGTTAAGTGGTTGCACTTGTTGTAGGGACCTTATCTATGCTTTGGAGTGTTGTTGGGACAACTCCCCTTCTCTTCTTCCCTGCTCATTCACCCACAGTGAAAATTTGAATCTTAGAAGTTCTATAAATTCCTTTTATAGGAAAATTGTGTGTTGTTTTCTTAGATAGACATGGAGAGTTGCGCGAGTTCACCTTTGACCTATGCGTCGAGTCGTGCTCCTATGTGAAGCTTTTCCATGCGGAAACCAGAGACCAAAATTCTCTGCTATTTTCCACAAT
This sequence comes from Pinus albicaulis, assembly GCA_034641835.2. Taxonomy (NCBI): domain Eukaryota; kingdom Viridiplantae; phylum Streptophyta; class Pinopsida; order Pinales; family Pinaceae; genus Pinus; species Pinus albicaulis. Next base: position 767,276,633 of record CM076579.1, read on the forward strand.
TTCCCAATTGTAAAGTGGGTGGTAGCCCAGAGAAAAACTTCCAGCTCTATGTGTGGTGTTCCATGATTGTTTAGAACTTGATTTTGTTTGTGTTTTACTATTTCTAGTTGCTAGTTTTAAATTTCAAAGTTTGTCTTCACCAAAAAAAAAAAACACATATTTTAAGTAAGTGGAAATTCACTTGCAATCTAAAATATATTATTTTTTTGAAAATAGACACCAAAACAAACATAAATAATTATATGGAGTAAGTGGACCTAATCCACATATGTTTAGCTAGTTTTCATTTTTCCTAGTTAGATCATTAATTTAAGTTTACATTTTTTCACTAGTAGTTGGGACCAGGAATTAATTATCTTAAGAGAAGCAAGTAATATCTGCTTCCCTTGCACCTTTTTCTGACCTTGGGAAAGCATATGAAAGCTCTCTTCTGATAATTTTCCATCTCCCTTTAGTTAATCACTTAGATTAATTAGGAAAATTTGTAAGTGGCCCACTATCCGCACATGATTTTCTTATAGCAAGGAACAATCAAACATATATTAATAGGGGGCATGTAAAGGATCACCGCATATCCACATCTTAAAACTATGTGATTTTTCATTTTTTTCTCACACACTTCCACACCATAAGTGAAGTAAAGCCTCCTTAAGAATAACCTAACTGAACTCACTAAATTTCCCCACAGAGGCCACAAAAAAATTATAGTTCAGGTTAGGACCATTGGGGTAGGCATCCAATAAGCTGCCATGGTTAGTTTACATCTTTAGAAATACAATTTGATTGAATAGGGAGCTTTAAATCCATATATCCTCCCACATAAAAGAAAACCCGAGCACCACAGAGACCCGATTCAGAGGGGGTTAAGCTTAGGCCTAGTGTGTGTGGTATTATTTGGAGCTACCTGACCCGTCTAATGCTCGGTACTGGTAGATGATGTAAAAAGAAGATCAAGAATTAGATTCTCAGGTGGGATGAGGGTACTTAGTGGTAAAATCTAGGGCATTCTTCCCTATAGGTGATGGTGCAGGAAGGACTAGATCCTCTATCCATTACCTTGGTCGATTCTTCGGCTCCCAGAAGACATCACCAGTTCTTTCGAGATGTTAGCCTGAGTACCCACCAGAACATATATTCACAAGTCCGAGTTACGATTGAGAGTATGAGGACGTTTAGGTCTCTATGATTTTGAGTATCATGCACAAAAACAACCAAAACCACTTTTTGATTGATTGATCACATAGAAATAATTTAAAGGAAAATTAACTTTTGTTTTTGCTTTGTTTTATGTATGTGGTCACCATTTTTTCTTTGATATTTCATCTCTCATACAACTGAAGCTTTTTTCGAAAACCATACCTAGTCGACTCCATAATGGACCCAACAAGACCTCGTTAATCTAGATGTCTTTTGGACCTCCCCCCATTAACAGGATGAGTTCTAGGTATTTCACAATTTATGCATCAAAGACAGAACACCACCACCTTTATTGATTCATCCTCTATTGGGGCATCACTAGCTGGGAACCCTCGAGGGTTAGCCAATGCCACACTAATGGAAACCCCCATAGGGTCACCACATACCACTCCTCCCACAACCCCTATTTTCAGAGGAACGCTACCAATTCAAGGATCCAGGGGAATGCACAGCTGGGTACACCACAAAAAAACCCCATATCATAACCAGAACACTTTCTGTTCACAATCTGTAATGGAACTTAACCCACAACCACTTTTCTTAGCATTGTTGAACTTACTCGATCTAACCAAGTTAGCAAATGACCCTATTCCAGTCAACCCTACATGGTCCCCCATTCCCATGAAGCTCTCTTCAGACATTCCAAAATTCGAAGGGAAGCAAGTGGAAGACCCCAGAAATCACATAATGACTTTCCACCTGTGGTGTTCGCCGAATAGCATCATTGATGATGCTATTCGGCTGAGACTATTTCAGACCCTAACTATACTAGTTGTGAAATGGTATATGGAGAAACCTTCTCCTACACATGGAACCTTTAGTGCCCTCGCTACTGCGTTCCTCACGTATTTTTAGTCATTCATCCACCGTGATTATGGGATGGAATTATTGACACATTTTAGACAAAAACGTGTTGTCCATATCTAGGACCATCTCCATGAATGAAGGCGATGTCGTATTTTTTTCAAAGCCAAACTCGATGATAGTGTTCTACTGGACCTATTCCTGAAAAAATCTCAGTGAAAATATTTCAAAAGATGTAGGAACCAAAAAACCTACATTCGAAGAGGATGCCATCAGTAAAACCCAACAACTCGAGCTAATTTACACGCAGTCAGGATACATTTATAACATCTTTCCTAACGCCTCTCGCCTACAAACTTATAAATAATTTCCAGGTGCATAAAACTCTGTAGGCGGCTTGATTGGGTCACTAACCTAGAATCACCTAGGCAACACGATTCAGTACCCTGGTTACGCGTATGATCTTAACTAGAACATCTTCCAACCCGACTACCAAATTCATTTGGCACCTTTGCAAAATATGACTAATAAGGTGCAATTGTACCATCATCAACAAGGAGGACCATACCCTCCAACTCAGGGGACCCAATACACAGCTAGAAATTTTGATGGAAGAGCTCCCCCCCCATCAGCCATTTACAAACCAGGGACAGGGACCCCAATATTCCCAATCCCCAACACAAAACCCACCCATATAGAATAATGCACAAGTGAACTTTTTGCAACCTTCCCAGGCACAACTACACCAGTATCAGGAGAATCCAAGCTATCCTCACAACATGACAAGGAAAAAATAAAAAAACAACCAAAAGGGAAATCCTGGAAAGGGGGAAAAAAATAAACAACACCCTCCACGATCACAGGCTGGAGGCAACCCAAACTGAAAACAAAACTAGGATCCAAATAACTCCCAAGGGCAGAACAAGAGGGAGAATCTTTAGATGAAGCATTCTTCCGCAATCTATGGTGAATATGGCCATTACACTCACCACTGCCCCGATCTCCTTGAGCTAAAGAAGCTCCAGGGTAACCAAGGAAAAGGGGGATCCTCACAACAAAAAATTTTCGTGCAGGAGTCCTTCCCCCACCAAGGGACTGTTAGCACCCAACAACATCCAAAAACTCCGAACGATTTCAGAAAAAAAAAATCATGAAATATACGTTACTGGTGAACAATTTTTTTTTCAAACATAGAATTGGAATACAAAACCCCACCACAAAAAAGTTCGTCAGGTGCTAGCATGAGTTCACCAACAGTGTCATTGACTATATCAAATATACCTATTGAAATTTTTCCAAATATGGCTAAGGGATAAACTAGTCGAGCAGGAAACCATTCTAAAGAGGCCTATAACTATATCATTGTGAATGATTTAGCAAATCTCCCACCGCCATGTCAGCTTTGGAGGTAATACAATCATTCCCAAAGGAACGAAAAAGCCTTATTTTCTGCCTTAGATGCCATTGAACCTACCGATTCACGCCTAATGGCTTTCGATTAAGATAAAGCCACCCCCACGCTTCCTTCAATGGTCACCTTCCAGATACCAGTGTCAGTCCAAAACATCACTATCCACCACTGTATCAGTGACGAGGGTGCATCCACATGCATCATGTCAAATAATTTTTGGCAGAAGTTAGGGTCTCCTAAACTAAAACCATCAGACATCATGCTTATAGCATCTGACGGGCACCCATCTACTCCTGTCATCCTCTACCAAAATGTCTCGGTCTACTTGGTCAGGAAGACGGTTCTTATAGACATTGAAGTCTTGGATGCACAACTATATTACAATATACTCCTTGGGTGGAGTTATATGGACACCATGTTTTCCATAACATACTTCGTCTTCCGAACCATGATGTTCCCCCACGAGGATCGCATCATTACTTTCGACCAATTGTCATATCATGACATATGACCCCGAAAAAACACCGATGTTGTTCTACCCTATGTAGACACATCCACAGAGATGCTTATATATTACCAAGAATATGGCCCTGGCCAATTGAAACCATCATCCATCCTTATATCGTTCCTAGGATATCCCCCTTTCATACCAAAACCATCAGCTGATATCGCAGAGGCTCCGGTATGCATGATGTCTACATCAAGCACCAGAGCTAGCTAGGAAACAGAGACAAGCAGTAATGAAACCAAGGCCTCTGTCACAACAGCCTATCCATATTATGTTATATCCCAAACACTTTTCCTATACCCTCCACCTAGTTTTGTGTCACAACAAGTCTTGGTGATGGTAGTGATGGAAAACATATCCTTTGAAATACCATTTTGGTACTTGGTCCCTCATACCATGATAGAAGTTACTAGTGTTACCTCTACAGGGTTCATTCCCTTCACTCCAAAAGGAGGCTTCACCCATTCAAGAGACGGTCACCCCCATACCATATAAGATAACTCCCATCGCTAAACCAATGTTCATGACCAGGAAAACCAGTAAAAAGGGGAATAAGGTAGAAAATCCTGTCATACAATGGGAATTACAATCTTGCGCCATATGCGACATAGTAGGCCACCTTACCCACATCTTTCTAGAGTTGGACGAACTAAAACCACTCATTAGCTCTAAAGTAAATATCATGACTACAAGTTCTCTTAGAAAGGAACCGACCACCAAAAATCAAGGCAAGACGTTGCGTACCAACCGAGCATGAGATATATGTCGCCATTTATGGGCATTACACCCATCATTGCCTATAAATTCTGTGATATAGGGATGCCTTACATGCCATCGAGCAATATTATCAAGATGATCCCTCCATCCAGTAAACTAGAGAATAACCTTGCATCATTTTATATTTGCAGGAGGCACGATAGCCACCAGAAAGACTCTCATTCATATTCCCTCCACCTATCATACGTTGTGCAATTTGTGATGAACGTGACCATTTCATCGATGAATCCACAACCATGGAACTCATCCAAATATGATATCTAGTTAAACGAGTGTACTATGTTGGATTTTGAGCAGCCCAATTTTCATGTACAATATGTTTTGGCAACCACACTTTAAAAAAATGTCATTACATCCCTCGATTTTTATTAGCGCTAACTAGTTTATACATGTCCATAGTTTTCCTCTCCCTAGAAGATAGCTCTGATACTAAATCCATGTATAGCTCAACAGTGCAAGAAGGTGTGACAAGTAGATTCGTCCTCTTCCTATTAGCTAAAAAGGAGCCGGTCAGGGAACCCTTAGTCACCCCCAACCACCCTCAAGAACACGGAGCCACCTTCCAGAGGGCCATGAATTACATCTTTCATGACTTGGCACACCTTATCCTTGCCTACTTGGATGACCTCACCTTCCAATCCAAGAAGCACACAGACCACCTCGAGGATCTGCGACTGGTATTCGACTGATGTCAGAAATACAACCTATTCTTGAACCCCCTCAAGTGCATATTCGACGTAACAAAAGGATGAATTTTAGGTTTTATCATGTCCCAACAAGGAATTAGAGTGGACACCCTCAAGGTCCAAGTTATCAAAGAGATACCTCCACCTCAAACCCTCAGGCAACTACAAATCTTGCAGAGAAAGGACAACTTCCTGAGACATTTCTTCTTGGCTTATGCCACTTGCGCTCAAAGATTCTTGTGTCTCCTTTGTCATGACATTCCATTCAAATGGGATGACCAAGCCGAACAATCATTTGACACACTGAAAGACACATTGTCTTCAACACCATTTATCAGTCCCCCAGACTACAATAAATACTACACCATGTATCTATCAGCATTCGAGATTGCCTTGGCTGGATTATTGATCCAGGAGGGCCCAGATGGGAAGGAGCACGTAATATATTACATTAGAAAACTTTATCGAGCCTGCATTAAGATATCAACCTGAAGAAAATATTTCCCTAGTGCTAACTCATGTATTCCAAAAACTTCACCACTACATCATCTTAAAGACCATAATAGTCATCGCAGATATTAACCCCATCAAATATATGCTCACGCGCTATTTAATGAACCATAAGTATGGCAGATGGATAGTCATTATGCAAGAATATAACTTATAGTTTCACTCCCCAAAGAGAAAAAAGGTATTAATCTTACCAGAGTTCATTATGTACCTCCAAATTCATACCAAAGGATAACCAGTCAAAAATTCGCTACCGGATGAAGATCTCTTCCTCATAGAAACCGACGTTCCTTGGTACAAAGATATTCTCCTCTTTTTATGAACCCAAAAGTTTAGACCCCATCTCACTCATGACGACCATCGGCGCATTAGCCAACAGGCCCACTGATACCTCCTTATGGGAGATGTATTATACCAACGAGGCATCAACACCATCTTACGTTGATTCCTCACCCACGACCAAGCTAAGCGAGCCCTTAATGACTACCCTAGTGAAGGTTGCAGTGGCCACCTCTTGGGAATAGCTAGTGCCCAAAACTTCCCACGTGTAGGATATTTTTGGCCCACTTTATTTCACGATTTCATTTCATTAGTCAAGAGGTGCGAGCGATGTCAATGCTTCGCTCACAAGAAAAGAGCCCCTCCTACTCCCATGCACCCCATTATCATCACCAGTCCCTTCAGAAAATGGGGAATCAACTTCATGACTTGCAACCCAACATCATCAGGGAATCACAAATACATTATTCTGGTTGTCGATTATTTCACCAATAGGGTAGAAGCTCTGTCCACATACAACAACACTATAGAAACTGCCGCACGATTTCAGTTTAACCACGTCATTACAAGGTTAGGTGTACCCAAGGAGTTAGTCTCTGACCATGGAAAACACTTCAAAAATGGTTTTTATAGGAGCTATCTCACCATCTCGGATTCACACATGAATTTTCTTCACCATACTACCCCCAATCCAATGGAAAGGTAGAATATGTGAACAAAATCCTCAAAACAATTTTACAGCGCATGGTGAATAACCACAAAACAAACTGACACTACATGCTTTTCTCTGCCCTGTGGGGATACTGCACAGTAGTGAAAACATCAACAGGGTTCACAACCTTCCACTTAGTCTACGGGTTTGAAGCTGTGATTCCCATAGAATGCGAGATCCTGAATTTACACACTGCCATCAAACTCCTCGATGATACCCAACCTTTGGAGCAATGCTTAGTACAACTAGAGTTCGTCGATGAAAGTCGACGATAGTCACTTCAGCACAATGAGGCCCAAAAAATTCCGGTGAAAGCATCATTCAATCGCAACATCACGTATCGATCATTTACTGAGGAGAGTTGGTATTTTACTACGATGTCGTAAAAGAAGCCCTAGGGCCAGAAAAGTTTGAAACCTTGTGGAAAGGACCCTACATCATAAAACATTGTCTCCTAAAGGGGGCATACATCTTGACCAATATTGACGGAACATGCTTGAGCAACCACGTCAATGGACTTTACCTCAAGAATTTTTACCCATAAGGGTCGAGAGGGCTTAGCCCTAGAGTGAGCATAAACACACCAAAATTTTATTTTTGATCAAAGACTTGTCACAAAAATCACTCTAGTGTCACAAATGGATTTTCAACCCATCCATTACTTTGGATTCGCTGGTGGAGCAGCACGATGGTATCAAAGTTTAGCAGCAGTCGCCTGGGCCATCTACCACGCTGACCGATCACCATTCTTCACCAATGGAGTCTGCATCGGATCAACGAAAAACAATCAGGAAGAATATGATGTCGTCATTGGGCTCATGTGTGATGCCTTCAATCAAGGCATTTTCCACTTGCATATCTACCTATATTTCTAGTTAGTGGTTTCGCAGTTAAACCAAGAATTTGAGGTACAGGATTCGCATCTGTATAGAAAATATTTGTGTGCAAAAACATTAAGTCGCTAATTTTCTCACATTACATTTACACATGTGCCAAGAAACCAAAACCAGATAGTAGATTTCATATCTAACCATATCCTAAACTGGAATGCATCTCAAATAAACCATCATACATAAAAAACATAGGTATCCATTAATACAACACATTATCCATAAACACATATCAACAATGGACACACCATATAGAGCCGCAAAAAAATAACTCTCACATATATATATATATCAAAAATGTATGTTTGAATACAAAGGAGAAGTCAAGCATCTAACCCACAAGTCAGCCCAAAAATAAATATACACAAGTTGAAAAAAATAAGGGAAGCATCCTCATTTCGGGCGCTTTCCCTATGTACAATAAGCCTCTAGTGTTTTTCCCCGCCAGGTTGGGAACTTGAACCAACGACTGCTCCTGATACTAGTAATGGGGCAGTTTTCAAAACTAAGGCTGCCAAGTGGCGTAGAATAGGTCGATAGCCCCTCTCTCGGGCCATCAAGACCTCTAACCATATGTCGTTGAGATCATATACAAACCCCCGGGTAGGCATACCTTGGGTCAGATAGTCGACATGGCCCCAAGCATCCTCCAAATCCACAACTCAAACCTCTAGAGTAGCCATCTACTTTTTCATCGCTTCTCTATGAGCCTCCATTGCCTCAGCACGAGAAATTGTCATAGCACACTCTATAGCAGCCGAACTGCTACCATCGCCAAATGGACCAGCCCTACCACCAGGAGCTCCACCCTAGGGCTGCTCCAAACCTCCTCCCTACCCCCCGACTGGGAATTGATCCGCTGAACTCTCTAGGGTGGATGATGTCCTATCATCCAAGCGATATGATTCCCAACCTCACCAACATCTGCAAGAGCAACAAAACTATGTCAGCGTCATCAAAATACACATATACAACCTAAATACTCAACAAATGCAGAATAAAATACAAAGATCATACCTGATGGCCCCCATGCATATCCAACAGGAACACCCATGTCCTGGTCTCCTTGGATGTCCATCCCAACGTATGGTTAGGGGAGTAACATCTAAGGGTTGGCCTCAAACCAAGCCTCAGTAGTGGCATTACAGTAACACCCTACCTGGCCTCCCCCACTGCGAGGCATAAAAGGAGCCCACCTCCTCATATAGGGTCTCGAGGATGCTCGATAAGCACAACCACACGGGTCGAAGTAGCAACACCCTCTCATATGTGCTACTACAGATATGCTAGCGTAGGAAAGTAACTTATATCTATCGCAAACCTTTGACAGCTGAGCTACCATCCCATCATAATAGTGACAAGAAAAGCTGAAAAAATGCATGGTCGTCAGCCAGCGCAGGACACCAAGTTGCAGCCCTGACACCCTATGTCGAGACGATGACCCCACCAGCTAGACAATCATGGCTAGAGCACATCGCTCAGCCAAATATGTCACCGACTTAATCAATATGCACCCCTCCATAAGAGGCACCCCGCCATAGTGAATATCAACAAATCTCCGGAGGTCAACCCTCCCTCCAGGAAGTTGTTGGAAATACTAAGAGGGGGGGTGAATCAGTATTCCTTTAAATTAGAGAATTAGTTAATCTTCAATTATTATCAATGTTTGTATGATGATAGCAGTAAACAAGAGGAACACAAATGCACACAGTTTTTAAGGTGGAAACCCACTCCGAGACAAAAACCACCTAATGCTTTTCTAATAATTCTTTAATATTCAACTCCAAATGAAAATAAAGCTCCAACTTCCTAGAATCTAGGAAAGCATTCTTCTCCAGCTCCCACTGGATGGATGCTCCAACGCCCAAGATTCTTCAGTAGTCAACTGAATGGATGCCCCAACACCCAATGAGCTATAACTCACCCTAGCACCACCCTACCACCCTATAGAAGAATAAAAGAAGAATGGACTCCCGTACCAGGGAAAATGGTCCACTTTACAATGATATAGAATGATGCAGAAGAAGAAGATATACTAGACCATAACCCAAAATTTGACACAACCACCTAATGATGATCCTAGACCTCCCAACACTGCCTCTTCAACCCTTGGCAGATAGACACTAGTACAATTTGTACAATAATGTATTTACAATGACTAAGTACAATGATACCTTTACAATGATTGTATGCAGTGCTATCCACTTGAAGACTTCTTATGATGAACTTCTTGCTGTTGTTATGCACCTTGGTTGCTTCTCTTTTCATGCTACCCTCTGCTGCACCTTGCTTTGCTTTGCTGTCGTAGAAATTCTAGTCCTTTGCAACCCTTGACAACACATGATCTAGCTTTTTCTTGCCTTCTAGGAGCTCAATATTGAATCTGGTGTATCTCTGTTATTTCATATCCTCAATATCTGATTTTCGGTCCTGTAGTAGTCCTTTGAGTTTTATTTCCAATGCCATAGGTCTAACCCAATTTGGATTCTTCAAGAGAGAGTTATACCCAATCTATCACAATTCCCTAATTATGGATTGTTTCAGCAGAGTGCACTTGTACGACGTTCCACGTGTCATTGTTTCTTCACTTGGATCTGAAATTGATAGAGAAAAAATAACAGACTGTGCACTATCCGTGACATTTTACAGAATTCCAATCTAATACTCAGAGAGATAGTTATGACAAATTTACCAAGGTCACTTCTTTGAGATGAATTTCAAGAGCCTGCAAAAAACCTGACTACCACAGATCATATCTCCAAAAATATTGCACACCTTGATCTGAAAATTTTACAACCGCTTCCTCAGGATTTATGCTTTGCCTCATAAAAATTTCAGTTTCTGAACCTTCGTAGAAAAACATTTAGAGCGCAAATTCCATGGTGACCTGTTTCAGATAGCGAAATCCCTTGCATAAGGAGGAAATGATGATCACAATTTATATAAATGTTTAGGTTGATAGGGGCTTCAAAATTTGAACGTGGGAGGGATTTTAGGAGCTTAAAAAATATTAATTATGAATTTTCAATGACCCATGCACCAACCCCATGGGGTTTTAGCCCACTAACTGGGGGTACAAACTTCAAACATGAATATCTCTCAAACCGTGAAGAATTACATGGCGTGCCATATATCAACGGAAACATCTTGAAAAATAGAAACCATCAAAAGAATTATTGACCTAGAATATATTAATTTGGTAGGTCAAAATTCCCATGCAATATTGGGTTAGCCCCTGGTGATGCTTAGGTTAACATCAATAACAACCACTGATCAACAATCTCCCCCTTTGGCATTGATGGCAACACAAGTACGCCCCCCGCGATCATGACACCTCTTCCTACAACATTCTCTCCCCCTTTAACATCAATGGAAAAGGGTAACTCCCCCCTGAAACACATCCATCCTGCAGACCTGTACACAGTTCCACTCTCGCTGACACGCAACTATCCTAAAAACCTGTAATCTAATGAGAACTTAGGAGAATCCCAAGCTTTTGACGAAGATATTCAAATGCTTCACGAGGTAAAGGTTTAGTGAATATATCAGCAATTTTTTCTTTTGTACAAACATACTCAAGTTTGATATTCTTTTCAATGACTTGTTCTCTAAAAAAATGATATTTGATCGGAATGTGTTTTGTTTTTGAATGCATAGCAAGATTCTTGGAGATGCTGATGGCACTAGTGTTGTGACAAAATATGGGAATAGGCTCACTGAATTGTACTTGAAGATCTTGCAAAGTTTGTTTCATCCCAAGGACTTGAGTGCAACATGATGTTGCTGCAATGTATTCTGCTTCCACTGTAGATAAGGAGATTGAAGCTTGTTTTCTGCTCAACCATGATACGAGACAACCACCTAGATAGAATTCTACTCCACTAGTACTGTTACGATCATCAACGCTTCCTGCCCAATCTACATCTGTAAAGGCTGGAATAATGAGATTGATACCCTTGGGATACCACAAGCCATATTTTTTTGTGCCCTTTACATATCAAATAATTCATTTGACGGCAATAATATGTGATTCTTTTGGTGCTGCTTGGAATCTTTCTACTTTTCCAACTGCTTGCATAACATCTGGCCGAGAGGCTATTACATATAGAAGACTACCAATCATAGATCTGTACAACCTCTGATCCACATCCTTAGATGAGTCTTCTATGGTTAATTTGAAACCTGTTACCATTGGAGTAAAGATGGGTTTACAATCTTCCACTTTGAATTTCTTGAGAATTTCCTGGATGTACTTGGCTTGACATATAAATATTCCTTTCTCTTGCTGAGATATTTGAAGCCCTAAGAAGTATGTCAGCTCACCAAGTAAAGACATCTCAAACTCACTTTGCATATTTGTATAAAATTTCTTACTTATTCGACCATCATTGCTACGAAATATTATATCATCCACATATACCTCAACAATTGATAAATTATATTTATCTATTTGTACATAAATATTGCTATCAACAGTACCTTTCTTAAACCCTTGTTGACGTAGATATCCATCAAGATGAGCATACCATGCTCTGGGAGCTTTCTTGAGACCATATAGAGCCTTCTTTAACCTGGAGACATAGTCTTCCTTTTGTGATAGTAGAAAACCTTCAGGTTGTTCGATGTAAACTTCTTCTTCTAATTCTCCATTCAGAAATGATGACTTAACATCCATTTGGTAGACTTTGATATTTCTTGAACATGCATAGGCAAGAAACATTCGGATGGCTTAAATTTTGGCAACTGGTGCAAATGTTTCATCGAAATTAATTCCTTCCACTTGTGCATAGCCTTTGCAAACCAATCCTGCTTTTTTTATGGTAACCTGCCCATCTTCATTCAATTTGTTCCTGAAAACCCATTTCTTCCCAATGAAATTTTTATCTTTTGTTCATGGAACTAATTCCCAGCTGTTATTATTCTCAATTTGATGCAATTCTTCATTCATAGCTGCTACCCAATGTTCATTCTGGCTGGCTTCCTCAAAAATACTAGGCTCAAAGGTTGCTAGAAAAGAAACGTGAGCTTGTTGTGATGAACGAAACTGTCGACCTTCATTTATGTCACCAATGATTTGATTTGATGGATGGCTCTTTTGAATCCACTCGTTTTTTCTCCTTGGAGGAGCTTCTTGTTGTTGTTCTGGTATATCTTGATGATCATTGTTTACTTCTTCCTCGTTGATAGTTGCTTCTTGTTCTACAATTTTATCTGTGTCCTTTTCAGCCTCTGTCTCAAGTTTCGAAGATTCTAGATCCTCATCATTACCCGCTAGAACACCATCTTCATCAAATGTAACATTTATTCTCTCCACTGTCTGTTTTCGTCTTAGATTATAGCATTTATAGGCCTTTCTTTTGCGTGAGTAACCAAAAAAAATACCTTCATCACCACGTGATTCAAACTTACCTAAATTTTGATCTTCTCTTTTGATATAACATTGCTTCCGATGATTTTGAAATATTTTACATTAGCTAGTTTTCCTTTCCATAATTTATATGGAGTCTTGTTGCAATTATTTCTTAGAAGACTTCGGTTGATAATGAAGACTGTCGTATCAATTGCTTGAACCTAGAATTTTTCATCCAATTTTGAGTCCTTCAACATTGTTCTACCCATTTCCTATATGGTTCTATTATTTCTTTCAGAAACTCCATTTTGCTGAGGTGTTCGTGTTGTTGAAAATTTCCTTTTTATTCCATTTTTGTCACAGTATTGCTGAAATAATTTGGAAGTGAATTCTCCACCATTATCTGATCTTAAACACTTTATTTTCAAATCAGTTTCATTTTCAACCAACTCCTTGTAGATCTTAAAGCACTCAAATGATTCAGATTTTTTCTTTAGGAAACTAACGGCTATCATCCTGGTATATTCATCTATCATTAACATGAAATATAATTCTCCATCTAAGCCTTTTGTTCTCACAGGACCACATAGATCAGTATGTATCAATTCCAATGGATGTGATGAAAACTGTTCTTTTGTTTTAAATTGGAATTTTGTCTGCTTGCCATGCCGACATACTTCACATAGTGTGTTGGAAGGTTTTTATATTTTCGACATTTCTCGTACTGCTTCCATTTTTCTTATCCTGACAAGATTGTCAAAGTTTATGTGACCCATTTGTTTGTGCCATAACTAGCTTTCATCTTCTTTAGCTAGTAGACATGCTTTAGTTGCTTCATCCAGAACATATATGTCATTTAGAGCTCAACTTGTTGTAGCCACAATTTTATCATACCTTACTTTCCTGATTTCACATTTTGTGGAGTTGAATAGCATTGTGTGTCCTTGATCACACATTTATCCAACACTGAGTAGATTTTGATTCATGTTTTCAACCAATAGAACATTCTTGGCTATAATATCTTTGCTTCCGAGAGTGACGGTACCTGATCCTATAACATTTGAAGATCCATCATTTCCAAAGGATATGGTTCCATCCTTCTTCTCTTTCAGAGATACAAATTTCCTTCTATCTCTAGTCATATGCGTTGAGCAACCGTTGTCAACATACCACACATCTTTATTTTTTTTATCCTTGAGAGCAAGAGCACAATTATTAGTCTTCTTCTTCTTCCATGTTCGTTCATTTTGTGGCTTCAAAGATTCTTCTGGAGGATTTTCAAGTCTGCAGTCTATGGCTATGTGTCGAAAGTTCTGACATTTGTAACATTCCATATTATTTCTTAAATTTTCAAATCTATTAATGTTTCGTGGAGCCTTGGGAGGTTCATATTTGAAGAATCTCTTGGAATTGTATTGGTTCCTAGGGTATGTGCGACATTCTACAGCTTTATGACCAAATTTTCCACATGACTAACAATAGCCATGAAAAATATGTTGGTACCTGGATGAAAATCTTCGTCGATGAATCATCTTCCAAGGATGAACTTGCGAATCTTTTCCAATGAAGTCTACATGTATGTCAGATCTCATAGGTTCATTGTATTTTGTTGTAGAAGGTCCTGCTTCTTCTTCTTTGTAACTAAGGCCAGTTCTTTCGTTGTAAGATCGTTGATTGTTGACGAGTTCTTCCAATGCCCTTGAGTTGTTGGCATATTTTTGGACAGTTTTTCCCTTCTTCAATTCCTTACACAGCGAGACTACTTCGGCTTCTAATGCTTCCCTTTGTTGGTTTCTTTCTTCCAGCTTCTTTTGAAGTGACTCTTCAATACATTTGTGTTCTTCAACCTCAATTTTGAGACCTTGAACTTGTTCTTCAAGAGTATTGGAACGGATCTTCTTAGCATTGAGATCTTTTATAAGCTTGATTGCCTCCTCATAAAATTCTTCTATGTTCAACCCTTCTTCTTCATTGTTTGATACTTCTTGTTTATTATTCTTCACCATAAACAATACTTTCTCATTGGCTTCTTCTTTGCTGTCACTTTCTTCATCGGATGATGAGCTATCTTCTTTAGAGAGAAAGTTCCTTTTGGATCCTTTCTTTTTTCCTTGCTTGTTGAATTTCTTAAATCATTTCTTTCCTTTTTAGTTTCCATCACTTTTGTTCCGACATTTTGCTACGAAATTCCCAACCTCACGACAACCGAAACATATTAATGGAAGTTTACCTTTGAATTTTCCCTTACCAGGTTTTAGTTTTCTCGTAAAGTAAGCATATTCTTCATCTAAAAGACCTTCTCCATCATCTCCCTTTTCTTCACACTTGTAGGTGCATGTCATTTCAATTGAAGGTTGTTTGTTCTTATTGGTTTGCTTAGATGCAACGAACGCAGTTTCTAGATTTGAAGTGCCATTTTCTTCATCAAGTCTCATTTCATATGCTATGAGAATTCCATGTAATTCTTCCTTGCTCAGTTTGTCCAGATTTTCTCTGTATTCTAAGACCGATACCTTTTGGTTGAATCTCCCTAGTAACGCTCTAAGAATATTTCGTATAATAGTATTCTCATCAACTGTCTCTCCCAATCCTTCCAGAGTATTGGTTATTTCATCAACGTATTGGAAGTATGCAGCAATGTTGCAATCTTCTTTCATTTTGAGTTGCTCAAATTTTTCTCTATAGATTTGAAGCTTTGCTTCTTTGACATTTGAGTCACCTACATATATATTCTCAAGCTTGTCCCATACATTTTTGGTAGTTTTACAACCCAACACCTTATGATAAGAAGATTCAATAAGTCCACTGATAATAATATTCTTTTCTTTTGCATCATTTACCAAATTCTTCTTACCTTGTTCATCTGTGGTTGATGTAAATCCATTTTGAACAGTGTCCCATACTTTGTAACCTTGCGCCAAGAGATAGTTCCTTTCCAGAGTGCATAATTATTTTCATTTAATAGAGGTACACCATTCTTGGTATGCTCTATGACCTCCTTCCATCTGTTAAACTGTTATTGAAGGAACCAAGCTCTGATACCAATTGTTGGAAATAGTGAGGGGGGGTGGGGGGGGTGAATCAGTATTCCTTTAAATTAGAGCATTAGTTAATCTTCAATTATTATCAGCGTTTATACAATGATAGTAGTAAATAAGAGGAACACAAATGCACACATTTTTTAAGGTGAAAACCCACTCTGGGACAAAAACCACCTAATTATTTTCTAATAATTCTTTAATATTCAACTCCAACTGAAAATAAAGCTCCAACTTCCTAGAATCTAGAAAAGCATTCTTCTCCAACTCCCACTAGATGGACTCTCCAACACCCGAGATTCTTCAATACTCAACTAAACGTATTCCCAAACACCTAATGAGCTACAACTCACCCTAGCACCACCCTCCCACCCTATAGCAGAATAAAAGAAGAATGGATTTCTGTACCAGGGAAAATGGTCCACTTTACAATGATATAGAATGATGCAGAAGAAGAAGATATACTAGACCATAACCCCAACTTTCACACAACCACCTAATGATGATCCTAGACCTCCCAACACTGCCTCTTCAACCCTTGGCAGATAGACACTAGTACAATTTGTACAATAATGTATTTACAATGACTATGTACAATGATACCTTTACAATGAATGTATGCAATCCTGCCCACTTGAAGACTTCATATGATGAAATTCTTGCTGCTGTTATGCACCTTGGTTTCTACTCTTGTCATGCTACCCTTTTCTTCACCTTGCTTTTCTTTGTTTTCGTATAAATTATGGTCCTTTGCAACCCTTGAAAACACGTGATCTAGCCTTTTCTTGCCTTCTAGGAGCTCAATATTAAATTTGTTGTATCTCTGTTATTTTAGATCCTCAATATCTGATTTTTGGTCCTGTAGTAGTCCTCTGAGTCACCTTTCCAATGCCATAGGTCTGACCCAATTTGGATTCTTCAAGAGAGAGTTATATCCAATCTCTCACAATGCCCTAATTATGGACTCTTTCAGCAGAGCACACTTGTACGGCGTGCCACGTGTCACTATTTCTTCATTTGGCTCTGAAATTGATAGATAGAAAATTAAAGACTATGCACTGTCTTTCACGTTTTACAGAACTCCAATTTGATACTCAGAGAGAGAGTTATGACGAATTGACCAAGGTCACTTCTTTGAGATGAATTTCAGGAGCCTGTAAAAACCCTGACTACCACAAATCATATCTCCAAAAATATTGCGCACCTTGATCTGAAATTTTTACAAAAACTTCCTCAGGATTTTGGCTTCACCTCATAGACATTTCAGCTTCTGAACCTTCATAAAAAAAAATTTAGAGCTCAAATTCCACGATGACCTGTTTCAGATGGTGAAATCCCTTGGATAAGGAGGAAATGAGGATCACAATTTATATAAATGCTTAGGTTGAGAGGGGTTTAAACAAGTGAAAGTGGGAGAGATTTTAGGAGCTTATAAAATATTAATTATTAAACTTTTCAATGACCCATGCCCCAACCCCATGGGGTTTAGCCCACTAACTGGGGGTACAAACTTCAAACATGAATATCTCTCAAACCGTGAAGAATTACATCGCGTGCCATATATCAACGGAAACATCTCGACAAGTAGAAACCATAAAAATAATTATTGACCCAGAATATACTAATTTGGTAGTTAAAAATTCCCATGCAATATTGGGTTAGCCCATGGTGCTGCTTGGGTTGACATTAATGAAAACCGTTGATCAACATAAGCGGGTGTGGTAGCACCTCACCCTAAGGCAGTAGCCCTATCACAAAGTATATATCCATCTCCAGATGGATATTCAAGTCTCCCCCCCTCAATTCCATAACTTTGGGCCACTTATTCTAGTAGTGGACTAGGTAACGCAGTAGTCGATCCTGAAATTGCAGGAGGTCATTGTCAAGAAACTTGAGAAGACCCCATCTAGCCAACTGCTAGTGGGCGTTGGAATTCTGTGCCATAGATACCTAGATATTGGGCCAATATCTCTCCCTCCATAGCATCCTGTCACCAAACATACACACATCAGTGACGTCAAAAACATCAAAAAATTGAAAAATTTCCCAAAACATTTCAAAAACAACCTTGGCCTTTTAGCGTGTCTATTACTCAGACAAGCGCGTTGACCACATGCCTATTTATCATAAAATCATAGAGCCCATGCGCACAAATCCTTTATAGGTGAAAAATTTGCATGAAAAACCTAAGTTGTGCATCAAAATTTTGCACATTTGCCTTGATAGCCCGTGCAATAAAGGAAAAGAATTGATTGGGATCCGTACAAACCCAATTTGTACGAACCCTGACAAAGTAATGCTAAAAAAAAAAAATGCAAGACATTATAGGGGCCTAACTGGCTCTAGTGGCGTGAATCTTATGTGCACAGGCTGACCACAATGGCAAGAAAATATCCACAACATTCTTTGACCTCCCACAACCCTCAAACACACAAATGTCACAAATGAGATGAAATGAGCCATATTGGCCTATATGTCACCCTTTTCAGATTGTTTGAAGGAACATAATGAGAGCTGAGAGAGCCCAATTAGAGAACCAAAAGCAGCATAGTGATCAACACCCCATAACACCCAACAAAGTCTCCACACATTCACACCTTTGAAAAAATAACTTTTCAGTGGTGGCAGGTATCCCCTCTCTTATGTTCTGTTCATTCAGCACATGTTTTCAATAATATTTTGAAAGAGAAGATTCTTTCACTTGAGTTATTTTGTTGTAGGTATTTCACAAACCATCCATCATCCCATGTACTGAAGGTCCCATAGCAGGTATCATTCTACCGTCAACATGATAGAGTCCCAGAAAAACTCTACATATCCTGACATCATTTCTCCACAAGAAATTAACTATATGTTCCAAACACCCGATCAAGTTTATCATCTCCCAACCTTGCACATGATAAACATTCTTTTTGGTTGGTAGAGACTCCCCTCCAGGGTGGTCGTCACTCAAAATATTCCATACATCAGAAAAATCACAATTGCATGGAAATACCACCTCAGTCTAGGAAGCACATCATTCCCATTTCATCCACCATATATCAAGTCAAGTTTTACCATATTAAAACCCCTTCCCTGGACTACCATTTTTTGTAAGCAGATCGAATACTCACCACCACATCTCAGACCTGGCCTACCATACCTGGCCTACCATCCTTCCACCATCATTGCCCATCTGTGATATTTTCCATCCACTTGATCACCCCCACACAAGAGACCAACCAATGGGGCCCCCATCCTTAGCAAAAATACCCTCCTCACATAATCAGTGAGTGAAATTTTTCATGTTTTGGGGCACCCATCTCTGTGTTTGTAAAAACCAATCCCATTATTTCATTCTTTTGGTAAGTGTACAAAGACCTCAAATAGAAAACAGTCCCCCACTCAACCATCCATTTTTCTCCCACGAAAATTGTCCCTAGTCACCCTTGGTCGGAGCATCACACCTTTCACGCAAAGCCACCATTAAATTCATGACCAACATATACCCACCCTGGACATCTTACCGATTTCAAGGAATTCCTCATCAGAAAAAGTTGTGATTTCCACCAAGCTGCTTTTTTATGCTCCGACCTTGGGCCACTTAATCCCCATCATCAGTTTTCAGTCACCCCTCATCATCATGCCTATGTTAAAAATATCAAATCCAAAACCCTGGTCCCTTGCATCAGTAGATCTCTCATTCGGTTTAGGCTTCCTCTTTGTCGACATGAACACCCATTCTCCAAAAAGGATGCAGTACCTTGGATGGCTCCTCACCAGAATAGGGGTAACCTCGGGTGGCACTGTGGGAATCATCATTTCCCACATATGTCATCGATCCTCCTGAAATTCAACTACGACACAATATTTCATGTCAATATGGTATTTTACTTTACAACCATTGCACTTTTCTCAAATTCATCGAAGACCCTTGCCATTATAAGCATCTCTTTCATAAATTCTTACACGGGAAGGTCCCAATCATACACCCATGTGTACAATGATGAGTTATATGCCATAACAAGATTACACATGTGGGAACCACATTCCACCTATTTTCAAATTACAATCAATCCGAAGGATGTTAGCAATCATTGTCATCAACCAAATTAGCATATCACTACCATATCAGTGACACAAACAAAACCTTTTTTTGTCAGATAGATTTTTTTAGCTAGCCAAAGCATCATGAGCACGGGACATGCCCGTCTCATAGAAAAAATTGTACTTACTGTATCATACTATTTCTTGCAGGTTTTCCACAGAACATGGTCACTCTTCTACCCACTGTAAGGGGGTTTCCAAACCTCAGTTGTATGTGGGTCTCTCTCTCTCTCTCACCACACAATAAACATAAAATAAGCTATAATGTATTTCGGCTATACAATTCTTCCTAGATCTCACACATTATGGGGAAACTGTTATCACTGGAAAATTGAACAAGAAAATATGACATTATTAATGTTAGGTAGAAGGATTTAGAGGGATTAGGAACATTAGAGGATCTGAAAATTTCTAAAAATCTCTAAGGTCAAGAGGTAAAATAAAATTGTGCCCTAAGAACACAGGTGAAATGCGCCTTTGCACGTAGTTTCCTTCGATAGGCGCACTGGTCTATGTGGATTTTTCTCAAAATCCGCGTGGTCGTGGGAGTGGCAGAAGTCACTTTCTGGGACCAATTTTCACACTTCAGGAAATAATCCTACACTTGAGTCCGCCCAAGCACAGCCACCTAAGCCACCTTAGGACCTCAAGGGATCACACAAAGGAATAAACCCTCTCTCTTGGGTCACCATCCACCAATGTACCAAGAGAGAGAAGGAGAATTTGAATTCACCTATAAATGGCCACCAAGAGATGGATAAATGAGACCACATTGTTATGCTGGCCAAATTTCCCATGAGAAATCTAGCTATGTGCAATCCAGAGCAGTAATAGAGAGATGATTCAGTTGTTGTCCACTCAAAAACTTCAATCCTTTGGAGTAGAGAGAGACCTTGCAACAATAGATAAAGGGTAAAAATGTCGTTGCACTGTGTCTTAGAACTCCATAGTTCTAATGGTACTTTGGGAAGAGTGTAACATAGTATCTTTCTTCCTAACATCGAGCAATAAGAGGGGACTTAGATTCAACTATTTTCATTATTTTTACGTTTGACTCTTTATGATATTTTTTTTTATGTTTAGTTTAGATGTGTTTTCTCTCCATATATGCATACTATATTTCATGATTTAGTGTGTTTTATATTTTATATCCTATGTTCACTAGCCTACTAACCATCTTTTCTGCCTGTGACCATAGCTTGAAGGCAATGACCACTCCTTCTAAGCATTGGTGGATTGGTACACTTGTGCACAAAAACCACAACCGCAGAAGTTCCAAGAAAATTAGCTTGGAATCTTATGAGGGATTAATCCCTCACTCCGGGGATCACTTCAGCAGCCTGGGATTAGCATTGTATTATCTATCAACAAGCTACATCATCAACCCTCCTTCACTCCAGGGATCACTTCAGCAGCCTAGGATTAGCAATGTATTATCTATCAGCAAGCTGCATCATCAACCCTCCTAGATAGCGCAGTAATTCCCAGCAGTTGTGCATGCAACAACTACATATTCAATGGAGGAGCTAGAACTCAAGTTTGGAGCATGGGGATTGGGAGAAGGGACTAGCCCTTTAGCTTTTGAGTTGAGTGGGTGATATGCAGTAGATATATCATTTTTTTAGCCCCATATCAGCATTTTTCTCCAGGGAGTGAGTAACTTAGTCAGCAGAGGTGCAGTGTAAAATCCAAAAAGGGCCGAAATTCCAAACTCAAAATCTGGCCAAACCATTTATGGGTTTTTCTCAGTTGTTTGAGTAGAGTCTGTGGTTAAAATATTGGATATTTCTAATTATTGTAAAATCCTCTCGCACATATATCTTATTTCCAGCAACAACAACTCTTTTTACTTTCCAGTGCTAGTTTTCTGTAGATTTGTTTCAACCATCTTTGGATGGATTTAGTGCATCCCCTTTTGGAGCACTGCGTATATTCATTTTCTGTTGATACATAATTATATGGCTTAGTTTTTTATGCTCATATGTATGATGTTTTGATGTATTCTAGCATTTTTCCAATTATACATGTTTTATTATTATCTTATTATAGTTGGAATTGTGCATATGTTCTATATTCCTATCTTTCCCATTTTTTGATATTACAGCATTCAAGCAGTGCACAAGGGAACGAGGGAAGTCCACAACAGAGGGAATTCGACAACATGAGGGCAAGTGGATGTGGTAGGTGTGTGAATGTGGTGGAATAAAGGCACAAAGGATAAAACAAATATGACATTAAGGTATTATCTTAAATGTCAATGAAGGCTCCTTCTTTCTATTGTCTAGATGCAAACATCATTCAAGAATTTCTTCCACTAATTGACTGTAACGATAGACTCTTTAATAAGTGGTAGAACCTCATGTATGGTCGGCCATATAGATAGAGAAACTTAATTGTTATTCCTACTTGGTCCCATATAAATATTTAACCTCTATGATACCCTAAATTCTTCTCTGAACATAGGAAATTTATTGGATACAACACAACTATTCATTATTCTAACCATTCATGGTTTCACACAACACAACATATGTTGATATTGTAGCATTCCGCTTTGATTTATTTTTGGTTTGAGGTACAGTAAAATGTAACAATGTTTTGGTTTGGATTTGAAGAGTTTAAGTTGCGGACGTGATTTGATGTTAAAATCTTCAAGAAGATGGAGGGGGGGGGGGGGGGAAGACATTTTTTTCTTCCATGAAAATTTTCATTCTCCCCTCACAAAGTCATGTAATCCATGGAAACTACAAAGCCCTCCTACCACATTTTTTAGCCAATGAACCAATAGTCAATCTAGTAGTGCAATTCAACCATTTTCTTAAAGAATGTGTGAGGTTCATGGTGATTTTATGACCAAAAATATTTCCTAGAAGCTCAAATCTATTGGAGGCACTATTTTCTAGAGTTTTTCATCAGTTGGTTTCTTGCCCAAGTTTTTATCTTTTGCTCACTATTTATTTCTTTTCTCGGTCTGAAAATTTGGACCTCGAGAGGTCTGGTTTGAATTCTTGTAAGTTATATAAGAGAAATATGGCATTTATAATGTGTTTGGTATGTTTTATATTATTTCCATGACTATCCTCATGGATTTTACAATACGTTAGGTGCAATGACGGGCGAAAACCCCCTTGCCTGATGTTAGAGTGAATTCTAATCATAAGCATAAGAAAAAAAAATCACTTTAGATGTGCATAACAAACAACCCTAACATCAAATGTGGTTGTCAATATCCTTACATATGTGGTAGTTGATCAGAATAAATGCTACAAAAATCTAGATCTATGGAGTTAAAGACATTAAACAACGAAAATAAGCAAGAGTTTCTCCATACATCCAATAGACAAGACAAGAATTTATAAATAAATTTTTGTATTATGACACCTGGGAAGGGAACAAAGAAATATGTTACTGGTCCCCCTCAATGGGATGGGTTCTTGCATGTCCTCAATGCTTAAAATTCAATATCTCTCTCTCTTTATGGTGCAGAAAACCCAGAGAAATTAGAACTTAGAGTGAGCTCACACGAAAAAGTAGAAAAAATATGACAATGATGGAGGATCAAAGTTAGACCAAATGGATAGATCAAACGGTGATAAAAAAGGTAGTGAATGAATGGAAAAACGCTTCTATTTATAACAAAATATTGACTTAGTCTAGATATTGGTGCATATTTAAAGTATTACTAAGAAAATATATATCCAACTTACTTGGAATATTTTATTATTTTTGGTGGAGGGAAAAAGAATTTAGAATTGGTTAAATCCCTTTATTTAGAAATAATAAATAAATGTTATATTCCCAAATGGGAAAAGCAGGAATATAGTGAAAAATGTTGGAAAAATATTGCAAATCATAATTTATAAAGAAAGAGGCCAATATGGAGACCTTTCATATGTTATTACAGCAGCAAAATGTACATAAGAAATGGGCCATAAGATTCATAACAGGAAATACAAGCCTCCAATGAACAAAATCCCTCAATAAGAGGTGTTGCAATCATGTAGAAAAGATGGAAGACCCTTACAACATTATTTTATTAGCTCTGCTAAAGAAAATGATTATACATCAGATCTAGAGTTGATATGTGCCTCAAAATTTAGATCTATATCAGATCCATGCACTATAAAAGCTCCTCTAAAGAACCCCTCAAGGGTTTTTAGCAAAACACCAAGTACAAGTTGTAGATCTGAGATCTAAGACTGCATATCTACTGAAAATTACAGATTTGGAAAGTGTGGGTGATCTGCTATGATCAATAAAGTATCCTCCTCCAATTTATCCTCAAAGTGAAAGGAATATCCCCATCACTTCAAAATCAGCTCTCCAAATGGTGTTCCAAACCACCCTGCAAACCCTCCTACAGAAATAATGCAGATCTGGAAGTGAACTACGTTGCAGGGATAAAAATATGTTTGGCCTAATGCCAAGATCTGAAAATAAGCTCATTGGCCTTCAATACTATCCTCACAATGGAAAGAAATCCTCCTCCACTAAAAATAAGCAATGAGATGGCCTAGATATATAGATCTAATCACCACTTGCCGCAACTTGAAAAAACAACCAAACCCTCAAGAGGATCTGCACTGTAGTTGAAAGAAGAAGCTTGGCCTTAAGCCAGATAGTGGACAATGTAGTGTAAGAATCCTCCAAGAGATCCTCAATAGAAGAGGTGGGATTCCCAATCAGGAACACCTTGTGCTAAAAAACACTCTATCTCAGCTAAACAACAAGAGAAAGATATATGTCTAAACAGATCGTATATTCAAAAATATAATATACATCAACAACCTCCATATGGCTGCCATCCTCTTCCTTAAATAGAATATGAGCTTGAAATCCCTAAGCCCCATCCAAAAATATTACTACATTCACACAAAGCATCTCCATCTAAAATTGTGATGTCCCTCATTGATGGCCACTCCTCCATGACAACGATGTTGATTTGGTCAAGGTTGACTCAGTGAAAGTGATCCAGCCCCTTTCACACCAAGGGTGCTTCAGTTAAGCTTCCAAGATTTGTCTCTTTCACATTTGGCATTGATTTATTCATTATTAAGGATAAATTTGGACCTCCTTTGCCCTCTTATTCTTTAAACAAAGCAATAAAGAAAAATTTAATATTCCAAATAGCTTATGACTAATTGGGAATATTACAGTCCTCCCTTCCCAATTTTTGCTTGTCCTCAAGCAACTGACAAGGTGAGTGTTGCAAATCTTTCCTTCCTTCATGGGTGACACCATAACGTGATAAGCTTCCCTCATAAGATAATTGTTCACCAATCCATCCCTCCATGAATTGCTCCTCCAAATTTCTCATGATATGCAAATAATCCATCCCATAAGGAGACAATAGTTCAAATGAAACAAACATGGTTTTCCCAATGTTGTCCCTGAAACATGTAGGATATTGAACATGGATAATATCCATCCCATAGGGCACATACATACCTCCCATCCTCCCTCCAAACATTCCCATATAAAATATAAGTACATCATCAATGTATGGGACCAAAATTGAGTACATACAAATGGAAATTTGCTTAAATGGAGGTGGGTCATAGTCCCATATTTAAAAATAGCGCAATAAATCTCATAACTACCTTAGATAATGATGTGGTAAGTAGTTTCCCCACCACTTACTTGCTGCCCAAGTTACCTCACCATGGCTGAAAGTGTGAGATATGTTTGGTGCCATTGGAGTGCACACATCATGATACAAAATCATCTCCCTTTATCCTCCAAGGGAGTGGCCATGTTCAAAAATTTTTGTGGCCAAAATTTGGCCATGAATTTTATATGGTATAGTTCTCCTCCTTGGAGCTATGGCTTGCATAAACATAGTAAAAAAATGCAAATTTTCATCAAATAAAACATTAGGTACACAAGAATATCTTTCACCAAGATTTCTCCTCAAACAAATGGAGTGGTGCATAGATCTATCTCCTCTCTCAAAAGAAGAAAGAGATAGCTGAATTAACTCCTTTATAGAGTTATCTTGTTGTCCCAACTCCACATGGTTCATGAATCTTTGAAAATTCTAATATAGTTCTCCTTCAAAGCCATGCCAAGTGTATCTTCTCATGATGATGTTGTAGAATCTTATGGAATATGTGTGGCTAAAAAATAAATCTTCATAAGCTCTTTGTAGCAACTTCTCCTTAAGCTTGGAGGCTCTAGATAAGAATATCCTACCATGATAACATGTGACTCCTTCTTGGACTGAATATCCCTCCCCATGTAACTGGTCATCACGTATCATTCATGTGTGAAGATCCTTGGAATATTCCACCAATAGTTGGGATTTCCAATATGGATCAATATCCCATAGTGAAAACGCTAATGATTTATCATAAATAACATCTTTTATATGGCTTCTCTCCTCCTTGAAATTTCCCATGCGAAAGGTACATGTTGGAAGGTCCTTCCTTCCATGCTTCTCCTCCCACAGTGCAGAATATGAAATGAGAGTGGTAATGATGATGTTGGGATAATATCTCCCTCCTCCTTGAGCCTACCCAAGACTCCCAATGTTGTCTCATGGTCTTGTAATACTCCCATCCCTCCTGGCTCTCTTCTTGGAGCATCATGTTGTGAGACATCTCTAACAAAATCTGAATCAGGTGGCCTCCCAGGTGGTTTGCCACTAAATAATAGTGTCCCATGCAGCAATCTCATAAGCATAATAGATGGGACTATAAGTCCTTGCTTCCACTGTGTAAATCCATCTCTGATTTATGTGTGGAAGTTGTATGTGAGGGATATTTATGCATGCCTTTGATCATTTGAGTCTTACCACTCTATTTATCCACCCATTCCATCTGCAAAGCCTCCCAATCAATGGTGATTTTTCCCAAAGTAATCAACCATTGAACACCCAATATCACATTGGTGTCTGATATTTCAACCAAAAAGAAGTGATCAATCAATGTATATGTTCCCATGGTGACTGATAAAGATGGAACAAAATTCATGCATTGCATAGTTCTATCTCCTGGGACCAAAACAGAGAAACCCTCAAAAGCATCAGTCATTATTTCGCTCCTTTGCACTAGTTGGGCATTAATAAAATTGTGGGTAGCTCCACTATCAACCAAAATAGAAACCCTCTTATTCAAGATGGAACCTTGAACTCTTAACTTAAAGTACTTAGGTACTCGTCTTAATGATGCAAGAGCCCCTCCAATAGGAAAAAATGTTCCATTCCCATCTCCTGATGGTGCTGGTTCATCTCTTGCAATGTCGGCATCGTGACCTTTCTTGGTTCATCTTCTTCTTCCTCCTCATCATCTAAGAAGGTCTCTATGTAATGTGCTTTTCCAGCTGCACATCTATGTCCAGGTGCCCAAGCTTCTTGGCAAGTGAAGAAAAGCTTCCTTCTTCTTAGATCTCTGCTAACATCATCATCAAGAGTTTTGTTATGTTGACTCTCCTTTGAAGGAGTAGCCTTTTCTTCTTTTCCTTTTGATGGGAAAGAGGGAAATGAATATTGAAGGTCTCTAGCCCTTTTAATGGCACCATGTAGGGTAGCGGGCTCGGTAGACTTAACCAACCCATGAAGAGGTTCATCTAACCCATCAATGAACATGTACACCCTTGTTGCTACAGACAAATCAGGAACCATAATAGAAAGTCTTAAAAATTTATAGATGTAAGTTTCTACATTACCTAATTATTTCAACTTTGAAATTCTCATGAATGGTGCTTCAGGATCTCTTCTATCAAATATTTCTACCAGCCTTCTAGTGAACTCTGAATAAGCAGTCACATTGGCATGACCCAATGTAGAAAATCTATGGAACCACCAGTCATGTGCTTTACCCTCAAGGTGAAACATTGTAGTATTAATGGTCTCCATCCCTGGAACCTTGTTTAACTGAAAGTAGATGTCAAGTTTTTCTACCCAATTTTTGGCAGTACACTTAGATGACCCATCAAAATTGGGTAAAAATAATCTGCCCATAGTATGGTGTCAATCATGATTCTAGATGAATCAACCACTTCTATGATGATTCCCTGGTCTTATATTGTCCTTTATTTGTCAAAACTCCTGAAAAATCAAGTGATATTTGAACCTTTTAGTTTGAGATTTATACTCCATAAAATAGTCTTGAAGGGATTCTTTCTCTTGAAACCCTTTATTTCCCACAGCCAAAAATTTAGGCATGGTAGAGCATTGGGAAACTTGTGGTTGATGCACTGGTTGATCATTCCAGTGATGAGACATGCCAGAGCCTTCTCCATGATGAAATCCTTTAGGGGATTCCTAGAATATTTCAATCTTCATCTCTTTGATCTCTCTAGCAATGTCTTTCATGGATCTAAGAAGGATCTTAGGGAACTCCTTGTCTTCATATTCACCTCCAGATAAAGGGGTTTTACCCTTGTTTTCTTTCTCATCTGTATAGTCAAAATTTTTGTGTCTTCTTATTTGATACCTCTTCTCTCTCTCAGTAAAAGGCTTTCCTTCTTCAGATCACATATTGGCTCTTAGAATGCATAGACTATGCCATGATTATGCTCTGATACCACTGTAATATTCCCAAATGGGAAAAGCAGGAATATAGTGCAAAATGTTGGAAAAATATTGAAAATCATCATTTATAAAGCAAGAGGCCAATATGGAGACCTTTCATATGTTATTATAGTATAAAAATGTACATAATAAATGGGCCATAAGATGAAAAATATAAAATACAAGCCTCCAATGAGCAAAATCCATGAATAAGAGGTGCTGCAATCATGTAGAAAAGTTGGCATACCATTACAACATTATTTTATTAGCTTTGCTACAAAAAATGATTATAAATTATATATAGAGCTCATATGTGCCTCAAAATTTAGATCTATATCAGATCCATGCACTATACAAGCTCCTCCAAAGAACCCCTCAAGGGTTTTCAGCAAAACACCAAGTACAAGTTGTAGATATGAGATCTAAGACTGCAGATCTACTGAAAATTATAGATTTGGAAAGTGTGGCTAATATGATATGATCAATAAATTAGCCTCCTCCAATATATCCTCAAAGTGAAAGGCATATCCCCATCACTTGAAAATCAGCTCTCCAAATGGTGTGCCAAACCACCTTGCTGCAAACCCTCCTATAGAAATAACGTATATCTGGAAGTGAACTACATTGTAGGGATCAAAATATGGTTGTCATGATGCCAAGATCTAAAAATAAGCTCATCGGCCTTCAATAATGTACTCCAAATGGAAATAAAGCCTCCTCCACTGAAAATAAGAAATGAGATGGCCTAGATCTAGAAATCTAATGATCACTTGCTTCAACCTACAAAAAAAGCCAAACCCTCAACAGGATCTGTGTTGTAGTTGAAAGAAGAAGATTTACCTTAAGCCAGATAGTGGACAATGTAGTGTAAGACTCCTCAAAGAGCTCCTCAATGGAAGAGGTGGGATTCCCGATTAGGAACACCTTGTGCCAAACAACACTCTTTCTCAGCTAAATAGCAAAAGAAATATATATGCCTAAAAATGTCATATATTTAGAAATATAGTATACATCAACAACTTCCATATGGCTACCATCCTCTTCCTTAAATAGAATATGAGCTTGCAAACCTTAAGCCCCATACAAAAATATCACTACATTCACACAAAGCATCTCCATCTAAAACTGCGATGTCCCTCATTGATGGCTACTCCTCCATGAAAACGTTGTTGATTTGGTCAAGGTTGACTCAATCAAAATTATCTAGCCCATTTCACACCAAGGGTTCTTCACTTAAGCTGCCAAGATTTGTCTCTTTCACATTTGGCATTGATTTATTCATTATTAAGGAGAATTTTGGACCTCCTTTGCCCTCTTATTCTTTAAACAAAGAAATAAAACAAAATTGAATATTCCAATTAGCTCATGAATAATTGGGAATATTACAATAAATAAATGATTTATTTATTATTTCAAGGATGAGGTTAAGGAATAATTAAATAAATATTTATTTATTTAATTATTTAAAAATGATTTAGTCAAATTGAACAAGGAATATTATTATATAATGATTTAAATAATTATTCCTAGAGAATAATAAGATAAATAATAATTTATCTAAATAATTTTCATGTGTTGGGTTAAATATGACCAATAATAATAATTAAAAAGTAGCTTAGTTAAATATCCCTAGAGGAAAATCAAACAAATAAGGATTTATTTAATTATTCCTCATGGGGTTTCCTATTTAGACCGGAAATAATTTAATAAACTATGGGTTATTAAATTATTTCTCATAGTAAAAGAAATTTTACTACGGTAAAATTGGTCTTACATGGTGTACTTTAGTCCATCCAATAGTAACAGGTTATATGACCAAAAATTAGTGTAACATATTTCCCCCCAACGTGCAAGCATTAGGAGCTAATCGTATGACTGAAGTACATTGTAAGAACACAATCACTAGACACCGAAGGGGAGTTAGAGAGGGAGAAATATAAGACAGAATGAATCGAGAGAGGACAGACCATGAGGAGGTGATACTTCATGTGTGACAAGTCTATTTTATGAGTGAGTACCTGTTCTCAATGAGGCGGGGGATGCATACCTATGCCCGCCGAGTGACAAAGTACAAAGAATAATGGTGTGCCCAACAAACTTGGGACTGAGCTATATAGTACATGCTAGAATAAATATGGGCTAGATAAAAAACATAATGGATCCCATGTACATATTGCTCCTGGGACAACAGTCAGGACTTATACAATAATATATGAGTACATGAGATCTAATAAAAAAAAGAGAGGCCTTGTAAAATAGGAAAGGGCTCTAAAAATCTGAATGATACATGCAAACTAAAAGGTCGCTGCAAGCGGCTAAGGCCAGAACCATCAAATCTACAAAGCTGCATCTAAGGTTGTAGTAAATAGGCCATCCGGGTATGTGGGGGGTGACATGAAGGGCCACCCCCTCATGAGGACTGAAACATCTCACACACACGCGGGAATCACTGGTATAATCTGCTGCATCACTGAACCATCAAGTATACGGATCTCAATCATGTCATAAGGAGTTAGAACTGAGAAAAAAACAATTCAAAGGGAAATAAAGGGTCCCTTTTCCTGATCTAAGGCACCGAACAAGAGTGGAAGATGGAACCAATGCACGCTGCCCTCTAGACCTGTTGTTGGGTGCCAGTTTTGTACTTATTTCTGTAATATCCCAAAATGGAACAATGCATTGATACAGAAACATAATATTTGTAACGCATAAAATCTACATGTCGGTTTATGATCAACATAGATATAGACAGAATATTTGAGCCATTTTATTCATAGAAAATATTTAGTTACAATAGTGTACAAAATATGAGGTAATATAGCCAAAGAGATGGCCTAGAATGACCCTGAATGGCATGCCAAAGTAGGAACTGTGTAACTGGAGAGATGCTGGAAGAAAATACTATGATTTCCCTTCAACAGGTAATGAATATATGACTACAGGCTGAAAATTAAAATTCAGAGCTATAATTATGCCAATATTGTAGATCTGGGCTCTATGATGGATACCCAAGATAACCTAGAAAGGATTTTCCAGATCTACAACTTTGGAAAATCACCCTCCTAGAGTTTGATCCTTTGACTGCTAGGTTATGTAGATCTGAAGCTAGATCTGACATATAGATGGCTGAAATATGTCACAATATTAGATCTAAGCTTGAAGGGTTGATCCCTTTACTAGATCCTCAAGCTAGGAGCTCAAGATCTAGCTCCTCAATCCTCCAAAGAAGGTTGCAGCTGCTACTACAAAAGTGCTCATGAAAAATTTTTTGTAAAGGAAGGAGGCTATCTAGCCTACAAATAATATATGCAATATAGCTTAGAAATTATGGAAATAATGTATACAATGTGAAGAAATGGCCCTCCACTGGATTACTAGCTGAAATGCTAGCAACTTCCATTCTCCCTTGGATCTACAAGAATGGACTGCACAATTACTGAATGGATTTTTTCTACTGGGAGATGAATAATATATGGCCTGATGCCTGATATAGATTTGAAGCACTGGAAGGTTGATCTTTAAGCTCAAGGTGATAGGATGAATCCTTCACTGGTTCCTCAACTGAGATATTGAAGGACAACCTCCTCCACTCAAACTAATCTTCAAAAATGTCGAATATCTGAATATGGATGTTCTGCAGAAAGTAGGAACAATATGGAACCAATTCCTAATGATGAATGAAGTACAATACTCTTTCAAGAGCTACTCAATGAAAGAGGTGGGATTCCCGACCAGAAACACCCAGTCCTAAACAACACTCGTAATCTTAGCTAAACAACCAAAGAAAGCATGGAATGTCACATGAAAATTCCAGATCTAAACAGATTATACATCAATAATAATCTTCAACATGACTTCTATTGTTCCTTCATCTTCTTTATATAGATTATGAGCCTTCTCATGCCTTGGCCCTCCTCATAACTACGTTGTACATGTGGACATAGGCCTCCCTGTTTACTGGATTGTCTCTCCATTATCTCCATAATGTGTGAATGTAATGATCACCCTCTTCATCATGTGTGCATTAAATGCACCACTCATCCATCATCTCATAATGAATGCTTAATGATCTTAAATTTGATTCTTTCCATGATTTTAGTTGACTGTATAAATCTCCATGATCTATCTCATTAATGAGACATGATCTCCACTCATTTCACATTAAGTAGTTGCTCTAATACTCCATTACGTAGATCTATATTTGAAATATCCACATACACACGTCAAAAGTGGATTTTATTTACCATTGGGGTTTGTGGGTCCCTCCACCCTCTTATTTACTTAATTAAGTATGGAAATTAAGAACTCTAATATTCCAAATATCATTTGAAAATTTGGGAATATTACAGTCCTCCCCGGAAAATTTTTTCTTGCCCTCAAGCAACTGAAAAAGTGGATGCTACAGCAAACATCCTCCCTCCAAATGGAATCCTCATGTGGAGGGCCTTCCCATCTGTCACAATGCGTCATGCATGTCCAGCTCCAAAGCTTCTTCTCTAGAATGTCTAGAATGGCCTCCAACTGAAAATTTTGATACCCATCCTCATCAATGAATCTCCACGTGGCAACCATATGATGACTAAAGATCTCCTCTACACATGATATACATAAGATGAAGTGGTTAATTACCAAAGTGGAAAGTCCCAACTCATGAGTTGTATCTCCAACCCATGATATACATAGTAGATTAAATCTATCAATGCCCTAATCATTAGCCCTATTGGCCATGTAGGAATCAAACATCACATCATCATAGTGAAAAAAAAGAAGTAAATACATATGGGAAAATATGAAAAATGTCAAACCATATTCTCCTAATAAAAGCCAATGCAGCAAGGCCTGCTGTTGCCATGCTATATCATTATGAAAACAAGTAAGAAAGCCATACTTTCTCAAAATGAGCCACCACAACAATGCTTCTTGTTGCCATGCCACATCAACATCAAACCAAGTATGAGAGCCATACTCTCTCAATAGAAGCCACCTTAACAATGCTTCTTCTTGCCATACCACATCATCATTGTACCAAATGTAGAGGTCATATTCTCTCAAGATAAGACACCTTAATAATGCATCCTGTTTCCCCATCACATCATCATTATACCATGTACAATGGCAATAGTCCCCCAATAGAAGCCAACACTGTAAGGCCTCATGTTTCCATCCTACAACAATGTCATGCAATGTATGGGAAGAATTCCGCTCGTACTCTCCCAATAGTAACCATAGAAACAAGGATTCTTGCTGCCTCCTTGCATTATCATGGTGCAACCCATGGAGCAACAATATAGTAGTGGACATGTGAAATGTCCCATCAACATAATGCAAATAAGCTCCCTTATGCCACATCATGTGAGAGTTATACTTTCTCCCAAACCCAAGTACATATATGAACATGAGATACATCCCAAATAGAAATACATGTAAATACATGAGACATACCCCAAACAAGAGTAAATAAAAGGACATAATATATATCATGTGATGTCCAAACTCCCTCATCAACAACCAAAAAACCATGCCTTTTTCTTCTGCAATCTCCCAGTGATGTGTAAGGCTTGAATCAGAAAATTATGAATCCTTGATTGGTAACCATACTCACCCAAGAGAAACCAGTGCAACCATGGTTCTTGTTGCCCTATATCATAGATCAAGAAGTGGTTTGGCAACCCCTTGCTCCATATCATAAACCATTTATCCCAATTTGGATGATGGATCTCATTCTACAAATACTTGGCATCCTCCCATTGTAGGACACCAATCTCCTCAAACTATTGAAGAACTTTTCACTCCATGATATGTTGAAGTGCACCTCCAATGATATCTCTCCATGAGACCTTCTTCTCATCAATATCCCTCCAAAACCAATAAGGTTTTGGATTTTCTGCAGGTATAAGTTTCTCTCTGAGCTGATAGATTCCCATTGAGAAAGTGTCATCTAGAAAGGAGAAAATATTTCTCATGTCAATATGTCTACCATCTATCATCTTTTCCTCCATTTCTTCATGAAAGAAGCTACCATATGATTGCTTCCATAAGGAAAGGATCCTCTTCTTCTCACTACTCTCATTAATAACATTGTAGATCTGCAAGGTGATACATGTACTGTCTCAAAGCAAGGCACAATGTTGAACTCATAGCCAACCATTGTACATAGGATCATACTCATCCCATCTTCAGAAATTCTACACTTCAACTCAAGGGGTTTAATGTAGTTCATCCATGAAAACCTAGGAAACTTATTCATTTCTTCCTTGATTAGATGAAGGATCCTCTAAGCATTGATATGTTGCTGCTCTAAATCAACATGATGTTCTAACCCTTGGTCATGCATTGGTCCTGATGGCATGTCCCCATAAGTTTCAATAAGGGGTACTAAAACAGTATGAGATGAAAATGGATGCATACCTTAGATCAAATGAGATTTAGAAACATCTTTCATGGTTACAAGAGTTTCCTCTTCTGGTGAAAATGTCTCTCCAACTACTGGTAAGAGTGATGGCTGCACTTCTACAAGTGTACCAGCGCTGGTATCTGTCTCCTCCTCCTCATGCATATCAAAAATCATGCATGGCGCTCCAAATGTCAAGAACTCAAGACCATCTTGAAAATATGCAAGTGATCCTCATCTTGATGTAAGCACATCTACAGCTGGTGGTGGTAGAGGCTCCTCCTCTTGAGTGATAATGAGAACATCTTCCCTTGAATCTTCATGCCCTATCTCCCTGATGATGGGAGATTTCACTATGTGAGATGTCTCTGGTTTCTTCCTACCATATTTATTCTTCAATCTTTGCATAAAATCTGCATAAGAAAACACTTCGATGTGTGATACATGATTGAACCACCATTTTCTTGCTTCACCTTCAAGGAGTAGCACTGAAAATTACACAACCTCTCTTTCTAATATAGGATATTTCAAAAAGAATGTAAATAATTCTTCCCTCCAAGCTCTCAATGCGCTTATGGAAGACCCATCAAATGTAGGCAAGAATAATATATGCCTCTTTCTTCTATTTCTACTTCTGGATTTCCTCTATTCTTTGAGTTGAAAAAATTGTTGGAGAGAAAGATTCTCCTTCAATGCTCTAGGATGTGACTTGTATTCAGAGATATATTCACTTAGGGTCTCATGATGCAAGCCCTCATCATATTCATACTAGTCCTCTTTTTCAAAGAAATTGGATCTAGTGGAATAATGTGATGCTCCTTGCTTCTATGGTCTTCTTTGTTGCTGAAAAGAAGTGTTGGGATCTTCTTCATCTTGAAACCTCCTTGAGGTTTATTTTCACCTTTATCTTCTTATTTCATTAATCTCCTTAGAGATATATTCATACATATAATGGAATATGAGGAAAAACTTAATCCCTCCTTAGTATATCTCTACTATCTTCTTTTCTTATGTTGTCAAAATGTCCATAAGCTGAGCGAAAGATCATGCTCTGATACCACTATAGTATCCCAAAATGGAATAATGCATTGATACAAAAACATGATATTTGTAACATAGAAAATGTACATGTAATTTTATGATAAACACAGATATATAAAGAATAGATGAGACATTTTATTCATAGGAGAATATTCAGTTACAACAGTGTACAAAATATGAGGTAATCTAGCCAAAGAGATGGCCTAGAATGACCCTAAAAACATGTCAAAGTAGGCACTGCGTAACTGGAGAGCTGCTGGAAGAAAATAATGTGTTATCCCTTTAGTAGATAATGAATATATGACTATAGAATAAAAATTAAAATTAATGTCTATGGAAATATGGAGCTATAATGATACCAAGATTCTAGATCTGGGCTCTATGATGGATATCGAAGACAACCTAGAAAGGATTTTCTAGATCTACAACTTTGGAAAATCACCCTCCTAGAGTTTGATCCTTTGACTACTAGGTTATGTAGATCTAAAGCTAGATCTGAAAAATAGATGGCTGAAATATGTGACAATATCAAATCTAAGCTTGAAGGGTTGATCCCTTCACTACATCCTGAATCTAGGAGCTCAAGATCTAGCTCCTCAATCCTCCAAAGAAGGTTGTAGCTGCTACTACACAATTTCTCATGAAAACTACGCTATAAAGGAAGGATTGTCTCTAGCCTACTGCTAATATATGACATATAGATAAAAAATGATGGAAATAATGTATACAATGTGAAGGAATGGTCCTCCACTAGATTACTAGATGAAATGCTAGCAACTTCCCTTCTCTCTTGGATCTACAAGAATGGAATGTGCAATTCCTGAAGGGATTGCTACTACTGGGAGATGAATAATAGATGGCCTGATGCCTAATATAGATCTAAAGCACTGGAAGGCTGATATTGAATCTCAAGGTGACAGGATGAATCCTTCACCAGTTCCTCAATTGAACTATTGAAGGACAACCTCCTCCTCTCAAAATGATCTTAAAAAATGTGGAATATCTGAATATGGATGTTCTGCAGAAAGTAGGAACAATATGGCACCAATTCCTGATGATGAATGAAGTACAATAATATTTCAAGAGCTACTCAATGAAAGAGGTGGGATTCTCGACCATGAACACCCAATGCTAAACAACACTTGCAATCTTAGCTAAATATCCAAAGAAAGCATGTAATGTCACATGAAAATTCCAAATCTAAACAGATAATACATAAATAATAATATTAAACATGCCTTCTCTTGTTCCTTCATCTTCTTTATATAGATTATGAGCCTTCTCATGCCTTGGTCCTCATCATAACTATGTTTTACATGTGGACATAGGCCTCCGTGTTGACTGCGTTGTCTCTCCATGATCTCCATCATGTGTGAATGTAATGATCACCCTCTCCATCATGTGTGCATTAAATGCACCACTCCTCCATCATCTCATCATGAATGCTTAATTATCTTACATTTTATTCTTTCCATGATCTTAGTTGACTGTATTAACCTCCATGATCTATCTCGTTAATGAGACATGATCTCCACTCCTTTCGCATTAAATGGTTTCTCTACTACTCCATTATGTAGATCTAGATTTGAAATATCCACATACACACATCAAAAGTGGATTTTATTTACCTTTGGGGTTTGTGGGTCCCTCCACCCTCTTATTTACTTAATTAATTATGGAAATTAAGAACTCTAATATTCCAAATATCATGTGAAAATTTGGGAATAGTACAATTTCCTACATTTGTTTCCCCTATTTTACCTCATGACTATAACCATTGGGACTATCTTTGCCTATTTTGCCTAACATTTTATCTCAACTTGTGTTGTTTCAACTTATTCTCCTTAATTTTCCATTTCATGAATTATTACAATGTATCGTGTCTTTTTTATGACTAACTGAGGAATAATGTTTGGAGAATATCTATGGTACTTTGTTGTCTTTCTAGATGTTATTTGTAGCACAAAATATCTTTAGCACGAGGCGTATAGGATCAGTTAAAGGTGTGTTGTTACAGTGAGTTGTTACACCACGACGATGTTACACCATGCTATTACATACCCATTGACGAACTACTATTACAACTGTATCGTTGACTGGATATCGTCAACTCTTGATGTTGACCTGTCCTCTAGTTGTTATGCTAGAGTTGTGATTTATTGCGATAGCTGTAGAAGTTATTAATTATTTTATTTTTGGATAACAACCTCTAGGTGGTTTTGATTGTAATCTATAATTTTCCAATCAGAATTTTATTAAGAAGTGGTTGTAACCATATGTCTTCTGTTTTGATCAACATAAGAAATATAAGATTCTCATGACTGATCCATCCCTCATTTTTCTGAGATGTAACCACTATATAGTTCTCAACCCTTGAGGTCGAAAGGTTAGCAGAGAACAACATTACTTTGGCTCTAATTTTTCTCATATTAATACAAGTTATCATGTTGTTGTTGTTACATGCATTATCTGATTTAGGTTCCATTAAGTTCTTTCTCTACCTATGCCCTGCTAGGGAGGAAGGGCCCTCCTCTTTAGCAGGGATTGCAGCAGTTGAGGTAGCTATATATATATATATATATATATATATATATATATCCATTTACTTTATGCACTAGTGGAAGTGTTGTTGCTATTTTTTTAGTTGTGAATAGATCTGCTTCAATTCCAATACTTTATAAGTTGTTACACATGTGAGATTAGAGATACCAGTTGGGTAATTATTGTGTGGCACACTAGGACAGATTAATTAAGGTGTGATCACAATCTTGTAGATCATTTTACTTCTACATGAGTGATTTCTTTCCAGCATTTACTTCAACAACAATTTCCTTTATTTGGATTTTCTTCTGTTTGATGTATCGACATAGATAGTGCGACTATCACTAAAATAAAAGACATCGCTAGATTGATAATTTATGTGTAATTTTTTTGTCATTTAACCGTTATTAATACAAATCCAACATTTTGGCGACATTGCCGGGGATGGAAGTTATGATCCAATCAATCAGAGTTGTTTGTTAGAAGAGAGAGTGTACCCAGTATCCAATTGCTGGGCAGTAAGACAAGAGGTAAGAACTTACACATCACTCTAACATACCTGAGCAGGCTCACCAATGCTACATTGGAGCACTTAGAGGTGCAATTTTCATGTGTTTTTTAGTGTGTCTCCAGTGACACAATTTCCGTGCGGTAAGATGAGAGGTAAGTGCCTACGCATCGCTCTAACATACCTGAGTGGGCTCACCAATGTCTCGCTGGGACACTTAGAAGTGTGACTTTTGGGTGTTTTCTTTAGCGTGTCTTCAGCTATACAGTTGATGGGCAGTAAGATGAGAGGTAAGAACCTACACATTGCTATAACAGACTTGAGTAGGCTCACCGCTATAGACAATGAAGCACTTTTAGGATGAAGTGATACACATAGAGTCCATTTGTGCCAGTAGGATGACATCAAAATCCACAAAAAACCCCCAACTCTACTAACTACAGGAAATATGGGTCGTAAGAAGTAAAAGGAGAGTGTAGACTTGGGAAGAAACACATTCTTTGGAGATCTGATCTCAAGAGAAAAAAATGAACAGTCTACTTCATATAGAGATAATAGGAAGACAAGACCATAGAAGGAGGCTACAATATCAAAGCATGTGGCATTAGTGCCTTTCGTGTCTGGACCTCACCACCCCTCGAACAACATATCCACTCCTGATATCAAGAATCCAGATCTAAAACAACAGTGGAAAATCATTTATCAGGATCTGAGAATCAAAGGATAACAGGAGACCAGTGGGGAGCATCAGGGACCTGAGGAACAACATTTAATTGATCATGATTTGGACACTGGTAGTGCAGTCAAAAAATTAGTCCTAGAATAGCCTGATCCTTTTATTTATCAATCTCTTTCACACTATGAGGTCAGTTCATCCCATCAGGAAGAATCAACGATATGGTACGAGAATGTCAAGATAGATAGCTTTGTTACTTTAGAATTCCCGATAGTAGCGACACGAGATGAGGCTCCTATGGAAAATATTCCTTGGTAATCTCTACCATCCTTTCAAGGGATGGTTGTTGAAGATCCTGATACCTTTTTGTTTGAAATTGATGTGATATGTAGAGGTTATGACTACACTTCAGATTCCTAGAAGCTATAATTATTTCCTGCTACTCTGAAAGGAGTAGCATTAAGATGGTTCACGAGACTGGGTTCTGGCATGATTCGAACCTGGAATGACATGAGGGAAGCCTTTCTCATTAAGTATCAGGATTACTGTTGAAATAGGGATTTGAAGGAAGAGATCTTCAGAATTTCATAGAAGGAGGAGGAGAGATTAGAAGACTATATGGAGTGATTCCGTTACAATTTAAAAAGGTCTAAGTTCAGTAACTAAGCCCCAGAAATTTTGAAGCCAATATTCTTAAGAGGTATAAGAGATGATTTTTTGGAGAATTTGAATCTTCTAAGAAAAGGGGACATATCACAAGAACCGCTTGAAGAAATAATGAAGATTTTCCTGCGTAGCTCAAGAGGATCGGTCAAGGGGAGAAGTTCAGTTCGGGACCATTCAGTCCGGATACAAAATTCCACAAGTTGAGGAGTAACCAGAGAAGAGATCGGAAACCTATTTGAGGATTTTAAAACCAGCCTCCTTATCACTCTCTTTGCCCAGATCACTATGGTAGAAGTTAAGAAGGCACAAGCAAAAGCTGAAGCAGCCTTAACAATATTCTGTCCCTGATTAAAAAAGAAAAATTTGGAAAGACAATGTGGATTGAATAGTGTCAACCTATGCAATATCTGTGAATTGGCACATTATATGAATCAATGTCCTCAATTGCCCAGATTCAAGGTTGTACTTCAAGAATAAAGGGAGGATGTACGGTCTTCTTATTTCATCGGATCAAAGAGACCATGGCAGCCATGACCTACAGGTATGCCTTCAGGTTTTTCCTCTTTTTATCCTTGGAATAATGTTTATAATAGTCAGCAATATCCATGGTAGTATCCTACTCCTTCCTCAACACAATTTCCTTCACCATGGAACCAGTGGCCTTCCCCTCCACCAATGTAATATCCTCCATCGCAACCTAATCCTTAGAGCTAGAACTAGAGAGGTAACGACCAAGGTCCAATACCCCCTGCACTAAAAATGCAACAACAGTTACAACTGCCTTCTCTTAAAAATCCTACACCTTCTGTCTAACCCAAATTACCTATGAAACCTAACCCCAATCTGAATAATAAGGTAGCCCAGAGAATAGATGCTCCAGTTACCTTCCATACTTATCTTATTACTCCTATTGGACTCAACGAGGTTTAGCTTCGATCGGAAAATGTAATCAGACCAGAACATACTCCCATTATTACCCAAGAAGAATGTGAGTCACCTAGAAAGGATAAGGGTGATTATCGGGTATCTATTACACATATAACAGCTAATACAACAACTTATGTTACACCTGAAGCAACCAGCTTGGGAGGGTATGTTGTTTCTACAACGTCCAACTAGAGAAAGGATGGTGCATCTGTGATAGCTAACTCAGCTGTTAACATTTAGGATCATCCATACCCTCAACGATTAACTGAAACTGGGCCAATATAAAAACCTGAATCTGAATTTTTCAAGGAACTGAAAAATTTGTATGTGCGGATTATGCTATTACAGGCGCTTAAGGAAGTACCTATCTATGCTAAAACAATGAGGGATATGTGTGTCAAAAATCGTGGAGAAAACCAAGAGACCCTGTTGCTATCCATGTCATGGGGAAATTGTCTGATCTCATGATTGGTCAGCCTTTGTTGACTAAATATAATGACTCAGGGAGTCCTAAAGTGACCATCCATATTGATGACCAACCCATAACCAACACTTTGATTGATTTAGAGGCAACCATTAATGTCATGACTAAAGACCTCTTTATCTCCCTAGGACTTCATGGACTTAGACCTACACCCACAGTGCTTGAATTAGCAGATAGGTCCCATGTAAAGCCCAAGGTAATGATAGAAGATGTGGTTATCACTATGGCTTCTTGGAATTATCCAGCTAATTTTCTCATTTTACAAACCAAATCCAAACTAGGGGGTCATCCTTTAATATTGGGAAGACCGTCGCTAGCCACTACATATGCATATATCGGATGTAGGTCCGGATATATGATGATCTCAGATGGGCAGGTCACTCAGAACCTGAACCTTTACCCCCCAGCAAAACCTCACATGGATTTGAGTAGTCCTTGGTGGGACAAATTTTAACCTGAATCTGATCCTTCCCTACCTCTCCTCACGCTTGGAAAAGCACAATACTTTGAGGATGAAATAGAGGAAGATATTATTAATGGTTTTACTAGAAATTCACTCTTTGTTGCCTCCATTAGAGATCCGGGAGAAGAAGATGATGTAGATGATGTAATTATTGAACATTTGAAAACCACTCCACATACTATCAGCAGTCCCATTGAAATTGAACCTGGGAAACGTATAAACATTAATCATAACCTAACTGTTGAACAAAACAAATTGCTAATACAACTGTTATAGAAATATAAAAAAGGAATTTGCATGGGACTATACTAATATGAAAGGAATCCATCCTGGCCTATGCACTCACTGCATTTATCTTAAATATGACTGCAAACCAGTTAGATAATCGCAGCGTGAATGAACCCCACACTTAAGGAGATAGTGAAATAAGAATTGTAGAAACTCCTTAATGCTAATTTCATCTACCCCATTTTTGACAGACAGTGGGTGTCTCCGCTTGTCATAGTTCTGGAAAAGAATGAAAAAATGGAGAGTCTATGTAGACTATAGAGAGCTTAACAAGGCCACTCAAAAGGACCATTTCCCTTTACCATTCATTATCAGGTCTTGGATACTCTCTCTGGGAAAACTTTTTTTTCATTCGTAGATGGGTTAAATGGCTATAATCAAATACATATTTCCACAAAATACCAAGACAAGATAACCTTCACTTGCCCTTGGGGTAATTTTGCATATAGAGTCCTTCCTTTTGGCCTCTGTAATGCACCAACAACTTTTCAGAGGGCAATATTGGGTATTTTTTATGATCTCCTGAATGAATTTCTTGAAATATTTATGGATGATCTTACACCCTACGGGGATGTCTTTGAGACAACATTAGTCAATTTGGAAAGTGTGATGGAACGTTTTGAACAAACTAATGTTGCTCTAAGCGCGAAGAAATTCCACATGATGATGACTGAGTGAATTGTACTGGGACATTTCATTTCGACATATGGAATCAAGGTAGATCCTACAAAATTGAGGTACTTTAAAAAATCCCAACTCCTAAGACTCCAAAATAGGTATGTAACTTTTTGGGACATGCAGGGTACTATAGGAGATTTATAGAAAAATTTTCAAATATTTCATCTCCTCTATTTTCCTTTCTCATGAAAGATGCGTAATTTGTGTGGACAGGAAAGTGTGAGCAAGCATTTCTGATGTTAAAGACCTATGTAATAGCAACACCTGTTTTACAAGGACCTGTTAGCCCCTTTTAAATTTCTTGACAAGCAAGCAAGGGGCTAATTTGTTTTATAAGACTGCAAGGAATGCATTTCCCTTGAGAACACATCATCCTTGCAGCCCTTCATGTTCCCTACCTTGTGACTGTTTCCCTCTGCTGATTTAAGTCAATAAGCCTTGCTGATAAAGCATTATGCTTCAAAGGGTTGTATTTCGCCCCTTGTATCCCTGCATTGTTCCCCCCATTCTATCCTTTTTTCCCTTTTTCTAAATCCCCTTTGTTCCCCCTAATATCCCCATAAACCTCCTAAATCCATCCAAAATCTCCATGAAGCCCCACCCTTGCCCTTTGTTTCCTCAAAATTCCCCTCTGTCTCTCCATCGTTACCCTCCTCAGGCCTCAAAATGCATTAAAAAGGGTTAAAAACCCACTTTCAGACCATATAATAGGCCTCAGCCCCTTCTCCGCTAGCCCCGCACCTTTTCCTCCCACAGAACCCAGTGTTGTGACCGACCGCTAGCCCCG
Source organism: Pinus albicaulis (assembly GCA_034641835.2). NCBI lineage: Eukaryota > Viridiplantae > Streptophyta > Pinopsida > Pinales > Pinaceae > Pinus > Pinus albicaulis. The sequence continues at coordinate 767,320,843 of CM076579.1, forward strand.
AAGGCGTTTGTCCCTTATGTTTATCGGGTGATTTCTCAACCATTGATCCATATAGATTGAACGGTGATCGTTTAAACACGTGGCACTCATGATTCACCCATTTAATCCACCGATCACGTTGTTGTCGTCCATTCACCTCCAGATCAACGATTCAGAGTGTGTCTGCCACTGTGGTCCCCACCACGCGCCATGCCAGAAAATAGCCCGGTTTTCATCGCACCGCTAATGGGGGTCGGATGGTATTTTCCCATTGCCCAGCGATTCCATACAGCGCTCGAAACCTGTCTTCGGTACGGCGGCAAAACCGCCCTCCCATCGTGCGTTATCTTTCGGTCCAGGATACGTAGCGATATTAATATGAGCCGTCAGATCTGCCTTTGCCGATCCAATGGTCATCGCTCGACGGAGTTGCGTAGGTTTTAATCCATGATCACCGTACCCCTGGCCCACCGTCCACTACCCTCCGCCGTGTTTCCCACCATCGATCTCCTCTCAGATCCGACGGTCCAGAATTGTCTTCCCGCTACTGAGTCTTCCGTCGCCACCCGATCCCGCCACATCACCTCCACGTGTCCCACCATACAATCGCCCTCTAGTTTCATATATTTGTTCATGGGTTGGGTTTATTAATTTTTTCATTTAAATCTCGTCCCGTTTCGCCAACCTGCGCCATCTCTGTTCTCCACCATTCCACGGCATTTTCTTCCATTTCTCCGTAGTCCCACTATCATCCACATCATCTTCCCCCATCCATGGATTTCATAACTGGTTTCGTGTTTGTGCAGGGCTATCAGAGGTGAAAAAACACCATGGTTCTCATGTACCACTTCAACGGCGTGCTGCGCAGACAAATTTAAATCTGGAAGCTGGTACTACTATAGAAATGCCCAGAAATGGTTGCGGCGTCATGAATATTATCGAAGGACAGTTTAATCTTCGCAAGAAATTGATCCAACACCATTAAAGCCCATATTTTGCATATCAAGACATTTTTGAAGCCGTGGAGAAAGACCAGCTTATGACTAAGGATTTCAGCATTCAGAATTGAAGGTTTTGAGCTTTAATACAACAGTTTAGAGGCAAAGCACCAGATCAATGATCCCAAAGATCATGCCAAAGGTACAACATGTAGAAATCAATGCATATTAGGGGTTTATATAGCAGCAAAATGTTTTTTCCTCCATGAAGGAAAAAGCGCCCATGCAGTGTTCAATCCATGCCGTGTTCTGGAGATATTTTCTACCCTGAAATAGCCGTAGTACTATCAGAGCATTTATTTCATCAGTATGGCAGATTTCTTTATCATGTCTTTATCCTTTTTTTATTCACCAATAGCTCCACATAGTACTACAGACAGAGTACTTCAGAATCATATTAGAGCTATCTGTAGTCTGAAGAGGATCATTCGTTCACCCAAGGAACACCAGAGATTAATGCACAAGATTTATACAGAATGGGCTTCGGCCCACTTTATTTTCAGGAGTTTAATACTGCATTTAGTTCTCCACCTACCTCCTCTGCTCCTCCGGAGCTATAAATTCAGGAAGAAACTCATTGTAAAGGTTGTTGATCAGTTATCATAGAAACTACAAGTAGTTTCTTTTGAGACACAGTCTCTGTGTAAAGTTGTAAGATAAGCTGAGGAATATGATTTCAGACTGAGTAATCAACCATTGGCATGTTGTACTTGAATTGTATTGCTATTTTTATATGACAAGCACATTTCTTTGGATCCTGATTTGAAGCAGCGGTGATGTTTTCCTATATTTGTGTTTACTTTCATTTCATTTCATTTCTACTGGCTTGCATCAGAATATTGGCATAGGATTTACCCTTGTTAGGTACCCTATGTTTCTTCTTTCCTTGCCATTTATGTTTCTCTTCTAAATGTATTATCTAAGAAATTATTTCAATTGGTTTAACCAGTGTAGTGGATGTTATTGCCTGCTCTATGATGTATGAATTAAATGAATTCAGTTCTTAGATGCTTCTTGTTATAGATTTAGTTTGAAGATTTGGGAACACTGGGGATTAGAGTTAGCCCTGTCCACTAGGATCCTTGTACAACCAGATGGTCTTTAACTTTGTGCTATAAATTTGTGTTATCTCCTTTCCTATATTTTCATATCACATAATCATCTTGAAGATCCTATGTTTCAGATGAATAGCCCAATTGAAAGCATGCCTATTGATTAGCAAGAAAATCCTTTCCTGACTCCATTTCCCAATGGTTCGAATATTTCCTGGAACATTTAACCTCTGCCTTATTCCTCTTTGCTCATTCTGGTCCTACACTGAAACCTTATTTCCTGGTAACCAACAACCAAACAAAAAACCAAACAAACAAACCTTGTGCCTATAACTAGTCTAAAATGATAACATTTGAGCCTGAAAAACATATACCTTTGACATATTATAGAGAGATCCCTCTCTGGACCCAGGAGGGCTAGATCATGAGGTCTGAAAGTGGTTTGATGTTGTCTCATATTTTGGTATTTCCAACCTTTCCAAAACATGGGAACCCCAACATAATGGCGACTCCACTGGGGAAATTTTTGAGTTTTCCTCACCTTACTATATCATAATCCTCAGAAGACCTACAATCTCTGGTTAGGTTGGAAGTTGAACAGTCCAATTCTCACATCAACCTCTACACCATTTGTTGTGTTTCTCCCATACTCTTGGAAAGATTCTGGAAAGGGCTAGGTAGCCCTCAGATCTCACACTCTTTCAGAGGTGACATATCTGGTAAATGCCCTCCCAGTCAATCTCTGGTTAGAGTTTTTTGTGTTTGGAAGATATCCTTGAAAGAGGACATCTCATAAGCACTGTGGTGGATAGTGTACCCTCCAAAAACATCCTAAACCTTCCACATAGCGACTCCATAGCTCCTAAATGATTTAAAGACTCCACTGGTGATCAGTAGGCCTGCTGATTATCTTGGTTCACATTAGACTCCATTGGGAGACCAGCCTCCATAACAACATCAACCATAGTAGTAGTAACAAGTAGGGTTAAACTTCTTGGTCAGAAAACAACATTCTGGCTTCTAGAACCATTCATACAAGAGCTTACCCTAACACAGACCCACCTGAAATAGTTGAAAATCCCGAGAGCATCCTTAAGGGAGCCCCTACACCTAAAAGGTCAACTGTTTCTCGTCACATATACAGAGCTAATTCTGCACCAGAAGATCTTACAGCTCTGTCACACTCTCACCTTGACCTAGGCCTACCTAACAGATTACCTAGAACTAGGTCATTCAGTAGCTTAGACCAGCCAGACCCTAAGCTTCATTATTCACCACAACAAAGTGGTAGACACCATAGGGATAGACAGACCCCTCCGTCTACACCTCCTGATACAAATTTCATAAAAAACTTGGGGCTCAGTCACCTTAGATCTTCTCATGCATTCTACTGGTCATAATATCCCTGTCATCCATATACCAGCTGCCCAAGTAAATCCTTCACCTCATCAAAACATCATCATGGCAGCCTGGTATGCACCTCTGGTTTTACCTCAGCCTCTAGTACCCTTACCAAATGATTATCAGTCGAAGATCCCACACTTCACTGCAAATGAGTCCATCACAGCCCAACAACATGTAGATAAGATGGAAGATTCTTTTGACTACATGGAAATAGATGATGATACAGTGAAAATGAGAATCTTCACCCAGAGCCTAGGGGGTGATGTGAAGAAATGGTTCAAGGGCCTACCTCCATGTAGCATAAATGACCTCCCAGCCCTATATCAGTCCTTCATAAACAAATGGGAAACTAGGGAAAACCCTCGCCAACTCGTGGTGTTAGCCTCCTATATCAATAGGTTTCATCTTTCATGATTGTCTTGATGGAAGTGTGGAATATGTTCAAACCTTCTTACTTGAGCAAAGGTGTTCCATATTCTTGAAAAACCAAAAAATCAAAAAATTTAAAAAATGTAAAGAGGGCATACCCTAAAAGAAAAATCAAAGGGTAAAAAGAATAAAAATGGTCAAAAAGAGAAAGAAATGAACCCCAAGCAAAAAATAGACCAAGGAAAGTGTGCAAGTCTAAATGCCACTACTTTTTTCATCTATTGTAATAAAATAATTGTGTGCAGCTTGTGAAACTTTTGCCACAATTCATGAATAAGTCAAACTGTTTAAACTTGGCTTACTCATATTTCAATTTCATGTTTTAGATTAGAGAATAAATATCTAGCCAAACAGTTTAATCTTGGCAGATAAGTAGCTAGGTAGAGTGAATAAAAGGTGCTCAACAATTTAATCTGAGCCCTTGGATGTAATAAGGGTAGAAATAGATAGATTTATCATGTAAAAAAGAAAAGATTGATCAGGGTTTGCAAGTCTAAATGCACCCTAATAAAGAAGACAAAATGGTAGTGTTAAGTAGATAGGGTAGGTAGATGGTGCTACAAAGTGTTATCTGATGAATGGTGCTGCTACATGTTGGTTAATCATTTACTTTCATCACAAGTACTAAAGCAGGAAATACACTGGAAAATCACAGCAAGCAAAGTCAAATTCATTAATCTCCCTCATCATTTTTCCCCCTCAAGAGTTTTACTAATTTCCCCAAAAGTACTAAGGTAATTTGAGATCAAAGGGGCTCAAGGCATTTCCTTGACTTCTGGAGGGACCGGACCCTCGGCCTAATGATCAAAAGACCTAAGCACTTGAAATAATCCATCATTGATTATCTTCCATTTTTAAACTTTTCCTAAGTAAAATCCTATTTTACTTAGGAAACTGATGCAACATTCCATAAAATTCCTCAAAACAACTTGTTATTCTAAGTTTAAGTGTTGAAGATAAAAATGTGCAATTTACTTCATAAGTTTTCACTTTCTTAGATGTACAAAGGTGTTTTGATTTTCCTTGTCCTTTTTCATATTAACACCTAACTCTATTATATTAAATCCCTAGTGAAATCCCTTTTTTCCTATGTATATAACTCCCTTTTCTAATAAATATCCCCAAAACCCTTTTATTATAATGTTTTACCAAAGTATATATAGTCCCGCACATTTAAAATAAATACCCCGCTTTATAAAGCCCTTTGGTAAAACTCTAACCTTATATATACATTCCGCCCCTATGATTAATTAATTATATTAATTTATTCATCGTATAATAAAATATATATAGAAAAGCGTTAGACACGTAACATATGTGTTTAACACCAAAAACAAGAATAAACTACGACGGAATCCTGCGCCACCATACTCAGCATTCCACGTGGCATTCCACATGGCCAAACCCCGCCGCAATTCATTTTATAAATTCACGGGGTTAATTAGTCATTTGGACTAATTAACAACCATTCCCGCCTATTAGTTTCTCCCCGGGGTGATTAGATTACATGTCAAAACTTGTTTAAACCCCGAAGGGCCCACTTTCGAAACCGCACAAGTTTCCCTTTCCTCCAGCCGTCAGATCATTCCTTCGTTGATCAACGGTCCCGATCAATCCCGCTGCCCATCGCGTGTGAGTTTTTTAGCCAGCGGGGAATGAGCGGGTTTGACTATTCAGCATTCCACGTGGCAAGCAGCCTGTGGAATCGCTGCCATTGCGATTTTTACCGCCTTCCTCCATAAGCGGTGCGGGCTCACCGCTTACCGCTTATCGAATACCGCCGGTCCCACTCCCTTACGTCACCCCGTACGTCGAATGACGTCATCACCTCGAAAACGACAAAAACCCTTTTGACTTGTTTTTAAGCCAATTTTCGCGTTTTTTTTAGTTATTTTGGTTTTCGAAAGAGACTAAGCTCCCGCTGCAAATTTCAAAATTCACTGCAAATACACCAAATTACTCAGAAATTCCGCTGCGCCCGTGTTGAAGAACGTTCCTGCCATTGTCCATTACCTGTTGAAGAACCAGTTTCCATTAAAAAACATGTATTTATCATTCCGCACCCCGACTGCAAGTTAAGCTTGGTTTCTTGTGTTTTTCTCCGAAAAAGTGGTTAAAAATCCTCTCTGAGTCCTCATTGAAGAGTTCAAACCTGTGAATTTGCTTCCCAAACCTGCAATTTGTCCCAATTTCTTCTTTTGTCAGATATCCCGTCCGGTCTGCAAGAAAAACTGAAACCTCCATTTTGAATCCACAAGAACCAAAATGGAGGCCCCTACTGCTCTAAATGTCACTCCTTTGAATGCTCCTCACCGAGATCTAGACTACTTGCCTCTCATAGATGAAGATTTCCAAATAAAAGACCCGCATTTCGATGAAAGTCCCCGTTTGAGTTTCTGTCGCTGCAGAGACGAATACTCAAAGGGGCAAGATCTTATAGGGTTGTGGGAATCCAATCTCCCAAGGTATTTCATTCCTACAGTCCACGTTTTCCCTGAAATCATTCATTATTGTCATGCAAATTATGATCCCACACAAAGAGCCGTATTAGCTCCTGATCAAAGTGTTTTGTTCCCTATAACACCTCAGGCTATCAATGCTATGTTACAATTTGAGCCAGAACAAGAATTAGCACCTCTATCCATGGAAGGGCTAATTGAGAAAACCAGACTGTTAACTCCAGAGAAATTGAAAGCAATGTGTCAATACTTCATGTTACCTGAGCATCAGCCAAAAGGGACTCCCCCCTATGGTTTTTGTTTTTTCAATCAATTGGGAAGGCTTATTGTGAATGTAATATCCTTTGTCTTAGGATTCAATACCAGTGAGTATGTTGACGAGATAACTCTGGCTTTGCTATCTATCTTTACCCCTGGGCAGCCTCCTGAGATTAAGTATGACTATGCTTCCTTCATTGCCAACAAAATCCATGATCAATTTTTAAGGCTAGATGATGAAAAGGTTTTCAAGTACTCCTTAGTTATCTATCACCTCATAATTTTCTATCACTCAGACAAATTCCCTTTCCCTGTTCAGAAACTTGATGCTAAAGGTAATCCCAGGTCTGTTATTTTTTGGTCCCCCATCATTCATTTGTCCTCTGATTCTCCCTACTCTTATTCAGAATTCATTGATCAGTTTGTACATCCTGCTACAACCTTGTTAACAGGAGTTTCTCCCCCCAGGCTTAGTACTGAGATAAGAATGACCCTGCAATTGTCAAAAAGTTACAAAGTTGGGGATTGGTACTTGTACCAAAACCATACAGTTATCAGGATTTATGGATGTGAATTACATCCATTCAAGTTACCCAGATATGTACCAATGAGAATTTTTGCTTTGGAATACTTTAGACAGAAGAATAACTCAGATGTAATCCATTTCTGCAATGTAAAGAAGAAAGCACAGTTAAGGATCAAAAGCCAGTTAGGTCCTTTCATTTGCAATTCTAGAGAAGCTGAGAGAGATGCAGAACTTATATTAGAGAGAAAATTCCAGACATCTTTCCGTTGGGTCGCTTATGACCCCTTTGGTTTCATTTGTGAAAGAAGGTTAAAAAATAAGTCATCTCCTTATATACATCACAGAATTCCTGACATAGAACAGTATGCAAATCAAGATGAATGGGTTAAAGGAACACTTGTTGAAGAGGGAAGTGGAGCCGACAAATTGAATAAACTTATGAAAGATGCTGAGAAGAAATTTGACCTAGAAACATATGATCAAATGCAGGTACCCTATATTGGCACATCTTCAACAGCCACTCTACAACAAGCTATACAGGAAGACAGCCCATCAGTAACAGCAGAGCCTAAAGGTAAAGGAAAAGAACCTATAGTTCAGGTCATTGAAACCCTGGTCATGGCAGAAAATTCACAGAGTTCCAAAACACCAGAACAATCTAAAGCTTCTCAAACACCAGCAGAGCAAATCCAAGCCCCAGAGATGCAAACTCCACTGAATGTGGAAATAGGGAAAAAGAGGTCAGCTCCAGATACCACACCTTCAAAAGGAGCCCCACAAGTCTATCAAGCTAAAAAACATAAATCTGATCTACCTCCAGATGTAGAGATCATAGATGAAATATTTGATGATGGCAGGGAAGATAGTCAGCAAACAGGTACAGCAAGTGAAACAAATATAAGCCAGAAAGGGATACAAAAGCAACTGAGCACCGAAGTATCTTCTTTCAGACCGCCCAAGACAGGTACTGGAGACATAAAGAAAACCTTCATTGATATCAAAACAAGGAATGAACCATTAAAAATGAAGGTCTATGATCAGTATATGAAGATGGCTCCTCACAATCAACAAAGGTTGATGTCAGCATTTGATCTTTCACAAGGTAAAATGCAAATGAGCCACTTCAAAGCTAAAGTGCCAAAGCCAACTTCAGCAACAGATTACATCAGAACCATTTTTGAAGTGTTAGCAAAGGATATCCATCCCTTGGATCAGATAGAGCTTCATAGGCAAACAGGGGAAATGGTTTATTCCACTCTCACCAACAAAGCCATGGCAGCTTTAACACTACAAGATTCCTTGAATAATACTACTGCAACATTAAAGATTGAAAGGGCCTCCTCACAGGCCAAGGACAATAGAATAAAGTCTCTGGAAGAGATCATTATTGGTTTGGGTCACAATCCCAAAGACACTAAAGGTATTGAGGCACTGATAAAAAAGAAAGAGGATGATATAGCTGCACTGAGAAAACAGTTGAAAATACCAGCCTCAAGGCACCCCCAGACACAAGAAGTAATAAAAGGAAATTCGCAAGAAGAAATGATGGAGTTGCTCTTAAATTTGACAGAGCGACTAAATGAAACCGAGAAGGAGCTGGAAAAGGCATTGCAGGAACAGGAAATTCTAAAACAGGCTTCAGCAGCAGGTACTACAGGACAACAGGAACAATCATCTCAGGTAAATATTTCTAATTTGAATTCTGATGATTTGATTAAACAGATGGAGAGTTTGCAGCTAAAGGTCACAGAACTCCAAGAAGCAAAATTACAATTAACAAAATTGGAGGGAAAATATGACACATCCAAAAAGACAGTTGCTGACAACCTCAGAGAAATAAAAAGGTTGGAAAAATTGGTTGAGGCTTTGCAAAAAGATCTTACACTGGAAAAGCCTCTGAATGAAATAAATGACATTCTTTGGGACAACATCATCAATTTAATAAGAGATATTTGGCCTTCCATTCAAGCTATTTTTGAGCAGAATGAGTTAGTCAAAATAGCCCAAGAGGAAATAAACAAAACGAGACATGAATTAAGAGGCAAGCCAGAGCTAGCCCAGCAGCTCATTCAATTTTTGAATTCCAGAACAAAACAACATCTAGCATTACTAGGAATTGATGACAGAACAGGTGTAGTTTTGGAAGCAAAGAGAATTTTTACAAAGAGAACTTTCATGCAAAATCTAGAAAGAAAGTGTAACGATATTTTGGTCGACATCAACGTTTTCAGAGAAAAATTTCAAGCTCTGCTGGACAGTGATTTGCCAAGTCCCATGCTCACAGAGGATCAAATAGTAGACTTGGAAACTTATGAGAAAAGAATCAAAGCTCATGCTAAACATACAACTGTAGGTTCTACTAGTATAGGTTCTACTAGCTCATCAGAACCTACAGTACCAACTGGGAAGAGTATTTATGAAAAAGTGAGAAATCTGTTTCATCTGGAACATGAGTTAAAGTATCTATTTCCGAACGAGCCCACTTTTTATAAACTTACTGAAGCCGATGAAACTTTAAGGAAGCTCATAAGAACAATGATACCAGATGATCAGTGGTGGAAGGAAATGCTGGAAATTTTGTGAAAAAATGTTGTCAGGATAAAAGTTTATCTTTACTATTGAGTAAATGGTAAAAACATAAATGCAGATGAAAGAGTATCAGATGAAAGAGTATCAGATGAAAGAGTAAAGAGTATCCGTGAGCAGTAAAAGTATTCAACAAGTCAAAGGAATACGCAAAGGACAACACAGAGCCCTATTTAGAGCACTTATCCTTAGCACGTCCATGAAGAAAGGAACAGCACATCAGCCGTTACTCATTATTCTATTTTCGAGACCATGTGTCTCTTGTTTGTTGTAAATACGCTTTAAGTCACCCTGAATTATTGGCTAGGATAGAGTAAGATTGTTAAGATTATTTTTGTATAAATAAGCCTTCAAAGAGAGTTTTGAAGGGTGGATTCTATTACTCTGCTGTAACATTGAGGTTTTCGGAATAAAAAGCTTTTGGACAAATTTACTTGTGGCTTACTGGATGACGTTTTGAAGCACTGGACTTGTTGCAGGATTCATGTGTTGGACTTCACTTCAATAAGTTTTCCAACCCTTGTGTTTAAATTTTATATTAGTTTATGCTATCATCATATCCGTTTCTGAATAGTTTACATAAAGGATTGAAACAGAATTTGCTTAATTGTACTATGTTTTCAAATGTGATTATTCTCGATGTTTTCTTCTGATTTAGTTATAAGCATGAATTCTTAATCGCTCATGTTTTGCTGATTCAATATTGTTGATTACTGTAACAAAGAATCCTTCATTGCTCTTTGCTTGTAATCATTTCTCTTCTTCCTCTTGAATATGGTGAAAGATTCTTAGTTGCCTTTCATCCCTTCAAGACCATCCATCCACTTTAAATTTTAAGGATTGTTCTCCGTCTAGCTATCTTGCCCTGTAATACCATCTTGTGTTCAGAAAAGAAATCCAGTAAAGCCATCCTTAGACTCCATAGCCCAATGGACCGAAAGCCCTCAACCTTGCCCTTAGTTTGTGGATTCCACCATTTTCCCAAAACAAACTTTGCATCTATAACTAGCCTAAAATCATTCAAAAACAAAGATAAATCATAAAGAAAGAGCCCTCTCTGGATGCAGATTGGCTAGATTCTGCATCTAAAAGATTGGTTTGTGGTTACCTCGGGTATACTTTCCTCTTATACAACTTCTAGGAAAACCTGAGTGATAACACGTGGCATAATACATGACCCTCAAAAGAAATGCAGGGGAGAGTGTCCATGATTTCACAACAAGGTTTAATAGCATTTACAATGCCCTCCCTCCACATATGAAACCTCCACAGGGAATGGCTCTAGCTAAATACCCTGAAAGCTTTGATGCTGACATGGCCTATGAGCTTAGGGATAAGGAATACAACACATTGGAGGACATGCAGAAAGGGGCAGTGAATATAGAAGCCAACCTGATTGAGAAAAGAGCAAGACTGAGATCTGAGAAGAGGGTAACATATAGAGATGACAATGTAGCTTCCACATCTGATAAAAATTATGATAAGTTGTCTAAAAATGTGGAAAGGTTACAACAAATGATGGAAAAAATGGTTGTCATAGTTAGTAACCAAAATAGAAACCAAAACCAGAACCAGAACTTTAGAAGGAACAATAACACCTCCAACAGACAAAGGGAATCAGATCAGCAAGTTAATCCCCCATTCCAAGAGAATTTTCCTGATGAAGTTGAGGGAATCATAGAAGAGTCTCAGGTGAACAAAATAAACATGTTTGAAACAGAGGATTCAATCCATAACTATTACTCAGAAGAAGACCAGCTCTCACCCTCGAGTTGGGAGGAGGAATGGTTGGAATCTGAAGATTACAGGTTAGGGTTTGAAAACTCCATGATGCAGGTCAGAGAACAATATGAAATTAGGAGTAAAAAGAGCCAAGAAACTACCAAACCTAGGGCTTCTGAGGTAACCAACAAGAAAATACCTGAGAAAACTTCTAAAACAACTGCTGAAAGTAGCAAATCAGTAGCTGAGGGTTCTGGAAAAAACAAAGAAAAGGACAACCAAAACATGAATACACAAGGCAAACCAACCAGTAGCACTAGCACTACAGTTAGTGCCCTTGATAAAACTATCACGAACACTATACATAACGACAATCAGCGCATTGATTCAGCCACTAAAGCAGTGGCAAACAAAACAGAGTTGAGCATTCCCAAGAGTCAGTCCACTTTCAATTTGGAGAGTGAGATCGCAAAAATTAAAATCTCTATCCCACTCTCTGAGCTGGCCACTCAGGATGTATATAAAGGCTAGATTTTGAAATCTTTGAACCTAAGTGAGAGTGGGGACACTATAAATCTGAATGATGATCAGCCTGCCCTCCTGTTTGGACCTAAGATAGAGCAGAAGTTTCAGGAAGGGGTAGTTCCACCTTTCTATATCAGTATCAACATTCATGATAAGATCCTGCATAGTGCAATGCATGATTCTGGTGCATCACACAACCTAATGCCCAAGGTATTTATGGAAAGTTTATGCCTAGAGACAACTCGTCCCTACAAATATTTATACTCTTTCGACTCTAGAAGAGTAAAATTCCTAGGCCTGATCAAAGACTTATGTGTGAGCTTAACTCAAATCCCAGCTAAATGTATGGTCATGGATGTTGTGGTGGCAGATGTTCCACCCAAGTATGGCATGTTATTATCAATATCATGGGGTGCCAAGCTGCAGGGTACAATGCATATGGATGGCTCATATGCCACAATCCCAATCTTTGGCCAGCTTAGAAAACTGTATAGGGAGGTACAGGTGAGATTTCTAGTCAGTAGCCCCGAAAAACTAGAAAATTCACCTGTTTATTCTATACACACAGACCTCGACTCCTTCATATTTTGTAACGATGAATCCTTGGAAGGGCCAGAGTCCCAAAATAGAGATACAAGTGGAGAGGCAGAGGCCATGGACTTTAACATAATGGCTGCTCTGGATTTAGAGGACAACGAAGAAGAAAATCGCAACGAAACCTGTAGGATATGCGGTGGAGACCTAACTCCGAGTGAAAAAGAAACAGAATGAGAGAATCCAACCAATCCTCTCCCACAAACTCTTACACCACACGAAGAAATGAGCAATTCACAGCTTAGTGCAGACCCTATAACGCAACATGATGGCGAACCCAGCTGCAGGGAAAGGAATGATAACAAAAACCAGAATGAACCTTTGTGGGAAATGAATTTCGATGGGTCATGCACAAGGAGAATTACTGGGGCAGGAGTGTGGCTGCATAACATAGAAAAAAACTACACAGAGAGCCATGCCTGCAATCTGCATTTCAAATGTACCAATAATATAGCAGAATATGAGGCTCTGATCCTAGGCTTAACTCTGCTGAAAAAATTAGGATCCCGTAGGATAAATGTTTGTGGGGACTCTGAGTTGATTATCAAACAGGTGAATGGTGAGTACACATCAAAACATCCTAGGCTGAGAGCATATAGGGATGACACTATGGATCTACTGAAAACCTTTGTTGAATACGAGTTAGCATTCGTTCCTAGGGGTCAAAATGTCATTGAAAACGGATTAGCTTTCCTGGCCAGTGTTGAGCCTCAAAATTGTGCTTTCCTTCACTTCATTTTACCTCATTTTCCCTTGTCCATTGGTATCTTAGACCCAATTGATCAATGAATATAGTTAAAATTACTTCTAGAATGATTTACATGACTGACTTGCTAAATTTTGTGATTTTTGCCATTGTTAAGCATTTTGACCGGAACTAGCTGCAGAATGCAGACATTCCGTAGCTAACCGGCGATTCTGCAGCTACCTTCATGTTTGAGTATGTTCCAGGTGGCCTCTTGAGAAAAACCGCATATGGGCATGATCCATGTCATGTCTACATGGTTCGTTGCTCATCATGGAGGAAGAAACGAATTCTGGGTATGGTTTTGAACGTGGGGAACACATTTAGGAAGGAAGACTTCTATTAGGACTGTCTCAGTCCAGATGTCTTTTCCTCTTCACGCAGCCACTTCAAAGAGTCCTAAAGTGATTCCGATAAGGAAAGACAGTGTTCCTGAATTGTTGCAATTATTGTTATGTGCATTTTCTTTATAAAGACTTGGGAGACCGAGAGCTATGTTAGAGATTTTATGTTAGATTTGCTGCTAGATTTTGTTTAAACTCTGTGCTACATTTCTGAAGACGTAGAGTGTTATGTTCAAACTATTTCATCTTTAATGGAGCAGACCGTGTTGTTCTGAAGCGTGATTTAAATTGGAGTTGAATTCTGTCAGGTGGTAGAGGGCCCCTGCCTCTTGCACGGATTTATTTTGCGTAAATTAGATAAGTTTCCTAGCTGCTTTTACGTTTTGCATTTGAATTAACAGTTGTTTTAATTAGCTACTGTAGTCGTACTCATTCTAACTCTTCCACAAGAAGATGCTCTTCCAAAAGACTATAATGATGAATGTTGAATGACTATAGTATTGTAGGATTAGGAGTTGAATTTATAGTTGTTTGAACTAGCTACTGTAGTTATATTCATTCTAACTCTTCCACAAGAAGACACTCTTCCAAAAGATTATAATGATGAATGATGAATAGCTATGGTACTGTAGGATTTAGTTGTAGTTTTTGCTGATTCACTATCACAGTTACACTTGTTTTAATCACTCTTCCACAAGAAGAAAATCTTCCAAGAAATTCTTAAGAAGTTCAAGACATGACCGTGATAATGAATGATTTAGTTGTGTGTTTGTACTAAGTATCATCTCTGTTCTTGCTCTTAAACGCTTGCCCAAGACATCATAATGACGAGTAGGGTATGGATATGATAACTTAGTTTTTCATTTGCTTTCAATCTATTTGCTTACAATTGCACTCAATTACACAGTCAGAATTGTTCTACCTCTTCCAAAAGAAGGAACTCTTCCAAAATATCACTAATGATGAACAAACAGATTGTGTAACTTCATAGGATCATGCATGTTAGCATAGTTAGAATGCTCCGGAGTTTCATTGCATTTAACTCATGTTCAGTTACTTTGTTTCAAGTTTGATGATGACTTATAGTTTAGCATTGTTCTAGATTAGTGGCATCTTAGGTTCATTCTTAGATTAACTCATTGCACTTGCACTTCACATTCAAATTGTCATCCATTGCACAATAGATTACTTCAGTTGATAGGATTAACAAGACAGCCTTCATTATTCACAAACCTCTTCTTGTTCTAAAATCCCTAATTGATCTATAACCATATGAACAGAAGACAACATCATTCTAAGGTCTGAAGTATCTCTGCAATTTCCTCATCATTTTATAAACAGAGCTCTTCCTCAAAAGACTACTTTAGAAAGAAATCAATAACTCTTGAGTAAAGGTTTTGTGACATTAAATTAAATTGCAGAATAGAGATAGGAGTTAGTTCTAAAATAGAAGATCTTATGATGATAACAATTTTTTTCCTCTAATTATGTTTCAAATCTCTAATCAAGGACAAAGTATTGCATCATTGTAAGTTAGTTGTTTTGCTGTCTATTTGGAGAATTTGCATACCTGGTGATCATTTCTCAAATTTAGTTTGTGTTTTGAATCATTTGTTTGAAAGTCATTATCAAGCTTTGCTTTTATTTAGTCATAGTTTAGATTTAATTTTGCTTCAATATTTCCAATTGCATTTGCCATTTTTCATTCCATCAGTTAGGCTTAACTCTGTTTTTAATCACCAGCTTCTTTCCACTAGCTTTCTAGGCATTTTCCTGCAAACATAAAACCATCAAAAGACCAAAAACATCATAAATCATCACAAAAGACCAAAAACATCATAAACCCTACACACAACGCATTAGGAAACAAGCACCTAGGTACATACAGTACACTTCACTTCAGCAGTTTACAAATCCTGGTTGACAATTAAATGAGCTCAGTTTAGGAGACTAGATTTTGACCCAACATTTTGGCGCCGTTGTTGGGGAAGTGAAAACTAGGTAACCTTTGTTTCTTAGCATCCAAAAACAATTTTATGCGTAGGGAGAGAGATTCAAGGGGAATATTTATAAGCAGCAGAGGCAGAAGTTTGATTTCTAGAACACCACTTGTTTCATCTAGATCCAGAGCTAGTACACCTTCAACTCAAACCCATATTCCATCCTTTACTGATCCTGAACCTCTAGAATATCTAAGGTCACCTATTCCATTAGAGAAACCTTCCACTTCATCCACTGAACCTGCCATAGAAGAAGATCTAAAAACTCCTGTTAGGAACACAAACCTTTCCACTTTCACAGGAGAGTCAACCATGGCAGAAGAAGGAGGGGGAGGAGTTTTTAATGGAGAACACACATTATTTGGAGGAGGAGGTAGAGGTAGAGGTAGAGGAGAAGGAGGAAGAGGAGAAGGAGGTAGAGGTGTAGATGGAGGAAGAGGTAGAATAGGAAGCTCTTTTGGGTTCCCTATACTTGATGAAGAAACCAATACAACCATGAAAAACATTTCACCTTCTGTCCTTCCAAACTTCTATGGACTTAAAACTGAAGATCCTGAAAATTTCTTATTCGAATTTGAAGTGCTGTGTAGGACTTATGACTACTTACAAGATGCTCAAAAATTGAAATTATTTCCTTCAACTCTGAAGGGAGCAGCATTGAAGTGGTTTATGAGTCTAATCAGTAGCTCTATTAGAACATGGGAAGACATGAAACAAGCATTTTTAGAGAGATACTTGGATTATTGTATGCCGGTTAATCATAAGGAAGAAGTGTTCAAGATGTTACAAAAAGAAGATGAAAACTTAGAAGATTTGTTGGAAAGATTTAATTACAACATCAAAAGGGCAAAAATGGAAAATCTAGATCAAGACACCTTAAAAGCTCTTTTGTTGAAAACAATTAGGGACGAATGGTTGGATATTCTTAACATGATGGGAAAAGGGGATATATCACAACCTACATTACCTGAAATATCTGAGTTATGTATCAACCTCTCCAGAGGGAAATCTAAAACTGTCAAAGGTCCAAGAGATCCCGCTCTTGCAAGGGCAAGTAAATCTGCTTCTGGGACAGTAAGTAGATCAGAAATAGGACACATGATTGATGATTTTAAGTCTGATATCTTAGGGAGTCTTAGTGAACAAATAGACACCCTTAAGATACAAAACAAGCAGAAGGCTGAATCTGATGCTTTGGCAATCTTTTGTCCCAAATGTAGAAAGAAACATGCCTTAAGAGAGTGTCCTTTGGATATAAAAGTTATAGAAACCTGTGTCATTTGTTCTGAGAAACATGAGACCAAGAATTGTCCTTCTCTTCCTGGTCTCAAGGCTGTTTTTCAGGAAGAAACTCCTACAGATTCCACAGAATCTCTTAACTTTGTATCTAGAAGACCTTGGCAGGGACCTCAGACACAAGGATTCCATGATCAATTGTATAATCAACCTCCACCTTGGAATTCTTGGCAGCAACCTTGGCCCCAATTTCAAAATCAATCGCAATCTTGGGTACAAGGAACACAAAGTCCCTATGGAAGATACTCTCCATATTATCAGTATCCACCATCCTATCCACCATATCCACATTTTTATCCTCAAAATCCTCAACAAAATTTCCCTCAAAATCTTCAACAAAATTTTCAACAAAATCCTCAACAACATCATCAGAACCAACTACATCAAAATCAACCACTTCCATTACCATTCACTCAAAAATCCAATCAATTTCCAGCTCAACCCATACCAAACCCCAATAATAAGAACCCTCAGAATACATACATGATAGAAGGTCAACAATTTCCAACTTATTTAATTACTCCTCTAGACCTTAGTGATGTTCAACTTAGGTCTGGAAGGATACTTGAGAAGAGGAAAGCTTCTGTGATCATACAAGAACAAGATAATTCTGAGGAAGACTCCCTACGGGTTAATAAAAGTCTTGAGGAAGACACATCCTTTCAAGACCAAAACATTGAAAAACCAAAACAAAAAGATCCAATAAATCCAACTCCTGTATTAGAGCAACCATCCACATCTACTTCTATACCTCCTTTTCCGGAGAGATTACAAATTGATAGGGGTGTAGAAAAACAAATAATGGTGCCTAATTATGATTTCTTAGATGAATTGAGAAATGTTTGCATTAAAATTCCATTATTGCAAGCCATCAAAGAAATCCCAATTTTAGCCAAAAAAATAAAGGAGTTGAGTATGAAGACAACAAGAAAAAGAATAAGAGAAACCAAGAAAATTCAACTGGTAGGACAAATAGCAGACATTATGATGGGCAAGATTACTATTCCAAAGTACCTTGACCCAGAAAATCTAGTTGTCAAAATTCACATCAATGGAATTGAAATTCAAAACACACTCATTGACTTAGGAGCAGCAATAAATATCATGAGTAGACAAATCATGGACAAACTGAAACTTCCTAATCTTCTCTTTACACCCATACTATTACAATTAGCAGATAGATCTGTGATCAGACCAGATGGGGTAATAGAAGACATTCCAGTGTCCCTAGACTCTTGGGAGTACCCTGTGGATTTCATGATCCTAACACCCAAGAATAATCTAGGAGGCCATCCTGTTATACTAGGAAGACCTTGGTTGGCTACAGCCGATGCTTTTATTAGTTGTAGGTCCGGTGATATGTATATTTCTGATGGTAGTTCAACAAAGAAATTCACTTTATATCCTCCAGCTAGGACAATTACATATCTAGATGACACTCAATGGATAGAGGATGAAGAATATTTACAACCACTCTTCACAATTTCAGAAATTAGTGAAGATAATCAAATTCTGAATACTCTAGAAAATTTTGAATCTTCTCCAGAGCACAAACAAGAATCATTTCAAGAGAAATCCAATATTGAGTTCTTGTCATCTAGACAGATGTCTCTTCATTATATGGACAAATTTGGCAGTTCTACAAGTGAAATTTTTCCAGGTAAAACCTTGAACATAAACAAAAATCTGGAAAAATCTCAACAAGAAGAACTAGTCAAAGTATTACAGAGACATTCTTCTGCATATGCATGGGAATACACTGACATGAAAGGGATAAATCCTAAGACTTGTACTCATCACATATATATAGAGGCAAATTGCAAACCAATCAGACAACCTCAAAGACGGATGAATCCAAATCTTAGGGAAATTGTCAAGGAAGAATTACAAAAATTGTTAAATGTTAACTTCATCTATCCTATTTCAGATAGTCAGTG
Organism: Pinus albicaulis; assembly: GCA_034641835.2. Lineage (NCBI taxonomy): Eukaryota > Viridiplantae > Streptophyta > Pinopsida > Pinales > Pinaceae > Pinus > Pinus albicaulis. The sequence goes on from CM076579.1 coordinate 767,339,697, forward strand.
GGTTTCTCCTTTGGTGATTGTGCCTAAGAAAAATGGAAAATGGAGGGTGTGTGTTGATTACCGAGAACTGAATAAAGCTACTCTTAAAGACCATTTTCCCTTACCTTTCATAGATCAAGTATTAGATACATTAGCAGGTAAAAAGTACTTTTCATTCCTAGATGGGTTTAGTGGTTAAAATCAAATCCAAGTAGCACTTGAAGACCAAGATAAAACCACATTTACTTGTCCTTGGGGTACCTATGCCTACCGAGTATTGCCATTTGGATTATGCAATGCACCCGCAACATTCCAAAGGGCAGTATTAGGAATTTTTTCTGATCTAATACATGACTGTGTAGAGGTGTACATGGATGATTTTACAGTTTATGGGGATACATTTGAAGAAGCTTTAGAAAACTTGGAAAAAGTCTTAAAAAGATGTCAAGAAGCAAACCTTTCTCTTAGTCATGAAAAATGTTTTATGATGTTCACTGAAGGTATTGTTTTAGGGCACCACATTTCAGGGGATGGGATTAGAGTTGATGAGGCGAAATTTGAAGTTATTTCTAACCTATCCATTCCAAGTTGTCAAAGAGATGTTAGAAGTTTTCTAGGATTTACAGGGTACTATCGGAGATTTATAGAAAACTTCACCAAAATAGCATCTCCTCTCTTCAAATTACTCACCAAAGATTGTGAATTTAAGTGGACTTCTGATTGCCAGTTAGCTTTTGAAACCCTAAAAACCAAAATTTCTGAAGCACCTATATTAAGGGGACCTAACTGGAAGTTACCTTTTCATATCTCCACAGATGCCTCCGATACAGCTCTAGGAGCAGTATTGGGGCAAAAAGACTTGATTCCCCATGCCATCTATTATATCAGTAAAAATTTGACTCCTGCAGAGTTAAACTATACTGTAACTGAAAAAGAGTTTTTAGCTGTTGTTCATGCCATAAACAAGTTTAGACACTATATAACAGGCTATGAAACTTTTGTTCACACTGATCATTCTGCCATTAGATACTTAATGAACAAATCAATCACTAATGGCAGAGTTATAAGATGGTTGTTGCTCTTACAAGAATTCAACATTACTATTCTAGATAGGCCTGGAAAACAAAACACAGTAGCTGATTTCCTATCTAGACTCCAAAATATCAAAGATGACACTCCGGTTGAAGATCAATTTCCCGATGAATATCTTTTTGCAATCTCTACTCAAACTCCATGGTTTGCTGATATTGCTAATTATTTAGTTTCAGAAAAATTTCCTTCAATTATGAATGCAAGGGATAAAAGAAAAATCATTAATGATAGTGCAAGATATTCATGGGTCGCTAATGAGTTGTACAAGACAGGTCCAGATTTGATTATTAGAAGGTGTGTTCGTGAAGATGAGATGCCTGAAATTCTCAAGGCATGTCATGATGAACCTTGTGGCGGACACTTTGCAGATAAGAGGACAACTTATAAGATCCTTAATTTAGGATATTATTGGCCATCTTTGTTTAAAGATGCAAGGGAGTATGTAAAAAGGTGTGACAGTTGCCAAAGGGTAGGGAAACCTTTTTCAGGTGAGATGCCATTACAACCTCAGGTACACATTGAACCTTTTGAAAAATGGGCTTTGGATTTTGTAGGACCTATTAGTCCTCCATCAAGACAAAAGAAATATATATTAGTTTGCACTTATTATGTTACTAAGTGGGTAGAAGCTAAACCATTACTTGTTGCTAATGAATCGTCTGTAGTTACTTTTCTTTTTGAGGATATTTTTACTCGTTTTGGTGTCCCAAGGGAAATTGTTACAGATCAAGGAGCTCAATTTACATCAAGGCTAGTGGAGCAAATGATGGAGAAGTACAAAATCAGACATAGAACATCTACTCCTTATCATCCACAAGCAAATGGTCAAGTGGAATCCACTAATAAAGTCATTGAAGGAATCCTACCAAAGACTGTTCATCTACATAGAATAGATTGGGTAGATAGGCTTCCTGAAGCCTTGTGGGCCTATAGAACTACATGGAGAAACACAACAGGCCATACTCCTTATGAGCTTGTTTATGGGAAGCAAGTTTTGTTTCCTATAGAGTTCCAAATTCAAACATTCAAGATGGCAATTCAGCTAGGACTTGATCTAACGGAGGCACAAAAGCATAGACTGGAGCAAATTAATGAATTGGATGAGATCAGACAAGATGCAGTTCAGAAAACAAGTCTAGTTCAACAGCAAAGGGCTAGATGGCATGACAAGTACATCAAGGAGAAGAAATTCAAAGAGGGTGACTGGGCTCTCTTGTTTGATTCAAAATTCAAGGATTTTCAAGGTAAATTTTAGACACATTGGCTTGGGCCATATGAAATTGTTCGAATTTTTGATAATGGGGCAGTAAAAATCAGAACTATAGATGAAGAAGAGGTCACTTTTCTTGTGAATGGTCATAGACTGAAGCTATACCACAAGCCACTCTCAAGAGAAGAGTTTGTCAAGAAGTTCCAAGAAGACAATGATGTGAAGTTAATGAAGAAGAATCTCTCTTCTTCATCAACTTGATTAAATTTTTTGAAGCATTTCTCTTTTGAAAAAAAAAAAAAGGTATAAACATGAAAACCAATCATTGATTGGCATGTTTATACAGAAAAGATAGGGTGAAAATCAGAGTCTCTCTGACACTCTAACTTTTCCCATTTTTGTTTTTATAAGCAGCTGTTATAAAAATCATAAGTTCAGTTCCATAGTGCTTATGATTCATTTCATTTCACTCCATGCACTTATTCACCCATACTCCATTTCATTCCATCATTCATATTTCACTCCATTCCACATTTCATTCATCTCATTCCATCTTCCATCCATCTCATTTTCATGTCAAAATACAAATTTGATATCTTGCTGTAAGTGAATAAAACATGTCATGAATTGCAGTACAGTCCTTATGTTCTTTCACTCCATTTCATGAACTGAATCCATTCCATTTCATCATCCACTTCATACATATCATAATCCATCATCCATTTTCATTCATACCATTTAACATTTCACCCATACTCCAAAAACATTCCATTTCATGATTAAAGTGCTCTACAGGAACATTCTGTAGCTCAGTGGACATTCTGCAGCTGATCAGCCTTTCTGCAGCCAGACAATCTTTCCGCAGCTACAAACCCTGAAGGCATCAACCAGCAGACATCAGAATTGCAACAAAGTGACCTAGTGTATCCATGAATCAAAAGCATCAAGAAAATTATGAAGACTCCTCCAAAGGTGAACAAGAAGACAAAGGCTACAAAAATCAAATGAAAGGCAGAGGTAACAAGTTTAAATTATAATGGCATTTCATAAAAGTTTAGCATAGTTTAGTTATGGATTGTTCGAAAAGGTTGTTTTAATTGTTTTTATTGATCAACACCAACAAACCCTCTACAGACTTTGGATTAAAATCTTCCATTTCAAATTTCATATCCGATATCATTTAAGCGGTTAAAAAATGGCCGAGGTATTTGAATTTTCCACGTCTCTTAACCAAATCATTCAATGATGATTTCCTCTGCCGTCGTAAAATCCTCCGCCATCTCTTCAATCATTAATACATTCCCTCCACCTCACTCCACTACTTCATTCCGTGACCACTGCCATAACTTCATTCTGTAGCCGTCATTCCATTCGGAAGACAGAGATACTATTATCACCGAGAGCAGAGCCAAAGGATATCAGTTTGAATAGCGTTGAACATTGTAAACTCAGAGCAGAGCAAAAGGGTAAATTTTGAAGCATAACAGCGTGAGAATTTGAAGCCATTTGATTCTGTGGATATACAAAGTATCACTGTGGCAGAGTTTGAGCATTTTTATTATAAACACAGAAGTGTAGCAGTGTGGAGTTTGAAGTCTTTTGCTACCAGAGACAGAGGTGTTGCAGTGATTGAAATTGAAGTCTTTTGCTACCAGAGACAGAGGTATTGCAGTGTTGAATTCGAAACCATTTGCTACCAAGAGTCAAAGGTATTGAAGTGAAAAAGTTGAAGCCGGTTGTCACGGTTAAACAGAGACATATCAGTCCAAAGTTCAAATGTCAACAGAGATATATCAGCCGAAGTTTTGAAGCTGTTTTCATCATCAATAGAGGCATATCAGCCCGAAGTTTTGAAGCTGTTGCCACTATTAATCAGAGGTATGTCATTCTAAGTTTAAAGCCATTTCAATCCGAAGGTGAAAGTCATTATTTTTGTGGATAGAAGAGTGTTAATTTGAATATTGAAGAAGCAATCATGGGTTTCATTGTAAGGACTAAACCAGTGGGTTCAAAATATTTAGAAGGCTACCCACAATGCAAAGAAATGTTACAACAAATAGGATGGCGTCAATTTTTGGAAAAATTTAATGGCTTCCACAAGGAAGTCACTAAAACATTTGCAAGATCATTTCAAGGAACCGAAGTTGAAGTAGGAGATGTAAAATTTACTGTCACTGAAGTTTTCATTTCAGAGGCTACAGGATTACTCAGAACTGGAGAGAGATGGTTTAAAAATAGAGAATTCCACAATGACTCCTGGAAACAAATTTTAAAATCACCAAATATGGATGTCAGTGTATTTAAGAAAGGAATTCCTAGTTCTGCATTGAAAAACAAATGGAGAAACATACTACTTCTTTTGCAAAAATTTATTACATGTGAGGGTAGATATGGAAAATTTTATGTCTACCACATTAGACTAATGATGCATTTTCTGGGGGAAGACTTAAACCTACCATATTTCTTGCTTCAAAGTCTGAAGAAGATGGCTTCCTGTGTTCAGAGAAGAGTTCAATTTTTAGAGACAACCCTATATCATCATGGTTTGGTCAAAATTTTGATTGAGCATCATCTAGCTAAAACAAATGATACATGGGACGATTTCTTAATAAGAAATAATTTTGAAGAAGCAAAAGAACCATCTACTGAACCACAGCCTACAAAGAGAAGTAGGAAATGGAGGGCTTCAAAAGTTGAAATTGACAAACCAGTCCAAGAGAGCAGTGAGGAAATAATTTTAGAGAAGTTGACCCAAATCAAGAGGCAACTTAAGGAAGGAAAGGTAATAAAGAAATCTGCCATGGAGAAAGGAGAAGGATCTTCTCAGCCTAGGAGGAGCCACAGATTAAAGGGAAAACTGAAGAAAACACTAATCAAACAAACAGGGGTGATTGATATAGAAGACGAGGAAACATCCATAGAAGAAGATATTGAAGAAGAATTTTATGAAGGAACCCCTGAAATTGACCCTGCTCAACAGGAAATTTATGACTATGTGGAAACTTTGGAGAGGAGAGCTTCAAAAAGCAGAGAGAGAACCCCCAGTCCTCCACTGTCTGAAATAGATATATTAAGGAGGGATAGGTAAGAGTTAGAATTACTGAATAGACAAATAAAAAATGAGAATGAAATTCTCAAAGATCAAATCAAGCTCAAAACTGATATGAACTCAACCTTATCCCTGCATATAGACAAAGTGGAGAAGACCAATGAAAAGTTGAAGACAAGGAACAAAAATCTGATCAGGGCACTCACCAACCTAAGGTTCAAACTTGTTATCAGGAAACCCAGAAGACCTCTAGCTTCAAGACAAAGGAGAAGAAGGGGATTAGATGTCCTTGCAGAAGCCTCTGAGTTCATAGGATAATTTGCATGAGGACATGCAAAGAGACAACAGTGGGGGTATGTTGAGCCTCAAAATTGTGCTTTCCTTCACTTCATTTTACCTCATTTTCCCTTGTCCATTGCTATCTTAGACCCAATTGATCAATGAATATAGTTAAAATTACTTCTAGAATGATTTACATGACTGACTTGCTAAATTTTGTGATTTTTGCCATTGTAAAGCATTTTGACCGGAACTAGCTGCAGAATGCAGACATTCCGTAGCTAACCGGCGATTCTGCAGCTGCCTTCATGTTTGAGTATGTTCCAGGTGGCCCCTTGAGAAAAACCGCATATGAGCATGATCCACGTCATGTCTACATGGTTCGTTGCTCATCATGGAGGAAGAAACGAATTCTGGGTATGGTTTTGAACGTGGGGAACACATTTAGGAAGGAAGACTTCTATTAGGACTGTCTCAGTCCAGATGTCTTTTTCTCTTCACGCAGCCACTTCAAAGAGTCCTAACGTGATTTCGATAAGGAAAGACATTGTTCCTGAATTGTTGCAATTATTGTTATGTGCATTTTCTTTATAAATACTTGGGAGACCGAGAGCTAGGTTGGAGATTTTATGTTAGATTTGATGCTAGATTTTGTTTAAACTCTGTGCTACATTTCTGAAGACGCAGAGTGTTATGTTCAAACTATTTCATCTTTAATGGAGCAGACCGTGTTGTTCTAAAGCGTGATTTAATTTGGAGTTGAATTCCGTCAGGTGGTAGAGGGCCCCTGCCTCTTGCACGGATTTATTTTGCGTAAATTAGATAAGTTTCCTAGCTGCTTTTACGTTTTGCATTTGAATTAATAGTTGTTTTAATTAGCTACTGTAGTCGTACTCATTCTAACTCTTCCACAAGAATATGCTCTTCCAAAAGACTATAATGATGAATGTTGAATGACTATAGTATTGTAGGATTAGGAGTTGAATTTATAGTTGTTTTAACTAGCTACTGTAGTTATATTCATTCTAACTCTTCCACAAGAAGACACTCTTCCAAAAGATTATAATGATGAATGATGAATAGCTATGGTACTGTAGGATTTAGTTGTAGTTTTTGTTGTTCACTATCACAGTTACACTTGTTCTAATCACTCTTCCATAAGAAGAAACTCTTTCAAGAAATTCTTAAGAAGTTCAAGACATGACCGTGATAATGAATGATTTAGTTGTGTGTTTGTACTAAGTATCATCTCTGTTCTTGCTCTTAAACGCTTGCCCAAGACATCATAATGACGAGTAGGGTATGGATATGATAACTTAGTTTTTCATTTGCTTTCAGTCTATTTGCTTACAATTGCACTCAATTACACAGTCAGAATTGTTCTACCTCTTCCAAAAGAAGGAACTCTTCCAAAATATCACTAATGATGAACAAACAGATTGTGTAACCTCATATAATAATGCATGTTAGCATAGTTAGAATGCTCCGGAGTTTCATTGCATTTAACTCATGTTCAGTTACTTTGTTTCAAGTTTGATGATGACTTATAATTTAGCATTTTTCTAGATTAGTGGCATCTTAGGTTCATTCTTAGATTAACTCATTGCACTTGCACTTCACATTCAAATTGTCATCCATTGCACAATAGATTACTTCAGTTGATAGGATTAACAAGACAGCCTTCATTATTCACAAACCTCTTCTTGTTCTAAAATCCCTAATTGATCTATAACCATATGAACAGAAGACAACATCATTCTAAGGCCTGAAGTATCTCTGCAATTTCCTCATCATTTTATAAACAGAGCTCTTCCTCAAAAGACTACTTTAGAAAGAAATCGATAACTCTTGAGTAAAGGTTTTGTGACATTCAATTAAATTGCAGAATAGAGATAGGAGTTAGTTCTAAAATAGAAGATCTTATGATGATAACAATGTTTTTCCTCTAATTATGTTTCAAATCTCTAATCAAGGACAAAGTATTGCATCATTGTAAGTTAGTTGTTTTGTTGTCTATTTGGAGAATTTGCATACCTGGTGATCATTTCTCAAATTTAGTTTGTGTTTTGAATCATTTGTTTGAAAGTCATTATCAAGCTTTGCTTTTATTTAGTCATAGTTTAGATTTAATTTTGGTTCAGTATTTCCAATTGCATTTTCCATTTGTCATTCCATCAGTTAGGCTTAACTCTGTTTTTAATCACCAGCTTCTTTCCACTAGCTTTCTAGGCATTTTCCTGCAAACATAAAACCATCAAAAGACCAAAAACATCATAAATCATCACAAAAGACCAAAAACATCATAAACCCTACACACAACGCATTAGGAAACAAGCACCTAGGTACATATAGTACACTTCACTTCAGCAGTTTACAAATCCTGGTTGAAAATTAAATGAGCTCAGTTTAGGAGACTAGATTGAGACCCAACAGCTAGTTCCTATCCCAAGACTCCCAGCGACCAACAGATCATCATTCAGACCAAATTCGGGCCTACTGTGCCAGACAACAAAAAATATTGGTAGGTCTTTGAAGGTGATAAACAAATCGAAGATTTCCTGGTAGGTAGAAAAGAGTTTGAATTTTCTGATTCAGACTTCAGATCTGACATTAGCTACCTAAGTGAATAATCCTCAGATGAGGAAGAAACACCCTGTAACATATAAATAAACTATTTAGATGAACATACTGGAAATCCAGACGGAAAATGTGAAAACGCAGATAGTGAAGAAGTGGAGGTGCTGCAGGCCAAAGATAAGAATATACCAAGAGGCCTGGCACCCTTAGAAGACCTCTTTGACTTTGATGATGTAGAAAAAAAGCCCACTATAGAACATGCAGATTCTGATGTGGAAGAATGCAACATAGGCACAACAAATAAGCCCAAAATGATTAAATTGGCTAAGTCTTTGCCTGCACACATGAAGAAAAAATACATTGACCTATTCAAGGAATTCATTGATGTTTTTTCTTGGAGTTATGAAGACTTAAAGGCCTATGACACGAACATCATCCAGCATAATATACCCTTGAAATAAAATCAGAAGCCCTTTAGGAAAAAACTTCACAGAATAAATCCTAAAAAATTGCCTGCAGTAGAAAAAGAGATTAAGAAAATGTATGAAGCAGGTATAATTGTGCCTGTAAGGTTCTTTGATTGGGTATCAAACTTAGTGGCTGTGAGGAAGAAAACAGGGGAAATTAGGGTGTGTATAGACTTCAGGAATCTTAATAGAGCCTCACTTAAAGACTTTTACCCTTTTCTAAAAATGGAACATATTCTTCAGAGGGTAGTAGGTTCTAAGAGGATCTCCCTGCTAGATGGTTTTTCAGGTTATAACCAAGTCTTAGTAATCCTAGAAGACCAGCTCAAAACAGCTTTTACCATTCCATGGGGTACCTTCATGTATGTGAAAATTCCTTTTGGATTGATGAACGCTGGAGCCACCTTCCAAAGAGTGATGGACATAGCTTTCTCAGATGAGATGGGGCACTTCATTGTTATTTAGTTAGATGACATAATAGTCTATTCCAATACTGAAGAAGAACATCTGAAACATCTGAGAAAGGTTTTTGAAAAATGTAGAAGGTTTGGTATGTCCCTGAATCCTAAAAAGACTGTCTTTGGGCTACAGGAGGGTAAACTCCTTGGCCACATTATATTTGAGAAGGGAATTAGGATAGACCCACAACGAGTTGAGGGAATACTATAGATCACACACCCAAGAAACATCAAGGAATTACAGTCCTTCATTGGGAATATGAACTTCCTTAGGAGGTTTATCCCAAATCTGGCTGAACACCTTAGGGACATGACTAACATGCTGAAGAAAGGTGAAGGAGTTAAATGGACTATCGGAGCTAAACAATCTTTTGAATCAGTGAAACTTGCACATACCCAAGCTCCCATTCTAATCAGCCCAGATTTCTCCAAAGACTTCCTAATATTTTCATTTTCCTCTGAGCACATAGTGGTTGTAGTCTTGCTGCAGAAAAACACAGAGGGAATGGAACAGCCAGTTGCCTTCTTTAGCAAATCACTTAGAGATGCACCCTTGAAATACAACATAATGGAGAAACATGCCTATGCTCTGATTAAGGCCTTGAAAGACTTCAGGGTGTACATATTGCATTCTCACACCGTAGCTTATGTGCCCAACATCATAGTCAAAGATATACTGTCCCAGGACCTAGATGGGAAAAGGGGCAAATGGATAGCTATGATTTTAGAGTACGACCTTGAGATAAAACCCACCAAAATGATTAAGGGTCAGGGCTTGGATAAATTAATGGCTGAATCAAACTTACAAGCCCTAGAAATTAACATGATAAATACCATGGATGAGCAACAATAATTGTCTGATCTCACTGTTGAGGAAAAATTTCAAAGCTCTCCTTGGTATTCCGACATTCTGTATGTGCTTACACACATCAATGCCCCACCAAAAATATCAAGGACCAAGGCCATATTCTTGAAGCTAAAAACCAGAAATTACAGCATTTTGAATGAAAAATTATACTGGAAGAATCATAATGGTCTATTGCTTAAATGTTTGCCTGAGAATGAGGCAGAGAGGGTTAAACATGAATTCCATACTGGAGAATGTGGAGGCCACCTGAGTTGGAAAGCCACTGCAAACAAAATACTCAGAGCTGGCTACTATTGGCCCACCCTCTTCAATGATGTCCACAAAATGATAGTTGCCTACCACAAATGCCAGATCTTTGAAGGAAAAAGAAAACTCCTCCCTTTACCCCTACAACCCATCATTGTTGAAGGTCCCTTTCTGCAATGGGGCCTAGATTTCATAGGGGAGATCTACCCTGCTTCTTCTGCACAATACAAATGGATCCTGACAGCCACATAATACTTCACTAAGTGGATAGAGGCCATACCCACTAGGAATGCCACAAATTCAGTCATCATTAGTTTCCCAGAAGGTCACATCCTCTCTCGGTTTGGCTGCCCAAGGAAAATAATCACTGATAATGCTACTGATTTCGGATCAAAGAAGATGATTGATTTTTTTCACAGGTATCAAATAGCACTTGGTCATTCAACTGCCTATTACCCTCAAGGTAATGGATTAGCTGAATCATCAAACAAGAGCCTAGTGATCATCATCAAAAAGCTGTTGGAAGAGAACAAACATTCATGGCATAACAAGCTAGTACATGCTCTATGGTCTGACAGGCTTACAAAAAATAAGTCCATTGGCATGTCACCATTTCAGCTTTTCTATGGTACAGAAGCAGTTTTCCCTACTAGCCTTGGGATACCAGTGATCAAGCTGGTCCAGGAGATCCAAACAGAAGAAGATAGTATGGTGAGGAGAATAAACCAAACAATCCATCTTCAGCAAACGAGGGAAGAGGTTTACAACATAGCAGTAAAAGTTCAGGAGAATATAAAGAAATTTTTTGACAAAAGAACCAAAGTTGTTGATTTCAAAGTTGGAGATAAGGTTCTGAAGTGGGATTCGAGAAGAGAGGATAAAGGAAAGCACAGCAAGTTTGACAGTTTGTGGCAAGGTCCATACCTCATCCAGGCCACTGTGGGTCCAAATGCTTTCTTCCTACAAGAATTAGATGGTACATAGCTGTTTGGGGGTCTTGTCAATGGCAGGATGCTCAAACACTACTTCTGCTGATTTTCCATTTCCAGATTCCATTTCCATTGTACATACCGTTGCAGCTTTTATTTTCAAAGAAAAGAGAAAAATGTTTCAAAAAATAGAGGAAAAGGAGAGGTTCAGACATGATTAAAACATGAACCTATGATGTGCAAAATATTGGATCTAATAAGCTCAAAACCCGAGCCAAAGAAAGTAAAACAGTTGTTCTTAACACGCCCAAAATTTGGACCAGCGAAGAAGGAAGAAGAACCAGCTCTAACATGCCCAAAACCAGAGCTGAGATGAAGAAAGGAAGTGACTCTAACATGCTCAAATCTTGAGTCACAAAGAGAAGAAGGATATTTCAAGTTTCAGATCCCAAGCCTTCACATTTTTGTTTTCAGTTTTCTACAAATTTTGTCCATGTGCAACTGCCTTTATGCCTTGGACCCATAGCAAGTCAGACAGTCTAATCTTGGCTTGATTGTTTTTCAATTTCCTGTCTTAGAATATATAGAAGAAATCTGTTGGATAGTTTCCCATCAGATATTAGATTAGGTAGAGAAACATATGAGACCAACAGTCTAATCTGGTCTCATGGAGTAATAAGGGTAGATTTAGAATAGGTTTATTTCCTGTTTAAAAAATAAAAATGATGTAAAGGGTCTGCTAGCTCAAATGCACCCTAGAGGAAGAAAAAATGCTAGGTATATAGTATGGGTAGGTAGATTTGTTGGGGAAAGTTTTTTGCTGATGTAATGTCTTCACATTATGGCAGCTGATCAAAGAAAGAAAGGGATGTGCCAAGCAGCAGACAAATAGCCTACTCCAAAGATCTATTCTATGAATTCTTGACTCCTTCAACTAGAAGCCATCCCCATGTGGAGCCACTATTAGCCCCTTTTAAATTTCTTGACAAGCAAGAAAGGGGCTAATTTGTTTTATAAGCCTGCAAGGAATGCATTTCCCTTGAGAACACATCATCCTTGCATCCCTTCATGTTCCCTACCTTGTGACTGTTTCCCTCTGCTGATTTAAGTCAATAAGCCTTGCTGATAAAGCATTATGCTTCAAAGGGTTGTATTTCGCCCCTTGTATCCCTGCATTGTTCCCCCCATTCTATCTTTTTTTAACTTTTTCTAAATCCCCTTTGTTCCCCCTAATATCCCCACCAACCTCCTAAATCCATCCAAAATCTCCACGAAGCCCCACCCTTGCCCTTTGTTTCCTCAAAATTCCCCTCTGTCTCTCCATCGTTACCCTCCTCAGGCCTCAAAATGCATTAAAAAGGGTTAAAAACCCACTTTCGAACCATATAATAGGCCTCATCCCCTTCTTCGCTAGCCCCCACACCTTTTCCTCCCACAGAACCCAGTGCTGTGACCAAGCACTAGCCCCGGAGGCATTTGTCCCTTATGTTTATCGGGCGCTTTCTCAACCGTTGATCCATATAGATTGAACGATGATCGTTTAAACCCACGGCACTCGTGATTCACCCGTTCAATCCATCGATCATGCCATCGCCGTCCATTCACCGCCAGATCAACGGTTCGGAGTGTGTCCACGACTGTGGTCCCCGCCGCGTGCCATGCTAGAAAACAGCCTGGTTTTCATCGCACCGCTAATGGGGGTTGGGCGGTATTTTCCCATTGCCCAGCGATTCCATACAACACTCGACACCTGTCTTCAGTACGGCGGCAAAACCGCCCTCCCATCGCACGTTATCTTTTGGTCCAAGATGTGCAGCGATATTCATATGAGCCATCAGATCTGCCTTTGCCCATCCAACGGTCATCGCTCGACGGAGTTGCGCAGATTTTAATCCATGATCACTGTACCCCTAGCCCACCGTCCACTTCCCTCCGCCGTGTTTCCCACCATCGATCTCCTCTTAGATCCGACGGTCCAGAATCGTCTTCCCGCTGCTGACTCTTCCGTCGCCACCTGATCTCGCCACGTCACCTCCACATGTGCCACCGTACATTCGCCCTCCTGTTTCATATATTTTTTCATGGGTCAGGTTTATTAAGGTTTTCATTTAAATCTCCTCCACATTCCGCCAACCTGCGCCATCTCTGTTCTCCACCATTCCACGACATTTTCTGCCATTTCTTCGCAGTCCCACTATCATCCACATCATCTGCCCCCATCCATGGATTTCATAACTAGTTTCATGTTTGTGCAGGGCTATCAGAGGTGAAAAAATGCCATGGTTCTCATGTACCACTTCAACGATGTGCTGCACAGACAGATTTAAATCTGGAAGCTGGTACTACTATAGAAATTCCTAGAAACGGTTGCGGCGTCATGAATATTACCCAAGGACAGTTTAATCTTCGCAAGAAATCGATCTAGCACCATTAAAGCCCAGATTTCACAGATGAAGACATTTATGAAGCCATGTAGAAAGACCAACTTATGACCAAGGATTTCAGCATTCAAAATTTAAGGTTTTGAGCTTTAATATAGCATTTTAGAGGCAAAGCACCAGATCAATGATCCCAGAGATCATGCCAAAGGTACAGCATGCAGAAATCAATGAATATCAGGGGTTTATATAGCAGAAGAATGTTTTTCCCTCCATGAAGGACAAAGCGCCCATGCAGTGTTCAATCCATGTCATGTTCTGGAGAGATTTTATACCGTGAAACAACCCTATTACTATCAGAGCATTTATTTCATCAGTATGGCAGATTTCTTTATCATGTCTTTGTCCTTTGTTTATTCACCAATAGCACCACACAGTACTACAGACAGAGTACTTCAGAATCATATTAGAGTTATCTGTAGTCTGAAGAGGATCATTCGTTCACCCAAGGAACACCAAAGATTAATGCACAGGATTTATACAGAATGGGCTTCAGCCCCCTTTCTTTTCAGGAGTTTAATACTGCATTTAGTTCTTCACCTACCTCTTCTGCTCCTCCAGAGCTATAAATTCAGGAAGAAACTCATTGTAAAGGTTGTTGATCAGTTATCAGAGAAACTGCAAGTATTTTCTTTTGAGACATAGTCTCTGTGTAAAGTTGTAAGATAGGCTGAGGAATATGATTTTAGACAGAGTAATCAGCCATTGGCATGTTTTACTTGACTGGTATTGCTATTTTTATATGACAAGCACATTTCTTTGGATCCTGATCTGAAGAAGCGGTGATGTTTTCCTATATTTGTGTTTACATTCATTTCATTTCATTTTTACTGCCTTGCATTAGAATATTGGCATAGGATTTACCCTTGTTAGGTACCCTATGTTTCTTCTCTCCTTGCCATTTATGTTTCTCTTCTAAATGTATTATCTAAGAAATGATTTCAGTTGGTTTAACCAATGTAGTGGATGTTATTGCCTGATCTCTGATGTATGAATTAAATGAATTCAGTTCTTAGATGCTTCTTGTTATAGATTTAGTTGAAAGATTTGGGAACACTGGGGATTAGAGTTAGCCCTGTCCACTAGGATCCTTGTACGAGCAGTTGGTCTTTAACTTTTTGCTCTAAATTTGTGTTATCTCCTTTCCTATCTTTCCATATCACATAATCATCTTGAATATCCTATGTTTCAGATGAATAACCCAATTGAAAGCCTGCCTATTGATTAGCAAGCAAATCCTTTCCTGACTCCATTGCCCAATGGTTTGAATATTTCCTGGAACATTTCACCTCTGCCTTATTCCTCTTTGCTCATTCTGGTCCTACACTGAAGCCTTCTTTCCTGGTAACCAGCAACCAAACAAACAAACCTTGTGCCTATAACTAGCCTAAAATCATAAAATTTGAGCCTCAAAGACATATACCTTTGACATCTTATAGAGAGATCCCACTCTGGACCCAGGAGGGCTAGATCCTGAGGTCTGAAAGTGGTTTGATGTTGTCTCATCTTTTGGTATTTCCAACCTTGCCAAAACATGCGAACCCCAACAGGACCAAATTGGAGATTTCCGTTGTATATCGCTATAGATTCATCTGACATAGATGTGGGTGTTATTTTGGGGCAGCTGGAGGAGAAGAAAATTTATGCCATTTATTACATTGACAAGAATCTAACTCCAAAAAAAATCAACTACACAGTGACTGAAAATGAATTCCTAGTAGTAGTACATGTTATCAACAAATTTTTGCACTACATCATTGGGTATCAAGTATTTGTACACACTGACCATGTTCCCATTCAATTTTTAATGAACACACCTTTTACTAATGGTATAGTTACATGATGGCTATTGTTGTTACAAGAATTTGATATCACTATTTTAGATAAACTCGGAAAGGATAATGTAGTTGTTGATTTTCTTTCTAGATTAACTATAAGTGATGAATGCAATACTACTAAGGATTATTTTCTAGATGAATATCTTTTTGCCATCTCTACTCAGTCATCATGGTATGCAGATATAGCCAATTATATTGATGCATGAAAATTTCCACACCATTTATCTTCCAAAGAAAAGAGGAAGATTATACAACAGAGTGCTACCTACTCTTGGATAGAGGGTAATCAGAATCACACTGGGCCAGTCTTTTAGATTAGGTGATCAGTTAGAGAAGATGAGGTATTTGAGATCTTGAAAGCTTGTCATGTGGAACCCTGTGGAGGGCACTTCACTGACAAAAGGATGAGATACAAATTACTCTCAATAGGGTACTACTAGGAAACTATATTCCAGGATGCAAAGAATTTTGTGAATAGATGTGATAGATGCCAAAGTATGGTCCAACCTCTGAAATCATATGAGATGCTGCTATAGCCTCAGATATTGATAGAACCATTTGAGAAATGGGCCATGGACTTTGTAGAGCCAAATAATCCTTCATCACAACAAAAATCATATATATTGGTCTGCACCGACTATGTCACAAAGTGGGTCAAAGCAAAGGCACTAATTAGAGATACAGAGAAGGTTTTTTCAGACTTCTTGTTTGAAGATATATTTATTAGCTTCGAGATACCTAGGGAGATAGTGAAATATGGAGAGCCTCAGTTCACATCTCATTTGATCAAAAAACTAGTTGAGAAGTATGGAATTCATCACAAAATCACTTCACCTTATTATCCACAAGAGAATGGTCAAGAGGAAAGCAACAATAAAATCATAGAGGGAATATTAACGAAGGCAATAGCCAGCCACTGGAGAAATTGGGCCGAGAAACTTCCATAGGTGTTGTGGGCTTAGAGAACAACATGGAGGAACACTACAGGCTTCTCACCATATGAATTTGTGTATGGTAATAATCCTTTATTCCCCATAGAGTTCGAGATAAAGCCATTAAGAACAACATTGTAGGTCAATCTGGACTTAAGCACAACACATAAACAAAGATTGAACCAACTCAATGAATTGGAAGAGAAACAGTTGGATGCTATTCAACAGACAAAGATCATTCAACAGCAGAGAGATAGATGGCATGATGGGTTTATTAAGAAGAATAAGTTCCCGAAAGTATATTGGGCTCTCTTATATGATTCAAGGTTCAAATATTTCAAAGGAAACCTATGCAACAGATGTTTAGGTCCTTACGAAGCAGACATGGTCTTTAACAATGGGACTGTACAATTTGTCACCATCGACAGTGATAAGACACCGCTGCTGGTTAATGGGAACTGTCTAAGGTTATATCATCAACCCACTTCGAAAGAATCATTTTTTAACATTGTCACGGACTCAGATATTCATGTTACAGAAGCAGAGGAACATTCCCCTATGCAGCCTGAAATTTGAAATTATAATAAGTGGAGCAGCTGAAAACCACCCTTGTGGTAACTATTACACCTGTTTTAAAAATAAAAATAAATAAATAAAAATAAAAATAAAATAGATTAATGAAACAAAAATAACAAATCTGACTGTGAAAAAATCTTTCCTATGTGTAGTCCAACAATTTGTAATAGCTGAAAACCACCCCTATGGCAGCTATTACACCCATTTTTTTCCCCTTCCTAAAACATCATCCCTCCTTCCTAATACATTTTACAGATGATGTTATTTATTTGAATTTATTTCTATACCAATTTCTCCTAATCATTATGTTTTTTTGAAGAATAATCTGAAGGTTGTCTTGGCTATTATAGATGTAATAGCCAAGATACACGAATATTCTTTCTCATTTTTCGTCACATGAAAACAATAATTGTGCTAGCCAAGCGCGACTACCATGATCACTGCAAACAGTACGCTGCCAATTTGAAATCCTCCTCCACGTCACTTCAAGTATGTCATTCAAAAGGTAACGTCATCATTTATGATTTGGTGATTAATGGCAAAGGTAATGATATTCCCATGACGGCCGTGGGCGGCCGTCACCATTAAAGTAGGGGGGAAATATATCTTGTAATCATAGAAAAATTTGTAGTCATAAACCATTATCAACTCCGAATGTGACCAATTAATAGCACAATTTCCAATGATGAATAAATATGGTTGGAAAGAGTGTGTGTACTTAGAACCCATTACTTTCCATAACAAGACATTTATGAAGAGTTGTGTGAGGTTAAATTTGGTAATCCATAAATCCTTTCATCTCACATCACCCTCCTTGACTGAAAGACTTGTATCCTCATTTCAAAGTCATCATATGGGATAAGCAGTGTAAGACACCGAGAGGAAGTAAGTAGTGCAGTGACATTACAGCGGATTGAGAAGTAAGGAGAGAATTCAGAAACAAAAGCAAGATGGGTGGAGCAACAGTTCAACATGAGATGGATTCCATAAAAACCTTGAATAACTCTCCAGAATCCTACCAAGTATTCAGAGATGCTTAATGGATTGAGTATTTCTAGAAGTTGGAAGGATCAGATGAGGCAGTTTCAATCAAATTCACTCAGAATTTGAATAACAACCACACCCAAGTTAGGGGTCTACAAATTTAGGTGACTAAATAAGTAATCGCCCGAGTAACTACATTTCTAGTAGAGGGACAAAGGTGGTTTAATAGAAAAATCAATGACCCCTCCTTGAAAGAAGAGTTCGTAGAAAAAGAATAAAATTTGGAGAAGAAAGGGAGAGTAATTTATAGGTTATCACTACCTTAGCCATGGGATGATGTTTCCTTGGGTTTTATTAAATACATTACTTGTGAGGGAAGATCCACCATTTTTTTTAATTATCACTTCCCTCTACTCAATCACCATCAGCACCAACAAAGGATTAACCTTCCATTCGACTTATTGGGGAATATTAATCATATGGCGGCAGAAGTAAAAACAACAGCACATCCAGAAGCATGTGTGACCAATCACGGACTTATCAAATTGATCGTGTTGGATGCCCTAAGCTAGAAAGGAATGAACTAGGAAGAATTCAAGTGAAAGAGGTCGAGGACAAGCTGGGGAAAAAAAGCCGTGACTTCAAGAGGAAGTTAGGAAGAAGCTGAAACCTAGGCTCGCCCTGGCAAGGTCAGAATTGGGAAAGAACCCACTAATGAACCAATTGGGGATAGATGGAAAAAATGGAAGGTGAAATTTAAGTTACCCACAAAACCTTCACCCACAGCCGGAAAGCGCATAGAATCAGAAGTATTAGAAGAAGAAAGAGAACCCTCGTCATCAGGTAATGATGAAACTCATGTCCTTTTAGAACTTGAAAATCTAAGAAAGGAGAATGAAGAATTTAAAAAAATATTATCTAAGCGGAAGGAAATATTGGTGTCTAAGGAAATATTGGTGTCTGTATGCACGGCATGTTTTCAAGAACTAACAACAACAAGGTATAAGGTTTGTGGGGAAAACATAAGCCCAATTGAAACAGAAACAAAACTGTAGGAGGTTGTTACACAAGAACCTGCTAAGGATACTGTTGTTACACAAGAAGCAATAGTTAAATCAAAGCATCCTATAGTAATTGACCTAGAGGTTGATACACAAGAACCTGTGGAGGCCACTACTATTATAGAAGAAACAAAAATGGACACAGAGGCTACTCTAGGCAGAAACAAAGGGGGTGATACACAAAAACCCACTGATGAAGCAGTTGTTACAAAAGAACCAACAGTTGAGGTGGAGAAGACCCATTCAACAGAGGTTATTACACCCATTATCGAGGTTGATATTGAATGTAGAAGAACTTCGGGTCCCATCTAGGGATCGAGTTTTGAGAAAATATTGTTAATTTGTGAATTGCGAAAGTGGAAACAAGAAGAAATCTCCCTTCAGGAGGGGACGATTTTGCTGAAAGAAAATAGGAGGGAGATAGCCGCCCTACATGAAAATTGGATGAAAGAAGATTTGAAGAAAGGATGGGAGAATCATAAGAGGAAGGAAGCTATGAAGAAGCAGGGGGAACAACTGTTGTTGTTACAGCAGTAGGTTTAGGACCTTACCATGGATAAGAAAAAACTTTATGACCTTGCCCTCAATTTGCTGAGGTGTAGGCGGCCTTTCCCATCCTACTCCATTTTCTATGGGAACGCTACTGCCTGTTCCAGATGAAAGCTCTTATGGAGGAAATACCCTATCTATGTTATTTCACTCGCACATTCTTGGATGTCTTTCTTGCCTCCAATTTTGACGAGAAAAGCCTGTTTTGTGAGTTATTATTACACAATATCATTTGTGAGCTTGTGAGTATGCAAATGGTGGTGAAGATATTCTCCTATATGGGGGATTTTCAGTTGCAAGCATCTGTGTCCTTCATGAAGAATCATATTGAGTGGCATTTGTCCACCAAATCTATGGATACGAATGAGGAGAAGATGGAATTGTGGATATGGGTAGAACCATGAAGGGCCACTGAGTTCAGGAAAAAAATTAGAATAATTTTGAGTACTCCTGGGATAAGGGAACCTGTTGCCTCCTACAGAATAAGGATTGTGAACTTCTGTCTCAATCAATTCTCAGTGATGAAGATTCAAGCCTTGACTGGGTGCTTGAAACACATGGAATCTAGTAGTGTTGAGATGCTAAAGGGGGACCCATTTGCATTCCAGAATTTTGTGGTGGATGTTACACATCTACTACCATATGCAAAGATAGTACAAACCCTTGGTGATTCATGGCTCGGGTTAACGTTCAAGTTCCCTTTGATCTGGTTTTCAATTGAGGATTATTAGAGTAATTATGAATTGAACACGTATGAATCAGAGTCCTCGGTACGAAAGATGATAGGTAATCAAGGGTACAGGTCTACAGATGAAGATACAGTCGACGCTTATGATCTCACTAACTTGCACCGGAGATATTCCCATGAGAGATGAGATTTTGCATAAGGAAATGCAAGTGCTTTAGTTGGGGGGAGATGTTGAGTGCCAGTTTTGCACTTATTTCCTACATTTGTTTCCCCTATTTTACCTCATGACTATAACCATTGGTACTATCTTTGCCTCTTATTTCTATCATTTTATCTCCACTTGTGTTTTTTCACCTTATTTTCATTACTCTGCAATTTCATCAATTATTATGATGTATCGTGTCTTTTTTATGACTAACCGATGACGAATGTTTAGAGAAGATCTATGGTACTTTTTTGTCTTTCCAGAAGCTATTTGTAGCACAAAATATGCATACATGAGTAGTTAAAGGTGTGTTGTTACAATGAGTTGTTATACCACGATGCACACCATGTTGTTACAGATCTGTTGACGAAATGCTGTTACAATTGTACCGCTAACTAGATCTCATCAACTCTTGATGTTGAACTGTCCTCTAGCTGTTACGCTAGAGTTGTGATTTATCGTGATAGTTGTAGAAGTTATTAAGTATTGAATTTTTGGATAACAGCCTCTAGTCGGTTTTGATTGTAATGTATAATTTTCCAGTCATACTTTTATTAAGAAGAGGTTATAACCATATGTATTCTATTTTAACTATCATGAGAATCATAAGATTCTCATGACTGATCCATCCCTAGTTTTTCTGAGATGTAACCACTATATAGTTCACAACCGTTGAGGTTGAAAGGTTAGCGGAGAACAACATTACTTTGGCTTTGTATTTTTTCTCATATTAATACAAGTTATCCTATTTTTTCTGTTACATGCATCATCTTATTTAGTTTTTGTTAAGTTCTTTCTCTACCTGCGCTCTGCTAGGGAGGAAGGGCCCTCTTTAGCAGGGATTGTAGAAGTTAAGGTAGATGTTTATATATATATATATATATATATATATATATATATATATATATATATTTCCATTTACTTTATGTACCAGTTGAAGTGTTGTTGTTGTTGTTTTAGCTTTGAATAGATCTGCTTCAATTCCAGTACTTTATATGTTGTTACACATGTGAGATTAGAGATACCAGCTAGGTAATTATTGTGTGGTACGCTAGGATGGATTAATTGAGGTGTGATAATAGTCTTGTATATCATTTTATTTCTGCATGACTGATTTATTTCTAGCATTTACTTCAGCAATGATTTCCTTTATTTGCATTTGCTTCTGGTTAATGTATTGGCACAGACAGTGTAACTGTCATTGAAATAAAAGACGTCCCTGGATTGATAATTTATGTGTATTTTTTTAGTCATTTAACCATGATTAATAAAAATCTAACATCTGTCTTATGGAACGAATAAGCTGGTGTAGACAAAAGGAGGTCTGCCATAGGTGAGGCAATAAGGAATCCTCATCTAAGGCACGAGGGGTAATAGTAGAGCGACTAATAGACTGACACTAGGGATGATGGTGGAATGGGGGGTATTGAGTAGTAGGTTGATGAATTCCCTTGTTAGAGCATAAAGGGCATGAATGACTTAGCATATACTGACTTGACTCTGGAGGGGATAGGGGACAGTATGAATGAAGGCCAAAATGTGCAACACAAGAGAGGTACAAAGAAATGAAGTACGAAATACTGTGACGAGAGTCAAAAGGAACTCAGGACAGACTCCATGGATGCGATGAAGACTCAACTCGAATGCTCTGAACAAGGGCGACTCGATGATGCTGACACACAGAATAGGCATGGTGGGGACCATAAAAATATGAGTAAAAGATGGTTACTCATGACAAAAATAGACACGAGAATCAACAAGTATGAAGGAAAAGTGGTGCCCCAAGTACAAGTGTTGCAAGTGAATAAATTCAATTTTGAGAAGCGAAAAAGTGACCCTTCTTGGAAAAAGGCTTCTGGGTGAAGTATCAAATCACCAAAAACTAAAGGATACCCATTTGAGTGCTCTGTGAGATATTTCCAATTGTGATGACGGTTCGTCAAACTGAGATACGGTTTGGTTTTTATTAGCGAAAGAAACAATTGGGGTTTTTCTTTTAATAAGGTAATTTCCCTCCAATTTGATTCATTTTCAAGTGTAGTTGTGGTGAATGTAAAGTGGTGATAAGGCCCTAAATATTGCGACGATCATAATGAACAAAACGACCATTGGAATCAAGATCTTTCAGTTACAGGTAAGAGGTCTAAGCATACTCTTTCAATTAAGTGGATTAAAATTTTAGATTAGGCACCCAAAGCCTAGGAACAGATCTCTGCTCCTCCTCACGGCCAGGTTTCACTTTTTGGGTTCTATTTCGCGACCTAGGTAGCAGGTATTGGGTAAAAAACTGCAACCTATCCCAAGAAATGGCCTAAAAAGTGCCACCTATCATAGAAAGGGGTTTCAGTGTTGTTTTTGGCTGAGAGCTGGGATTTTATGGTTATAATGTAGTATTTCCTTTCTATATGTTGACAAACATTATGGTTTTGTGCATGTATTGCAGATTTGAGGATCAATTGGAGAGCGAGAGACTTGGATGCATTACAATCTGAGATCCGAGGGGATCATGTAGTTCGCGCTGCATTGGCCAGGTTTGGGTTCCTCAAATTTGTTAAGAACACATTGATGAGGGTAGGAGATCCCTTGCTAGCCAGGATAGTTAGCTATTGGGACCCGAATCATGAGATCTTTATAGTGTAGGGGCACCAAATCGAGTTCAAAATTCAGAACATATATCTTATGACTAGTCTCCCGCCACTGGGGATGTTGTGAAACATAGAGCCAGTGTTACCTCGAGGAAAAAACATAATGGAATTTTTAGAGCGCCACTGTCAACTGTTTTTTCATGTGAAAGGCATGCATATATCGATCGGAGATCTAGAGAGGCTATAGACTCACGTTGTGGCCACAGTGGTGATGGTGATCCTAGGAAACCAGGCAATCCACCACATCATCGTAGGGAAGATTATGTTGGTTGAGGGTGTATTGAGTGGGACCTACTATGGGTGGGTCGAGATGATGTTGTTGTCATTGAAATGAAAACTGTCACTATGCAAGCGACAGGTGAACCATGAAATTTCATATGGCACAATGCTTTGCTTTCTCTTCTTTGATAAGATCACTACAATTCATCCACATATACAGATCTAAGATGGGGCCCCGCGAGAGCACAGGATGCACCATTGGGGGCAGCTATTGTGTAGAGGAGGAGGTGTGTTAGTCGGACGGGTGTTCCGACTTGAGTCTTTTGTGCATTGGGATCAGATGCCATTATACATAGAAGAATATCCCTATAGTGGGATGAACTATCATGGGGACCTTGAATTTTCACTTTCGCAACATTGATCATGGGGTCGAGACAGTAAGTGAAAATTTTCTTATCTTTTATGGTACATTTTAAAATTTTAGAATATTGTATATGGTACTAATTCATTTACTTTTGGTATGCAGATATAGCACTGGTGAAACTGGTCAAGTATATGGAACGGTCTGCAGTGTCAGGAGTTGGAGAACCTAGTGGTTCGAGGGGAACACAAAATGAGGATGCAGTGGCCCTCCTGGAGGATGTCCATCGTAGAAGTAAGAAGCTGCTAACTAGTGTTTATGAGCATAGTTGGTAGGACCTTGACAACTAGTACATAGAGCCATGTGTTGGTCTACCCTCAGAGTGGCGAGGAGTCATGTGGCGCATAGTGATGGTCGGACAGGGGATGCATGATCTACGGGTTGTAGGAGCCGATCCATTAGCCTGGGACCCTCCAAATACTGATTATATGTAGGGGCATGAGGTGCCCCCAGTTTTGTTTTTTTGTAATATGCTATGGGCATGTCATATGTATCAAAGTTAATGGACTCCAAAACATTGTATATTTGGATGACACATATTATGGATATGCATTGTTTTATGGTTTATGGTTATTGTATTGTGTTAAATGTGTGTCATAAATGCCAATCTAGAATATTTTTTGAAATTCTATCTACATAGTGATTTTGGGCTCTAGGTACTATTGGGAAAAATACTGAGAGGGGGGGGGGGTGAATCAGTATTTAGGGCTGAAAACTTTTACTTTTTCTTTCTCTTAAAACCATATACTATTTTACAGAATCCAACATGTATGTCCAGAGATCTTATTATGTCTTTACTTAGATCATTGCATCATTCATCAAATGTTTAGTAGGCAGTAAGTATGAACAGAAATAACAGAAAAATCCATAAAACATAAGTCACACATATGAACACCAGTTTTTTTAAGGTGGAAACCCAATTTGGGAGAAAACCACCGCTGTTGTTATCTCAGTCTTCAATATTTATTATAAGGAAAACTTCTTACAATTTATGCTGGTACAGACTTATACCAGCACGTAGGCACCTACCTGCAGAAAGGCTACAACCTTCTCTCGTTTACAAGCTACTACTAGAAGGGAGCTACAACCCCCTCACTGAAGGCTTCGACCCTCAGCACTACTGCGGGCCACGTTCCATCAACTTTCATACAGGGTCCACCAGTTTCCACACAACATACCTTTTAGGCCACCAGATTTATTCATTTTCTTCAGTACACCCACACCAGTTCTTCATGATGTCGTCAGTTGATCAAACCAGAGATTTATCATTGTTAGATCATTATATCCATCGGTGCATCGTAGATTCAGATTTTTCAATTAAGAACAGAGTTTGTCCATGTAGATATTCCTTAGAGAAATTTTATTCAATTACCACCCTTACACATGCACACCTTGAACAATAATCTTCTTCTCCTTATATAGTTTAACCTTTATCAATACCATAAGTAAAAACCATTCAACCGCTAATGGTATTCCTTTGATAATATTTCCTTTAGTTTACCCCACGTGCCTCTTTGATTTATTTTTAATTTGTTTATCAATTCAAATAAATATATTTAAAACTTTTAACTAAACTTTAGGATTAAAGTTACAACCCTTCGCACTTTAGAGAAATATCCAACGCTTTCAAACAATTAACCTTATGATAAACCTTTGACCTCGGGCCCACATATATAGTCAATAGCCAATCAAATATGCACATGGTACCATAAGTAAACTTCATGCAATTCCAGCGTCTGATCACAGTTAGATAGAAAGCTTCCAGATCAACCACATATATGCATATCGCTCGATCTCCAATGCCGAACGTTAACATGCGATGGCCCGTCGTACTTTGGTTAATCTTCGTGCAACTTCCTCACATGACCACCGTCCAATGGCTTCCCTCCAGATCAACGACGCACAACAATATCGCTGGTCATCCTGGGTCGAACTATAACGCGTGATGGTGCGCATTGACAAGCAGTTTTGCGGAGTCGTACAGGGACGCGTGTCGAGCACTCTATGGAATCGCTCCCCAATCAGGAAATACCGCTTGCTCTGCATAGGTGGTGCGATGAAAACCATAAACTGCCTTCATTGTTTACTCGGTTATGGTTTCGCTCTTCCACGCAGGGTTCTGTCACACTTCCTTTTGTTACAATCTACCTCTTTCCTTCCAGGTTCCTTTCATGATTCCAAAGGGTTTGCGCTATCCTTCTTACTTAGTTAACTCTGGTCTATCTTCGGCAGGATTTCCAATAATCAATGAAGAAATGTAGTTCTCTTCTGACGGGATTTTTACTACCATAGAGTTAGTTATACGTAGGTTTCCTTTATGAGGGGAATGAATTCAATAGAGTTTCAGGGCATTCTATATGAGAATTGAACCAATCAATACCCAAATACACTCGGTATTATCCACCCATCTAAATATCACCAGAACAAAATCATACACAGAATTTCCTTAATTAGGATGCATACATACACCGAATAAAACTTCTCATATGATTTAATTTCACAGGGACACAAATATCCTTCCTACTGAATTTAAGTTTCTCCTTGAATGATACTACTCTCTGTAGATGCACTCTTTCTCTGTTCTTCTCTGCTAACCTTTGTCCTCTGCTATGTTTCTTTTCTCTGTTCCTGGTTACTCTGTCAGATGCCAATTCCCGTGCCACTTCCTTTGCCATCAATGACAATATTTCCAACAATCTCCCCCTTTGGCATTGATGGCAACACTCTTCCTCTGATTGTTTGATAGAAGCCCTTTGTTTCTTTTCCTCCCCCTTTGACATCAATGGAAAAGAGTCGATCAAGATCCTTTGAACCAACAATACCATGCTCCCCTTGAGATCATGCTGCATCTTCAATTATAACAAAATGACTTATAAATTCCAACAGTGCATCCTGTTCATATGACCAATGCTCCCCCTTAGCCTGTGCAATCAGAGATGCCCAACAACACCTCACAACCAATTTAATCTTCTATATTTAAGTAGTTCTGATCTTCTGCATGGCAGAGACTTCTCCCAGTTTCTGTCTGAGATGTTCGAACGCTTCCCTGGGTAGAGGTTTGGTAAATATATCAACAATTTGCTCTTTGGAGGGAAAATACTCCAATTCCACTTTTTTTTCAAGCACTTGTTCACGTAAGAAGTGATATTTGATGGGAATGTGCTTGGTCTTGGAATGCATAATAGGATTCTTTGAGATACTGATGGCACTTGTGTTATCACACATAATGGATATAGGAGGTGAACATTTGATTTGAAAGTCTTGTAAGGTTTGCATCATCCAAAGAAGTTGAGTGCAACATGATGCGGCAGCCACATATTCTGCTTTTGTTGTAGATAAGGCAATAGAGCTTTGCTTCTTGCTGAACCAAGATACTAACCGGGGCCCCATATAGAATGCACCACCACTAGTGCTTTTCCAATCATCAACACTTCCAGCCCAATCTGCATCAGTGTAGCATGAAGGGTAAGATCAGCATTCTTTGGATACCATAGTCCAAAGTCTTGAGTTCCTTGTATATATTTGAATATTCTTTTCACAGCCTGAAGATGAGAATATTTTGGATTAGCTTGGAATCGTCCAACAATCCCAACTGCATGCATGATGTTTGGTCTTGTCCCAGTGAGATAAAGTAGACTTCCTATCCTAGATCTATATTCTAGTTGATTCACCATGGGGGAATCATCATTAGAACTTAGATTACATCCGGTTATCATTGGTGTACTTACAGGTTTGCAATCTTCCATGCCATACTTCTTTAGGATTTTCTTGAGGTATTTTTCTTGTGATAAGAATATGCCATCTGTTTCTTGTTGCACTTGCAAGCCAAGAAAGAATGTTAGTTCCCCAAGAAAAGACATTTCAAATTCTTGCTGCATATCAGAAGCAAATTTCTGACTCATAGACTCTTCATTACTTCCAAAAATGATATCATCAACATATACAACTACAATCAATAGTTTGTCATTTTTAGTTTTTGTGTATAAGTTGTTATCAGTAGACCCTTTTGAAAATCCTTGTTGATGAAGATATTTGTCAAGACGATAGTACCATGCCCTTGGAGCTTGTTTGAGACCATATAGAGCCCTTTTAATTCTACAAACAAGTTTTTCATCATTTCCCAAAATGAATCCTTCTGGTTGTTCTATATAAACTTCTTCTTCTAGATCACCATTGAGAAAAGAAGATTTAATATCCATTTGATAAACTTTGATTTGTTGGAAGCTTGAAAAAGCAAGAAACATTCTTATGGCTTCAAGTCTGGCTACAGGAGCAAAGGTTTCTTCAAAGTCTATACCTTCTTGTTGAGCATACCCCTTGCAAACAAGTCTAGCTTTATTTCTTATAACATCTCCATTCTCATTTAACTTGTTTTTGAATATCCATTTAGTTCCAATGACATTTTTGTCATGAGGTCTTGGTACTAATTCCCAAGTGTGATTCTTTTCAATTTGATCAAGCTCTTCATTCATGGCTTGAATCCAACATTCATCTTCGCTATCTTGACTGACATTGTGAGGTTCAATAGTGGACAGAAATTCCAGATTACTAGAAGATCCCATAAGAGTCCTTCTTGTTTGTACACCTGATCCATTTTCTCCCAAAATTTGAGATTCTGGATGATTCTTTTGAACATATCTGGATGGAGCCTTTTCAGACAAATCATCTTCGGGTTCTTCACTGGGTTCACTATTTGTATCATTACTATTTGATGTAGAAGGATATATGTCATCATCATCGTCTTCATTTGTTGTTTGTTTTTCTTCTTTTGGAGCTGCTGGAGACTCATCAATAACAACATCTATACATTCAATAATCTTCCGAAGTCTTTTATTGTAGCATTTATATGCCCTACTCCTAGAGGAGTAACCAGGAAATATTCCTTCATCTGCTCTGGGTTCAAACTTGCCAATTTTTTCATCATTATTTTTGATAAAAGAATTTTCTTCCAAAAATTTTAAAATTCTTTACAGTGGGAGAATTACCATACCAGAGTTCATATGGAGTTTTATCACTATTTACACGAACATGTGCCTTGTTAAGAATATTTACTGCTGTATGTGTTGCTTCTCCCCAAAATGTGTCAGGTGTTCCAGAATCATCAAGCATGGCTCTAGTCATTTGTTGAACTGTTCTGTTCATTCTCTCTGCTACGCCATTCTGTTGTGGAGTGCCAGCTACAGAAAACTGTCTTTTTATGCCATGTTGTTCACAAAATTCAAGGAATTCATTGGATGTATATTCTCCTCCTCGATCAAATCTAAGACACTTGATTTTTAGATCTAATTCATTTTCAACCAGTGCTTTGAAGATCTGAAATTTCTCAAATGCTTCATATTTGTGTATAATCAACCCAATCCAACACATTCTAGAGAAATCATCAATGAATAAGATATAGTATTCTTCACCACGTGGTCATTTTTTCCTCATAGGTCCACATATGTTAGTATGAATGAGTTCAAGAGTCTTACTTGATGATCCTTCCTTGGCATTAAATTTTACTCTGGTTTGCTTACAGAATTGGCAAGATTTGCATATGATATTTTTAGGTAGAGAAATATTGGGAAGATCACGAACAGCTTTAAGTCTACTTGATTTGTTGATTTGAGAGAAGCTCAGATGCCCCAACCTTCTATGCCATAGCCAATTTTCTGAAGATTTACTCAAGTAACATTGTTCTTTGCAGTTCTTTAATACATACAGGTTGCTTGGAGTCCTTTTTCCTTTTATAATTGTTTTACCTATATCAATATCACGTACCACACATTCTTCTGAACTAAAGACAACTTCAGTTCCTTGATCACACATTTGACTTACATTTAACAAGTTATGCGTTAATCCATCCACATACATGACTTCATTAGCTTTCACCTTTTCTTTTAGAAAAAAAGACCCTTTTCCCTTAATGACCGCAGGAGTATCATTTCCAAATGTAACATTTTTTTCCTTTTCTAGAGCACTATATGGAATAAGTTTGTTTTTTTCACCTATCATGTGTCTTGAGCATCCACTATCAATGTACCATTGGTTTTCTTCATCTTCTGCAAACAACGCTATGCCACAATTTTCAACCTATAATTCCTTCTTTTTCCATACTTTGGAGCTTGAAGGAACATGTTCTTTTGGCTGAACTTTGCTCCTGCATTCAAATTATTCATGGCCAAAGTTATTGCAATAAGCACATTCAACTTCATTTTGAAGAGGAGAAAAATTGTTATAGGTATTCTTCTTTGTTTCAATATCAATCCTTTTCTTTCTTGCTTCTCTTGTCATGATGGTTTTATATGCTACACATTGAGCAACTTTATGACCAAAATTGTGACATGAGAAACATTGTCCATTGAAGAAGACATTTCTACGATCATAAAATCTCCTTCTTGAATTTACCTGTTGATTGGTGTTTCTTTGAAAGTTAGTGTTCTTTGAATTGAGATGATCATGCTTTATCTGCAAAGATTCTTTATTCCCTTGCTGAGTGGCAGCATGTTGTAAACCAGTAGTAGCCGCTTTTAGATAATTTGGTGCTGAAGCCTGAGAAGATTCTCCGATATATCCAAGACCTGTCTCTATAAGGGGAGAACGTTGTACCTTGATAATCTCATCTAAGGTTTTAGATCCTTTAGCAAATATAAGATTCAGAGTCTTTACTTTCTCAAGTTCTTTTCTTAGACTTACTATTTCACACTCTAATTTCTCATTGTGTTTCTCTTTTTCTTCAAGCTGATTTTTCAGAGTTTCTATGATTATTTTACTCTCTTCTAAGAAAATTTTGAGTTGATTGTTTTCATCAAGAAAATCATTGTCTTCTAGAGCATCCACAAAAGTATCCTTTTCTTCTTTAGATTCTTTTTCAAATGCCATGAGAAGTCTAAGATCTTGTTCACATTCTTCCTCACTATCAGATAACCCATCACTGTCTTCATGAGTATAGTAATTTTTTCTAGTGCTATAACGATTCTTATTCCTTCTTACTACTTCCTTCCCCTTTTTATGTGTTTCTTTATGAGGACACTTAGCAGCATAATGACCAACTCTTCCACAATCAAAAAATTTGAAAGGAAGCTTACCTCTGAACCGTCCTGTGCCAAGTTGAAGTTTCTTTACAAAGTTAATCTCATCTTCTTCTGAGATATATCCTGATCCTTCTGTTTTTTGTACTTCCTTCCCTTTTGTAGAAGTTATAAAGACTGCTTCTTTGACTTCAGATGGTCCTCCTCTTCTCATTTCATATGCAGTTAGTATGCCATGAAGTTGCACCATAGTAAGATTTTGACGATCCTGCTTTTCTTCAAGAGTAGAAACTTTTGACTCAAATTTTGTCGTTAGTGATCTTAAGACTTTCTCAACCAGAGTAGATTCGTTTATTGTTTCTCCCAGATTTCTCATATGATTTACAATATCATCAAGACGTAAAAAGAAACTTGCAATGCTTTCCTCATTATTCATTTTTAGATTCTCATATTTAATTCTGAGATTTTGGAGTTTAACACTTTTTACCTTTGCATCACCTTCATAAATTAGAATGATTTTGTCCCATATTTCCTTTGCTGTATTCAGCTACATGACTTTGACAAATTTTGATTCAGTTAGACTTCCTAATAGAGCATTGACCACCTTTGCATTGGTTTCATAATTCTTTCTTTCCGTCGAATCTGTTGGTACTGCAGCCCGATATTGATATCCTCCTTTAACAATTTCCCATACATCTACTCCCAGAGACTGAAGATAGGATATCATCCTTGTTTTCCAGAAGATTAAATTGTTTCCGTTAAAGAGCGGAGGCTTGATAGATGCTATTCCATCTTGATTACTCATATTTCTTGATCTTCCTTCTAGTGGCTAAGCTTTTTCAGAAGGACCTCCTCTGATACCAATTGTTGGGAAAAGTACTGAGAGGGGGGTGGGGTGAATCAATATTTAGGGCTGAAAACTTTTAATTTTTATTTCTCTTAAAACCATATACTATTTTTACAGAATCCAACATGTATGTCCAGAGATCTTATTATGTCTTTACTTAGATCATTGCATCATTCATAAGATGTTTAGTAGGCAGTAAGTATGAACAGAAATAGCAGAACAATCCATCAAACATAAGTCACACATATGAACACCAGTTTTTTTAAGGTGGAAACCCAATTTGGGAGAAAACCACCACTACTGTTATCTCAGTCTTCAATATTTATTATAAGGAAAACTTCTTACAATTTATGCTGGCGCAAACTTATACCAGCACGCAAGCACCTACCTGCAGAAAGGCTACAACCTTCTCTCGTTTACCAGCTACTACTGGAAGGGAGATACAACCCCCTCACTGAAGGCTTCGACCCTTAGCACTACTGTGGACCATGTTCCATCAACTTTCATACAGGATCCACTAGTTTCCACACAGCATACCTTTCATGCCACCAGATTTATTATTTTCTTCATTACACCCGCACCAGTTCTTCATGATGTCGTCAATCGATCAAACCATAGATTTATCATTGCCAGATCATTATATCCATGGGTGCATCGTAGATTCAGATTTTTCAATTAAGAACAGAGTCCTTCCATGCAGATATTCCTTAGAGAAATTTTATTCATTTACCACCCTTACACATGCACACCTTGAACAATAATCGTAGTCTCCTTATATAGTTTAACCTTTATCAATACCATGAGTAAAAACCATTCAACCGCTAATGGTATTCCTTTGACACTATTTCCTTTAGTTTACCCCACGTGCCTCTTTGATTTATTTTTAATTTATTTGTCAATTCAAATAAAT
The DNA here is from genome assembly GCA_034641835.2 of Pinus albicaulis. Lineage (NCBI taxonomy): Eukaryota > Viridiplantae > Streptophyta > Pinopsida > Pinales > Pinaceae > Pinus > Pinus albicaulis. The sequence continues at coordinate 767,372,174 of CM076579.1, forward strand.
ATATTTACAACTTTTAACTGAACTTTAGGATTAAAGTTACAACCCTTCGCACTTTATAGAAATATCCAATGATTTCAAACAATTAACCTTATGATAAACCTTTGACCCCAGGCCCACATATATTGTCAATAGCCAGTCAAATACGCACATGGTACCATAAGTAAACTTTGTGGAAGTCCAACGTCTGATCACCGTTAGATAGAAAGCTTCCAGATCAACGGCATATATGCATATCGCTCGACCTCTGATGCTGAACGTTAACGTGCGATGGCCCGTCATACTTTGGTTAATCTTCATGCAACTTCCTCACGCGACCACCGTCCGATGGCTTCCCTCCAGCTCAACGGTGCACAACAATATCGCTGGTCATCTTAGGTCGAACTATAACGCGCGATGGCGCACATTGACGAGCGGTTTTGCGGAGTCGTACAGAGACGCGTGTCGAGCACTCTATGGAATCGCTCCCCAATCAGGAAATACTGCTTGCTCCATATAGGTGGTGTGATGAAAACCATAAACCGCCTTCACTATTTACTTGGTCATGGTTCCGCTCTTCCACGCAGGGTTCTTTCACACTTCCTTTTGTTACGATCTACCTCTTTCCTTCTAGGTTCCTTTCACGATTCCAAAGGGTTTGCGCTATCCTTCTTACTTAGTTAACTCTGGTCTATCTTCGGCAGGATTTCCAATAATCAACGAACAAATGTAGTTCTCTTCCGACGGGATTTTCACTACCATAGAGTTAGTTATACGCAGGCTTCCTTTATGAGGGGAATGAATTCAACAGAGTTTCAGGGCATTCCGTACGAGAATTGAACCAATCAATACCCAAATACACTCGGTATTCTCCACCCATAAAAATATCACCAGAACACAATCATACACAGAATTTCCTTCATCAGGATGCATACATACACCGAATAAAACTTCTCATATGATTTAATTTCACAGGGACACAAATATCCTTCCTACTAAATTTAAGTTTCTCCTTGACTGATACTGCTCTCTATAGATGCACTCTTTCTCTATTCTTCTCTGCTGACCTTTGTCCTTTGCTATGTTTCTTTTCTCTGTTCCTGGTTACTGTGTCAGATGCCAATTCCTGTACCACTTCCTTTGCCATCAATGACAATATTTCCAACAGGTACATGACTGAATGTAATGGTTTCAAATTCGTGTGTTAAAATATTCACTCATAAATATATTCTAAAATGGAAAGGATTATGCACACGATAAACACCATTCTATTGCATGACAAGAAGCAAATAATCTAAACAAACATGAAGGTGAAGGATGCGAAAATCAAGGGCATCGGCTAACAAAACTATCACTACATCATATTTGGCCTAGTTTTTTGTGGTAGCACTAATGCATACGTTGTTGGAGAGGAAAAGCAAATGTAAGTGGGTGAAAATGGCCCACGCTGCTAAGGCTAGGTTCTAGGAGTAGCGATTTGCACCATCGACATAGATGATATACGGTGTAGATGAGGGATCCATATAAAAGGTGCCACAGGAAAACATATGAGATAATGATGAACAATGATGGAAACCTAAACTCAAGGCAGAAATAAAACAATCACTGCTAGGGGGAATGGTATGGGTAGAATTTCTACACCCTGCACACTAAATAGTGGATGGTGTGGGGGAAGTGTCTTGAAGTTGGGAGGAATAAATGCTAGATTTACACCCACATTTAAATTTTCAACCTGGGGGGCCATAATACTTAGAGACATAGCACAATATATGCCAGAATATAGCCTCAGGCATTTTCCCAATAAAAACCATAGAACTAATCTAGAAAGGAAATCATGCGGTAAAAGAAACAAGACATTTCAAGAGAACACACTGCAAATAAATACTGTATGCAGGAAATAAATGATGAAAAACTTCTTAATCAGCTACAACTACACTTGCGAATATGAAATAATAAAATAAATAACTATTTAAAATCTATAATTAAAATGCTTCTTCTGAATGATGGTTCAAAATCTGTACTTAAAATGCTTCTTCCAGATGATGCAAGTATCGTTGCTAGAAATAAATCATAAGCTTATGGAAATATTCAATTCAAACTTTTAAATTATTGATCGAGGATATCTTCAAGAGTACTCTTGGACCCTTTAATTATGTTAAAAATGTTGGCAATATGATGCAAAGTGTTGTCCTTGATGGCAACCTACTTGATAAAGTTGTCCTTGATGGAAACTGACTTGATGAGTTGTCTTTGATCTTTGGATAGCAATCTATTTGTTAATGATGTAAATTTGATGTATCTACAGAGAAGTTCAAATGTAATGAATAAAGGAATTTCTGTAAGGGCCAGAGAAATGATGAAAATGGTATGTCACAAAGAATACGCGGGTTTGTAAAGGCGAAGTAGCGTATGTACACGGAAAAGTACGTGGCAAGTAGCGTATCCCTATTTGCGCTCTAAATTTATAAAACCAGGGGACATGACCATGGAATTGGCCCACTCTATTGAGTGCTGGATTATCTATTTGATCCTGTCCAGGAATACCATCAGTGGTTGAGTGGTTTTGACTCATGGTATTGATAAAGGCTAAATCTATATAAGGAGAAGAATATCATAGTGCAAGAAGGAGCATAGGTTGGGGCTTTAATGAATACTTCACTTTGAATTATATCTACATGGAATGGGTAGCAATTTATTGATTGATCTGAATTAATAATGCACCTATGAAGAAAATGATGAAGAGGGATCTCTAGATTTGAAATGATTATGTATTTTATAGATCTGTTTATGGAATGTTTAGATCTGTGATCTGGTGAATCTTTGCTGAAGTAAAGGATGAAATCTGAGTTGTTTATCTGATCTGAAGAGTTGCATAGTCCTGAAAATTTTCTGATCTATATGCATGTTCGTTTCATGAAAAGCGCATGTATATGCGGGTCCGCTTAAAGAAAAGCGCATATGGCAGTTAGGGTTTCTGAAGAATAAAATGCACTGAAGTATACGCAGGTTTGTCTCTGTGAATGCGTGTATATACGCAAGTTAAGTGAAGTAAAAGCGCGTATGGAATCTAGGGTTTTCTGAAGTATGTGGAATGAAATGTCTGATCTGTTTTGTTGTTTTACTGCTAACTTTCAATGATGTATTCATACAGATCTGGGTTGTTTGAATGTTGATTATGCTGCTGATTATGTTGATTAAAGATCAAGTTGTTGGTTGATTGGTTGATGATTCAATGAATGAATTGATGGGGTTATAAGTTTCAGTTTGATGTATGATGAGCTTAAATGTGTGGAGTGGGTCCAGCCTGAAAATCAGATGAAAAGTGGCCTAAAAGGTATGTTGTATGGAAGCTGAGCGAACCAGTATGAAAATTGATGAAATGTGGTCCATGATGGTGATGAGGGTTGAAGCCTTCAATGAGGGGGTTGTAGCTCCCTTCCAGTGGTAGCTGGTAAATGAGAGCAGGGGGTAGTAGCTCCCTTCCAGGAGAGGCTGGTAAACCAGAGCAGGGAGTTGTAGCTCCCTTCCAGGAGAGGATGGTAAACGAGAGCAGGGGGTTGAAGCTCCCTTCTAGGGGAGGCTAGTAAACGAGAGAAGGTTGTAGCCTTCTGCAGGTGGGTACCTGTGTGGTGGTATGAGTCTGCGCCAGTACATGGTTGTAAGAAGTCTTCTTTATAATAAATATTGAAGACAGAGACGACGACAACGGTGGTTTTCTCCCGAATTGGGTTTCCACCCTCAATACTGGTGTTCATGTGTGTTTCTTATGTGTGATGGTTTATTCTATTATTACTGCACATGCTTACTGCTTACTAAACATCTGATGAATGAATGATGCAATGATATAAGTAAAGAATTAAATGCATAATAAGATCTTTGTACATACGCAAGTTTTATTAAGGATATCCACGTGTATACTGTTGAAAATGAAGCAAGATGATGGATCTTGGTGAAATGAAGTCTCCATCACCAAGTGGGCCCGCAGGCAAATTCTGGCGCAAAAATCTATTTTTAGACATATGGAGCATGGTTCAGGGATTCCAGTTTGAGATTCTTGGAGCATTGGTCATGTTGGTAAAAATAGATGGGACTCTATTTTTTAGGTCAAAGAGGTCGAAGTCTATTTTTAGACTGCCTCTCCTTAAAATAGGGAAGTCAAATATTATTTACCCTTAATAATATTTAGACTATAAACTTCAGTTTACTCTCTTGGAGCACTTCAGTTCGAGCTATAGAAGTGGCTCATGCATCTGACAGAGGAATCACGTGGTTCCCAAGGGTTTGATGGCATCATGCATGGTTGACTTTAGTTGGACTTCAGTGGCAGAAGTTTGGAGGAGTTAATGAGACAGCTAGTGGAGTTGTGTTCTGTTTATTTTAGTTGAACCGATTGAGATTAGTTTAACTAGCTAATCAATTAGTTATGAGTGGAGTGAATTAAATATTATTTAATTCATTAATTAGTAACTCATTATTCAACTCGACCACACACTGGCCCACTACAATGGATGATCAGGCCCGAAAGGAGTGACCGTTGAAAGAGATAGATGAAAGGGTGGAGTTAGCTATCAGTGGCGACATCAGTTGTGCATGAGTTTTGCACCACACTTGGAGGAATTTCCCATGATGATTGCGCTGTCAAGCCAAGGATATTCGAACCTTGGATCTCTATATAGACAGGCCTGGATTGCGCAATAGAGGCAAGGCAATTGGCGGTGAGTTTTGAACCAGTAACCTGTTCAAAACTGAGCTAGATTGTGTGTAACTTCATGAGAAAGTACTGAGTACTTGTGAGGAGTATTGTACTGAGTTTGTTACATGATTTCTCCATTATAATATACACAATAGCTGCGGGGTTTTCAGCTATAAGATTTCCCCATACATACTGTGTTAATGTGTATGATGATTTGATGTGTTATCGCTTGATTTTATTTCCGCATGTGTGATGATCTGAGTTGATCTGAGAGTGGAAGAGATTATGTGTTGTGTATGAAGTTCAAATAGTATGTGACCAGGATAGTCTCGGTGGATAATTAATCATTATTCAGCAAATTTCTACATGGTATCGGAGCTATTGAAGTTCAGATTGATCATCATAGTGATTACAAACTTATTTCGGTAGACAGAGTCTGCATGCGGGCCAGGTAGCCTCCGGATTCATCTTTCTTCGGAAAGTGAAAGGTCTGGTAAACGCCCCTTGCAGTCGATCTCTGTGCTAGAAATATTTTTTTCTCACGATCTAGAGCGGTTGAGCTTTGAGGTGGAATTCCAAATTTTGCAGCAGTTTTGTTTTCTTGGTGCCGGTGTTGAAAATGTCTTTCAACGGTTTGCGACTCGAATATGCTCTTGAAGGCAGTTCGAATTATGTTGCATGGAAGGATCGCATGGAAGCAGTATTAGAAGACAATGGTCTGAAGGAGTTCGTAGATACGGATGTCCAAAATCCCACTGATCCTGCTGAAGTCGAAGTATGGCAAAAGAAGATGGTGAAATGTCGAAGGATCCTGTTGGAGGGCGTCAAGGATCATATTGTATCCAGCCTGCATGGAAAGGCTTCTCCATTTATAATGTGGAAAGCTTTGACGGATCTATTCCAGAGTAAGAGTGACCAAAGGAAGCTGGCGCTCAAAGATAAGCTCAGGAACATCAAGATGGAGAAGGGCGACAGTATCGCCAAATACCTCACGAAGTTTACTCAATGCAGAGATGAGCTGGGAAGTGTGGGAGTTACTGTCGATGAAGAGGACATGGTCGACCTGGCTCTCCTTGGTCTTCTGAAGGCTTGGCACTCATATCAAGATAGTGTCAATGGTCGGGAGAAGCTGCCGGGATGGGAGCGCCTTTGGGCGGATCTCATGCAGGAGGAGATAAGGAGGACTACTTGAGATGGATCTTCATCAAAGGGAGCTGATGAAGAAAACTGCGCTTTGGTGTCCAAAGCAAAGAAGGGGAAGGGAAAGAAAACTTCTTAGTCTGGTGCAAAGGGCAAGAAGCAGGATATGGCGAAAGTGAAGTGTTTTCACTGCCATGATCACGGACATTATGCTACCAATTGTCCAAAGAAGAAGAAGAACAAGCAAGCGGGAAGATCTGCAGATGGAGAAGCTTTGGCTTCACAGTTCGAGCTTGACTTTTCATTGATTGCATGCTTGGTTTAAAGTGTTATGGGATCAGTGTGGTTCTTGGACAGCGGTGCGTCATTTCATGTGATGGGAGATCGGGAGTTGTTCTCAGATCTGGAGGACAAGGATTTGGGTATGCACATCGAGATGGGCGATGACGGTAGATACAGTGCGACTGGTATCGGTACCGTATCCTTTCAGAGGGAGTCTGGTAAACCCTTTGTCTTAAAGGATGTCATGCATGTACCCGGATTGAAGAAGAACCTGATTTCAGTAGCGATGTTGGAGGATAAGGGGTATGATGTGGTCTTCAGCGAAGGAAAAGCCTTCCTGCGCAGTAAGACTACTGGAGAGACCCGGAAGATAGGGGTTCGAACCAAGAACCTTTATCAGTTGTAGGTAGATGGTTGCGCAGCTATGGCATGCAAAGCAGGAGAAGTGGTGAGCCGGGATGATGAGGGCGAACTGTGGCACAGGAGATTGGGCCACCTTCACCATGGAGCTTTGAAGATTCTGCAGCAGATTTCTACTGGGCTTCCCAAGGGCACCCTTACGCAGTCAGATCAGTGCAAGGGGTGTACTTTAGGGAAGTATGTGAAAGCCACCTTTCACGAGAAGGATAGTCGCGCCACGACGATCCTTGAGAGAGTTCACACAGACGTGTGTGGTCCTTTCTCAGTTGCTTCGACAGCAAAGCACATGTATTATGTGATCTTTGTTGATGATTTCTCTTGAAAGTGCTGGATCTTCTTCATGCAGAAGAAGAGCGATACATTCGCGAAGTTCTGTGAGTATAAAGCATTGGTCGAGAAGGAGTCGGGGAAGAAGGTGATTTCTCTAAGGAGTGATAACGGTGGTGAATTCATCTCGGCTGAATTCAAGGAGTTCTGCAGCGTAGAAGGGATTTAGAGAGACCTCATCGCACCCCATAACCCACAACAGAACGGGGTGGCTGAGCGGAAGAACAGAACGATCGTGGGTGCTTCACGGGCGATGTTGCATGATCAGGGCCTACCCCTTCACTTGTGGGCCGAGGCATGCAATACAGCAGTGTATGTGCATAACCGTTGTCCTCACAAGGTTCTTGGCATGAGTACACCGGAGGAGGCTTATTCTGGCAAGAGGCCTGATATTTCCCATTTGTGGATTTTTGGTTCTCCTGTCTACATGCATGTGACGAAGGATGCGAGAAGGAAGCTGGATCCAACCGCCGAGGTTGGAATATTTTTTGGGTACACTGATACACCTCACAACTATCGGGTGTATTTGTCAGACAGTCGAAAGATTGTTGTGCGACGGGATATAAAATTTCAGGAGGAGAAAGCCATGCAGTGTTCGCTTGAGAGGGAGCTACACCTACGTGCATGAGGAGTCGTTAGTTCCTAAGGAGGAGCTTCGGATGTGGATCAGCCACAAGAGGACCACCCCACATCACAAATACAGACAGATGTCGAGTGACGCACACTGGATACATGGCTCTTGTGAGTCAATGTGTTGCGACGGAGCCATCCTCTTTTGAGGAAGCTGTGGAGGAACCCGCATGGGTTGATGCCATGATCGAAGAATATGATTCGATCGTCAGGAACAGTGCATGGGATATTGTCCCAAGACCGGTGGGGAAATCAGTGGTGGGTTCGCGATGGATCTACAAGGTGAAGCAGGCGGCTGACGGGAGTGTGGAGAAGTACAAGGTGAGATTTTTCGCCCGTGGCTTTTCACAGATCGAGGGGATTGACTATGAGGATACCTTTGCACCTGTCGCAAGGTACTCTTCCATACGGACGATCCTTGCTCTCTCAGCGCAGATGGGGTGGCACATTCATCAGATGGATGTGAAGACTGCATTCCTCAATGGAGTTATTGAGGAAGAGGTGTACATAGAGCAGCCTGAAGGTTTCGAGATCTTCAGTAGTGAGTCGCATGTGTGCCGACTCAAGAGAGCACTTTACAGGCTGAAGCAAGCACCTCGTGCCTGGTACACTCGGATACACAGCTACTTCACCGGGCTTGGATTCTCCAAGAGTGAGGCAGATCCAAACCTGTACCAGATTGTGGTGGAGGGGAAGCTGTTGATCATCGTATTGTATGTAGATGATCTGATTTTGACTGGCGATGAGCAGTTGATACTTTCATCCAAGGAGGATCTTGCACGAGATTTTGAGATGAAGGACTTGGGCATCCTTCATTATTTCCTGGGATTGGAGATTTGGCAGCACAGCGGAGGACTGTTTGTTTCTCAGGGCAAGTATGCCTGGGAGATTCTGGAGAGGTTCAACATGCAAGGCTGCAATCCTGTTGACACTCCTCTTCCTGGTGGTTGGAGGAAGGAGGATGCTATTTCAGCGGAGGTAGTGGATGCCACTGTCTATCGACAGTTGGTGGGGTCGCTTATGTATCTGGTCAATACACGACCCGATATATGCTATGTAGTTAACCAGCTTTCGCAAGCTATGGTTAAGCCTACCAAGATCTTTTGGAAGGTAGGCAAGCATGTATTGCGTTATATCAGAGGCACATCGGGATATGGTCTATGGTACAGACAGGAGGATGGAGAGAAGCTTTCTGGCTTCACTGATGCAGATTGGGCAGGGAGTCCAACGGACCGGAAGAGCACATCTGGAGGAGTTTTCAGCATTGGGTCGACAGCAGTTTCCTGGTACAGCAGGAAGAAGAGATCCGTGGCACTCAGTTCAATAGAGGCCGAGTACATGGCAACTAGCTTGGCTGCATGCGAGACTATTTGGATGAGGAAGATCCTCGCAGGATTGTTCAGGTTGCATTTGGAGCCTACAGTGATCTACTGTGATAACCAGAGTTGCATTAAGCTAATCCAATATTTCATGATAGGTCCAAACACATCGACATCGGGTATCATCATATCAGATATTGTGTTCAGCGGAGAATCATGATGCTTTCATATGTTCCCACGGAGGATCAAGATGCCGACATCCTGATGAAGGCGCTCACCAGGAGCAATTTTGAATTCCACAGAGGCAGGATAGGGGTTGCAGATAATCCATATCTTTCTGAGAGGGAGTTTTGAAAATGGAGCAAGATGATGGAGCTTGGTGAAATGAAGTCGCCATCACCAAGTGGGCCCGCAGGCAAATTCTGGCGCAAAAATCTATTTTTAGACTATGTCTATTTTTAGACATATGGAGCATGGTTTGGGGATTCCAGTTTGAGATTCTTGGAGAATTGGTCATGTTGGTAAAAATAGATGGGACTCTATTTTTTAGGTCAAAGAGGTCGAAGTCTATTTTTAGACTGCCTCTCCTTAAAATAGGGAAGTCAAATATTATTTACCCTTAATAATATTTAGACTATAAACTTCAGTTTATTCTCTTGGAGCACTTCAGTTTGAGCTACAGAAGTGGCTCATGCATCTGACAGAGGAATTATGCTATTCATAGGGTTTGATGGCATCTTGCATGGTTGACTTCAGTTAGGACTTCAGTGGCAGAAGTTTGGAGGAGTTAATGAGACAGATAGTGGAGTTGTGTTCTGTTTATTTTAGTTGAACTGATTGAGATTAGTTTAACTAGCTAATCAATTAGTTATGAGTGGAGTGAATTAAATATTATTTAATTCATTAATTAGTAACTCATTATTCAACTCAAGAATACATCAGTTCACTACAGTGCATGATCAGTTCAGTGGAGACCAGTGAAAGAGGTAGATGAAAGGGTGGAGTTAGCTATCAGTGGCGACATCAGTTGTGCATGAGATTTGTACCACACTTGGAGGAATTTCCCATGATGATTGCGCTATCAAGCCAAGGAGATTCGAACCTTGGATCTCTATATAGACAGGCCTGGATTGCGCAATAGAGGCAAGGCAATTGGCGGTGAGTTTTGAACCAGTAACCTGTTCAAAACTGAGCTAGTTTGTGTGTAACTTTATGAGAAAGTACTGAGTACTTGTGAGGAGTATTGTACTAATTTTGTTACATGATTTCTCCATTATAATATACACAATAGCTGCGGGGTTTTCAGCTATAATATTTCCCCATACATACTGTGTTAATGTGTATGATGATTTGATGTTTTATCGCTTGATTTTATTTCCGCATGTTTGATGATCTTAGTGGAAGAGATTATGTGTTGCATATAAATTCGAATTGTATGTGATCAGGATAGTCTTGGTGAATAATTAATCATTATTCAGCAAATTTCTACATATACGCTATTTGGGTTCAGTAAAGTAGCGTATGGGTTTTAGAGAAAGAAAAAGCAAAAAATTTTCAGTCAGCCCTAAATACTGATTCACCCCCCCCCCCCCGCATTTTTCCCAACAATTGGTATCAGAGCAGGTCCTTCTACAAAAGCTTGATCACTTGAAGGAGATTCGTCGCAATGGGAAGTCATGAAGGAGTATTTTCTCTAAGGCAACCTCTATTCAATGGAAGTAATCTGTTATTCTGGAAGATACGAACAAAAGCATATTTGCAAATTCTTGGTGCAGAAGTATGGGAAATCGTGGAAGAAGGTTATCAATATCCGACAATTGTTCCTACTGATGCAGCAGAAAGGAAGAAATATGAAATCAATGCCAAAGCAATCAATGTTTTATTAGGAAGCATGTCTGAATCAGAATTTGTCAAAGTCATGCAACTAGATATAGCAAAAGAAATATGGGACAAAATCATTCTAAGGTATGAAGGAGATACAAAGGTAAAAAGTGCAAAAATCCAAACTCTCAGAATTGAATATGAAAATTTAAGGATGCATAGTGATGAGAGTATTTCTAGTTTATTTTTACATCTAGATGATATTGTAAATCGTATGAGAAATTTGGGTGAAACCATAATGGATACTACTCTGGTGGAAAAAGTCTTAATATCTTTGACTTCAAAATTTGAGTCAAAAGTATCAGCTATTGAAGAAAGGAAAGATCTACAAAATCTTACTATTGTTCAACTACATGGTATCCTGACTGATTTTGAAATGAGAAAAGGAGGTCCCTCTCAAATCAGAGAAGTTTCCTTTAAGGCATGTGCAAAAGGAAAAGAAAAGGAAGTTGTCAAGGAATAAAGTTATATATCAGAAGAAGAAGAAGCAAATTTTGTGAGAAGACTCCAACCAAGTATTGGAAGATTCAGAGGTAAGCTTCCCTTCAAGTGTTTTTCTTGTGGAAGAGTTGGTCATTATCCTGCTAAATGTCCTTATGAAGAAAATCATGATAAAGGGAAACAATTTGAAAAGGGAAAGAGATATTATACAAATGAAGATAATGATGAAGTGTCAAATGAGGATGAAGAAGATTCTAACCAAGATCTGCAAGTACTCATGGCAAGGAAGCAAAAGAAGAGGGCTACTCAAGGGAAGAAGATATCTCAGAAAACATGTACAGCAGAAAATGAAGAAGATGAAATAGGTATTGATTGTTGTTCTTGTGATTCACTTTCTTGTGCATGCAATGTTGAAGATAGTGAAAGTAATGATATGGATCTAGAAGAAGTTCTCAAGATTAAAGTTGAAAATCAAAAAAGATTATTTAATGAGAGAGAATCTATCTACAAAGATATGATCTCTACAATGAATGGACAGATAAAAAAGTATCAAAGGTTGTACGATGAAGTAACCAATCACAGTGAAGGACTTGAAGCAGAAATCATCTCTCTGAAAGAAGATCTAGAAAAAAGAAATAAGAAGAATGAATAACTTCTACAAACATTTGAAGAACAAGAAAATGGGTTGAAAGAAGAGATTTTAAAATTGAATGATCAAGTAGAAGAAGGAAGAAGGGTCGAAGAAAGTATGAAGAAGCAATTCCAAAGATTGGAGGTCGAGGTAAACATTTTAAAAGGTAAATTAGAAGAAAAAGATAAACTTTTGAGGTTTCAAGATAGTACTAAGATTCTGGACAATATTCTTAGTAGTCAAAGGTATCCTTCTGTTAAATTTGGTCTTGGTTTTCATGAAACTGTTAAAGGAGAATCTATTTCACAAGAAAGTTCTAAAGATTCAAAGGATATCAATGCAAAACCTAAAGTGTTGAAAGAAACAAAAGGTCAACCGACAATCTTGAACTCTCAAAAGAAATTATTCCTTCCTTTGATCAATAATGTTGAATGCTTCAAATGTCATAATTATGGGCATGTTGCAGCCAATTGCAGAAGCAGATTGTTTCAGTCACAAACAAACAGATTCTACACAGAAATTTACTCAGGTTTCTTTAAGGGATATTGTTTTTCATGCAGCAAGTTTGGTCATAAAGAAGCTGATTGCAATAGAAGAAAGAATAGAAAAACACATTATGATCCCTATGCTTAATTTTCTGGTCACACAAGATGTTATTCATGTAACAAGTATGGACATGCAGAAAAATAATGCAGGATGAATAGATCTGAACACATAATAAGAAATTTCAAGAAAAGCTGGAAAAAGAAGGAGGACCGGCCAAAACGTATGGAATATTGACCCTACTACAGTCATCCGCTTCTAAAGCTTACTTCTCATAATGACTGTAGAAGTAATGTGAGATACATTATAGGAATCAGTAATGTATCATCACAGGGGGAGAAATGTATGATGATTCCCATGGTTGGTTTGGTAATTCTGGTTATGTTTATTTCTAACAGTGCATCTGATGTGACAAGAGAAGACAGGTATAGGTGGCACAAATTCAGGGGGAGATGAAGTTGTGAAACTTTTCTGTATTTCAATTTCCATATGCGGGTTTCATGAACTAAAGCCGTGTATACACGCAAGTTCCAATGGAGACAGAAGCGTATGTTTTTCTGTTAAGGAAAATAGTGAGATGACTCAAGGACAGGAGCACAGTTTCAGGTGGAGCATTAGCCTTGTTGAGAGTAATGCATTGTTGGCATTATGATGGTTCTAAAATATGATCTCTTTCTTGAGGTCTTTTTGGTATTGGTTATAAAAATTCATATTTGTAATTTGATGAAAAGGTTATGTTGAGACCTATGATGTAAATTGTAATATTCAGTCATGTAAGGACTTGTTCAAATTTGTAAACCCACTTGGTTGGGTAGTTGAGTCAAAATGTGTAAACCCACTTGGTTGGGTACTTGAGTCACATATGTAAATCCACTTGGTTGGATCATTGATATAAGTATGAGTCCTTGGTGATAGGAAAGGTCATAGAGTCATGTACTTCATTGAAAAATATGTTTGAAGATTTAGCATGAACTCAGGGGGAGCATGGTAACTTTAGTGCACATCAGATCTACAGAGCTCTTCTTTCTACAAGAGAAGAGAAGCCTTGTTTTGGTTTTTATCCGCCCTTTGCCCCTGATGTCAAAGGGGGAGAGTATCATGGTGTTTGAATAATGGTTATAATCAATGTATCTATCTATTTTGGTGATCAAACACCATCATGGTTTCCATCAAGTCCAAAGGGGGAGATTGTTGGAAATATGGTGCAGAGTGTTGTCCTTGATGGCAACCTACTTGATAAAGTTGTCCTTGATGGAAATTGACTTGATGAGTTGTCTTTGATCTTTGGATAGCAATCTATTTGTTAATGATGTAAATATGATGTATTTACAGAGTAGTTCAAATGTAATGAAGAAAGGAATTTCTGTAAGGGCCAGAGCAATGATGAAAATGGTATGTCACAAAGAATACACGGGTTTGTAAAGGCGAAGTAGCGTATGTACGCGGAAAAGTGTAGAAATTAGCTGAATAAATCACTTATTCACTGAAGATTAACCTGGTCATACATCAATTTCGAATTGCATGCATAACACATAACCCTCTTCTACAATTAATTGTCACATGCGGAAAATAACAGAAGCAATCTCACATCAAATCAATCACACATTAACTCAGAATGTATGGGGAAAGCCTATAGCTGAAAACCCCCAGCTATTGTGTATATTATAATGGAGAAATCATGTAACAATCATAGTACAAAAACTCTTCACAAGCTCTCATGCACTACCTCCCATGCTACACACTATCAAGCTAGATCTAGCAAATCACTTGCTCCAATCCTTAGCCACTTGATAGCCAACCTTGATTGCGTATTTTAATGCTAGGTGATGGCCTCCTTATATAGATAAACCACCAGCCTAAACTTTGCAATACTCATAGCTTACTCCACCTATCTATGTGTTGCAAATAGCAACAGTATAGTTACAACCGATAGCTAACTCTACCCTTTCATCTATCTCTTTCACTGGTCTTCACTGAACTGATCATGCACTGTAGTGAACTGAAGTGTTCTTGAGTTGACTAATGAGTTAATATTTAGTAAATTAAATATTATTTAATTTACTCCACTCATATCTAGTTGATTAGTTAGTTAACTAATCCCAACTAGTTCAACTAAAACAAACAGAACACAACTTCACTACTTGTCCCGTTAACTCCTCCAAAACTCCTGCCACTGAAGTCTAACTGAAGCCAACCATGCAAGATGCCATCAAACCCTAGGAACCACGTGATTCCTTGTGTCAGTTGCATGAGTCACCTCCATGACTCAAACTGAAGTGCGCCAAGAGAGTAAACTGCTGTTTATAGTCAAAATATTATTAAGGGTAAATAATATTTGACTTCCATATTTTTAGGAGATCAGTCTAAAAATAGCCTGGGTCCTAAAAAATAGGGTCTCATCTATTTTTACCGACATGTCGCATCCATCAAGAATCTCCAAGTAGAATTCCCAAATTATGCTCCGCATGTCTAAAAATAGACATAGTCTAAAAATAGACTTTGCGCCAGAATTTGCCTGCGGGCCCACTTAGTGAAGGCGACTTCATTTCACTAAGCTCCATCATCTTGCTGCATTCTCAACAAAAAGTACATGCCAAGTAGCGTATGCCTATTTGCGCTCTAAATTTATAAAACCAGGGGACATGAACATGGTATCGGCCCACTGTATTGAGCGGTGTATTATCTATTTGATCCCATCCAGGAATACCATCAACGGTTGAGTGGTTTTGACTCATGGTATTGATAAAGGCTAAATCTATATAAGGAGAAGAATATCATAGTGCAAGAAGGAGCATAGGTCGGGGCTTTAATGAATACTTCACTTTGAATTATATTTGCATGGAATAGGTAATAGTTTATTGATTGATCTGAATTAATAATGCACCTATGAAGAAAATGATGAAGAGGGATATCTAGATTTGAAATTACTATGTATTTTGTAGATCTGTTTATGGAATGTTTAGATCTGTGATCTGGTGAATCTTTTCTGAAGTAAAGGATGAAATATGAGTTGTTTATCTGATATGAAGAGTTTCACAGTCCTGAAAATTTTCTGATCTATACGCATGTTCGTTTCATGAAAAGCGCGTGTATACGCAAGTCCGCTTAAAGAAAAGCGCGTATGGAAGTTAGGGTTTCTAAAGAATAAAATGCACTGAAGTATACGCAGGTTTGTCTCTGTGAAAGCGTGTATATACACAGGTTCAGTGAAGTAAAATCACGTATGGAATCTAGGGTTTGCTGAAGTATGTGGAATGAAATTTCTGATATGTTTTGTTGTTTTACTGCTAACTGTCAATGATGTATTCATACAGATCTGGGTTGTTTGAATGTTTATTATGCTACTGATTATGTTGATTAAAGATCAAGTTGTTGGTTGATTGGTTGATGATTCAATGAATGAATTGATGGGGTTATAAGTTTTAGTTTGACGTATGATGAGCTTAAATGTGTGGAGTGGGTCCAGTTTGAAAATCTGATGAAAAGTGACCTACAAGGTATGTTGTATGGAAGCTGATGGAACCAGTATGAAAATTTATGAAACATGGTCCATGATGGTGCTGAGGGTCGAAGCCTTCAGTGAGGGGGTTGTAGCTCCCTTCCAGTGGTAGCTGGTAAACGAGAGCAGGGGGTAGTAGCTCCCTTCCAGGAGAGGCTGGTAAACGAGAGCAGGGGGTTGTAGCTCCCTTCCAGGAAAGGTGTGTAAACGAGAGGAGGGGGTTGTAGCTCCCTTCCAGGAGAGGCTGGTAAACAAGAGAAGGTTGTAGCCTTCTGCAGGTGGGTGCCTGCGTGCTGGTATGAGTCTACGCCAGTACATGGTTGTAAGAAGTTTTCTTTATAATAAATATTGAAGACAGAGACGACGATGAATTCGTGCTTTTTCCGAATTGGGTTTCCACCTTAAATACTGGTGTTCATGTGTGTTGCTTATGTGTGATGGTTTATTCTGTTATTACTGCACATGATTACTGCTTACTAAACATCTGATGAATGAATGATGCAATGATCTAAGTAAAGAATTAAATGCATAATAAGATCTCTAGACATACGCAAGTTTTAATAAGGATATCCGCGTGTATACGCTATTTGGGTTCAGTAAAGTAGCGTATGGGTTTTAGAGAAAGAAAAAGTAAAAAAATTTCAGTCAGCCCTAAATATTGATTCACCCCCACCTCTCAGTATTTTTCCCAACAAAAAATCTATTTAAACTTAATATTTGTATTAAAAAAATGTGATTTCCTTACAATCCCAAAACCAATTCATATAATAATTTAAAGTTTTTATAAGTTCCCAATAATATAAATAGTGACTTAGATGAAAACCTTGTTGATCTTATCCTCATCTTAAATCCCTACTACTTTATACATATTTATAAAAAAACTTTAACAGGGAAAGAATGAAATTGAGAAAAAGAAGCACTTACTAATTGATACTCTATTTTATTGTTGGAACAAAAATAAACTCTAAATTAACACGGACATAAAAATTTATCTAGCCTATGCAATTAAATGTAAAGGAAATTATGAAATGGAATTGCAATGTTCAAGTTTAAATTTATTGATTGTAGTGTTCAAAGAATTTTAAATTCGTTGTTGGACATTTCATGAAGTCTCCCTTTTTAAAATTAAAACAACGAACATGTAAAATCTCATAATTAAGACTATTTATAAATGACCAGATAATGTCAAGTTAATTCCATATTCTATTAAATCCATTTGCAATCAAAAATATATTTTTTTGAACACAACAAATCATAATAATGAGAAATAGAAATCAAAGAAATTATGGCTAACTAATTGCATCCAGAAATAAATTTTAAAGTATCGGCATTATTGGATTCATAAGCCAAACCTGCATAACAAAATAGAAAAAAACATTGCAAAAAAATGTAAATCACACTCACACACGATGCAGGAATAAAATGCAGTGAAAGAAATGAATAAATTCTAAGAAATCTAATCGGCGAGCTGACTGATGGGCCTAATCATCCAGTTCGATCTTCCTGAAGAGAAACTACATTAACATGCCAACGTAGAAATTAAAAACAACCTCTAAATGTACATTAAATGTTGAATCATATTGTTAATGGAATCACATTACAGAAATGAAATTACACAAATATTTAATTAAATCAAATGCTACAGATGCTACACTAGGCTTTAGTCCATAATCGAGATTTTAATGGAATTGCCTTCTTTCTCATATTCTATACGATCCCAGCTCTACCTCTATACGATCCAGCTCTCTACTCCTATGTAGTGCTCTATCTCCACTATAATACTACGCAGTTCCTCTTTTCTACTACATTACTCCTTATGCATGCACAACAATATCCATTATATAGCAGTAGTGATGCTCCTAATTTAATGGATTGACGGTTATAAAAAATACAAATTTAGGATTCTGATTGATTCAAATTAAAACAAGAGGAAGTTTGGCTTCCAGGAATGATTCGATCTGTTCGATCTTCTCTTACTGTTGGCAGAGGAAATCAAACAGATAGCAATGCAATTATTACCTCTACATTTGATGCTGTTTATAGGAATTTTGTTGCAAGTCTTGCCAAATGGAACTTCTAGAAATAAATCCATAGCGCAGATCTCCATTTTCGATTTTGGAGAGCCTTATTTAAATAGTGCACCATATATTCACTATCTATGACTCCATCATATTTTTGGCAGAGGAAGTGCACAACTAGAAAGCTCCGATGGTTTGTGTGAGAAAGTTTTTTGTTGTTGAACCAACAAGAAGGAAATGAATGGAGATGATATGGAGAAATACCATTGAAATTGGCACACGTAGGTTGCATTGATCCTCCACATTTGATGTTGTTCACTTAGCTCAACAAGGCATGCACAACCAAATCCGAATTGACCAAGTCGTTCATGTTCAACATGTTTAAATTTACATTGAAATATTCCCACAACCATAACTCCTTCATGGTGACGAATATTTCCAAAAACGTTTCTGGGTTACCTAGATGAGGGTGCTCTGAACAAAACCTACATGTCATAATTTCAATATTCTTCCCCATTTTATCAAAAAATCATATTTTCACTTATATAAATCTCGTACTCAACTTTGCAGTAACTAGTTAAAATTGACTTATGGAGACTTCTGGCAATAGAATTTTTCAGCTAATGAGCTTAGTGAAAATATCATTAGTAAATCATGACTAAATCATCTCTAATCATAGGCAGAAGGTGCAACACATAGCTCTCAATATTTTTCATTGACCCCAACTTATTGCTTCTTGCATGAGGTGACTTTGTACTCAAATGCATTCCTGCACCAGACTTATTCACCTGCCACCAAGAAGGAATTTCATTAATGAAATTTACACACTAAAAAATTATCAAATTAATGTTGAGTAGGTAAATCCTCTCTGCAGATAGAGACAATCCCTCTAGCCCTAGAGTGGGTCTAGCAACAAGGGAACAAGCTAATGTGTAGTTTCCTAGTTAACGAATGAAATAGGTTGGGATAGATTTTCCTACCTGTAGTCCAACACGATTGTCACAACTGTAGCAGTGGCGACCTCTTGATCTCTGTCTCAACAGGTCGCAGGCCTTTGGCAATGGTACTCGGATTCCTACACAAATATCAAAGGACAAGAGCAGTGTACAAGACAATAATTGCATTCATAACTAGCTAATTAGTCAACAAAGATTAAACATATTGCGTAAAATAAACCATATTAACACAAGATGGGAACTAGACAATAGTCATGTATATATAAATAGAAAGAAAGATATTACAACCAGAGCCTTGATGTCATAGCCTCCTTCAGCAGGTTCAGTCGAAGCGTGTCTCTAAGGATCGTTGGGAATTGGGATGAGGCAAGGACACAAGCCTAAGCTATCTATTGAAAAAGGTCTCTTTATTTGCTCTATCTCACCAGCAAAATGTTCAGCAATTCTCTTCATCTATTCAGCTATAATTGTTTAGCTAGTGTATGAATGGGAGATATCTTTATTTATAGAGGGAGAGGATGAGGTTGGGATCCCTATAATGGTGGAAGGGAGGCCTTATCCTTTGGGAGGTTTCCCCAAAAGGTGGAAATAAGAGGCCAAAGGAGGGTGGTCGTGGTTATTCAGTCGAACCACCTAGGCTGACTCGCCCATGAAGTTTTTAACATGGAAACTTCACCTCTATTTAAAAAAAAAACATTCCAAAAATAGGTTGGCATGAGTAGCTCACTAGGATAGAGCATCAATAGGCATAGGGCCCAGTGTTAATCTTGCTCATTGGCGCGAGGGCATAACAGTTTACTAGCGCCAACCCAAAAACATGTGTTTCTGATGGTCTTCTCAAGGAGTTGTCAACAGAAGGAATGTTGTCCTTATGGAAAGGGATGCAATGATGGTATTTGAAAGGCATGACACTTATTATAAGTCACACAAATGGTCCTCCAATGTGTGGGATGGGGATTGCGGGGACGGTGAAAAAATGTTGTGTAACAGATGCCCCCTAAAGCATGAGGTATTAGAGAGAGGGAGGGGTGAAATGCTTTACGAGAAAGCGTTTGAACAAAACACCGCTATCGGAATACCTGCAAGTACGAATACAATTGATATCTATAATACATGAACATGTGGTATGGGCACAACCATCCATAATAGAGTACATAAACACTAAGATCTGAGGTATGGATGCAACCATCCAGCAGTAAGGATCAACAAATAGACTCAGTTATGGTTGTAGCCATCCAATCAAAAGAGTCATGCAATAAGTCATGATAATCCATAGTATCCTGTAGCCTAGATCTTATCAGACAAAAAATAGGGTCTTGCGCTCCATCTCGACCTGAACAAGTATAATTTAAGGATGCAAATATCTGAGCTGAAGTCGAACATGCAAGAAAGTCACCTGATTACCAGCCAATGATGAAAGTTGTTAATAGGCACGAGAGATACCACCAATAATTAAAATGGATCTCAAGGTACTGTTAGCACTCAGATTTTCCTTGAATTTTTTGGAAGAGGAAAGGGGTCCGAGGTAACCACAAACCAACTTTTAGGTACAGAATCTAGCCAATCTGTACCTAGAGAGGGCTCTCTCTGTAAAATTTATCTTTGTTTTGAAAGATATTAGGCTAGTTATGAAAGTTTAGGGATTTTGATTGAAATTGAGTGATGAAATTATATAGCAGAGGGTAAGACTGAGTAATTTAGGCCATTGGGCTAATGGAGTCAAAGAAGATGGCTTAACTAGATTAAGTTTCTCAACAAGAGATGGTTTCACAGGGCAAGGTAATCAAATAAAGAACAATCATAAATCTTAAATGAATGGAATGGACTTGAAATGGATGAAGGGTAACTAAGAATCCTTCAACATATTTAAAAGAGGGAATTTGATTGATTGTTGAAAAATAGCAATTAAGAATTCTTTATCAAATAATCAAAATGAATAAACTAGAAAACAAGAGCAATTAAGAATTCACTGTTTAAACTAGTTTAGAAGAAAACATTAAGAACAATAACGAATCCTTCAACATATTTAAAAGAGGGAACTTGATTGATTGTTGAAAAATAGCAATTAAGAATTCTTTATCAAATAATCAAAATGAATAAACTAGAAAACAAGAGCAATTAAGAATTCATTGTTTAAACTAGTTTAGAAGAAAACATTAAGAACAATAACGATTGAAAACAGATTTCACTTAAGCACTTTCTAAATTATTCCTTTTCATTTATCATTCAGATATGAAACACAAATGATATAATAAACAAGTATAAAACTTCAAAACATAAGAGATAGATGACTTATTGATCCGTTGTTTGATTCAAGAATCCTGTGAAAAGTCCCTTGCATCAATTCCTTATCCAGCTGGCCATACGAAATTTATCCAACAACACTTTATTCCAAAGTAATCAATGTTACAGCAAAGTATAAGAATCCACCCCTCATTACTCCAATTAAGGGAGTATTTATACAAATAATTATAAAAAATATATCCTAAAAAAATGAGATATAATCTTGGATGACTCATGGATATATTACAAGAAAATAGAGACAGATGGTCTCGTAGATAAGAGAAAGGATAACTGATGTTGTGCTATTTCCTTCCTTTGAGAATGTGCTGGAGGCAGGCCCTATGATTAGGCTTGCGGCTGTCCTCTTTAGTAATTCTATGTTGGCTTCTTTGTTTCACTGATACTCTTTACCTGTACTGATACACTTTAACCTCTGTTTATCCTTTTATCCTTCTTACCATGACTTACTGTAGTAAATAATCAAAATTCACGAAAGGATAATATTTACAAAAGTTATAAAATTTCTTCCCACCATTTATATTCCGGTATTTTGGTTCTTTGCAGCTTCCTCAGAGTTTCATCTGTCTCTATATATCTGAAGAAAGTAGGCTGAATTGGGAATAAATTCTTTACCTCATGCTCGAGATAAAACAAATTCTCCAATCTGTCATGAAGATTTTTGCCTGTAGGCAATGCTACTGTTGATGAACTAGTTGAGGAGCTGGCCTGATTGTCAGCATGCTTTTTCAATTTCTCAACATAACTTTCAAGGTTCATTAGTTTATCCTCTAAAACTAAAGGACTTGTAAATCCTTTATTCAACAGTATATCCAATCTTTTTGTGAAGGAATTGATTTCTTTTTGCATATCAGAGCATCTTCGTTCTAAATTCTGCATCAAAGTCCTTTTAGTAAAAACTCTTTTTATCTCCAAAATTGTTCCTGTTCTGCCTTGGATGCTGAGTTCTTCAAGTTGATATATGTTCTTAGTGTTCAAAAAGTGTATAAGTTCGTTGGCTTCTTCAGGCATGTTTCCTAATTCTTCTCTTTCCTTTAAGATTTTTTCCAGAGCCAATTTAACTAAATCATTCTACTCATACATTATTTGAATTGATGGCCAAAAATCTTCTATTGACTGAACGATGTTGTCCCAAAGAATTTCTTTTATTTCCTTTAAAGGATTCTCCAATGTGAGATCCTTCTCCAATGCTCTGACTAATTTTTCTAATCTGTTGACCTCTCTTGTTTTCTCTGCAACACTTATATTTGAGAGATCATATTTTTGTTCTAAAGTGGTGAATTGTACCTTTGTTCTTTGGATCTCTGTCACTTGGAGTTTCAATTCCTCCATTGATTTTATTAATTCTTCGGTACTTAAATTGGAAGCATTGACCTGTAATAATTCTTATGGCTGACCTGTTGTGGTTGTACCTGTAATTAATTCTGTTGTAGATGCTGGAATATTAGGCTGCTTGTCTTTTAATGCCTTTTGAAGCTCTCTTTTAGTTTCATTAAGTTTCTCATTCAGTTTCAAGAGAAAATCCATCAATTCTTCTTCAGAGTTTTGCTTTATGATTTCTGCAGTCTGTGGATACCTTGAGGGTGGTAACTTCAATTGTTTTCTCAAGGCTGCAATATCATCATCTTTCTTCTTGATCAAGGCTTCTATACCCTTGACATCTTTGGGATTATGACCCAATCCAATAATTATTTCCTCCAAAATCTTTATTCTGTTGTCCTTAGCCTGGGAAGAGGCTTTCTGAAGATGCAATTGAGCATTATTATTCTCCAAAGAATCCTGTAATATTTGGGTCATCATTGATTTATCAGTCAAAGTAGAATAAATCATTTCACCTGTTTGTTTATGTAGCTAAATCTGATCCAAAGGATGAATATCCTTTGCTATGACTTCAAAATTAGTTCTGATATAATCTGCAACTGTTTGAGGCTGCTGCAGTTTGGGTTTGAAGTGACTCATTATCATTTTACCCTGCTGGATTTCATAGGCTGACATCAATCTTTGTTGATTTTTAGGAGCCATCTTCAAATATTGATTGTAAACTTGAAGTCTTAGTGGATCATTTCTGGCCTTTATATTTATGAATGTCCTTTTAACATCCCAGGCATATTTTACTGGTGGTTTGAAAGAAGATACTTCTACACTTTGTTGCCTTTGTATTTATTTCCTTTGTGAATTAGTGGATGTTCCACTGACTGTACATGTTTGTTGACTACTTAATTCTTCTCTCCTCTGACTATCAGGGATTTCTTGAACAGATTCTACTTTTGGAAGCAATTTCAATTTTGGTCTTTTAACAGCAGGCTATTATGAAGATCCACTGATAGGGGTAGTTTCTTCTGCATCTCTCTTCTTACCTTTTCATACATTGAGAGGAGTTTTTAAAGTTGAAATTTCTGCCACATTGGTCTGAGTAGGAGAAATATGTATTTGACCCTAATCTTCAGAAGTTTCAGGTTGTTCTGTCATTTTGAATTTCTCTGTAACTTGTATATCAACCTCTTTCTCCTTCCCTTTAGATGCTACTATGGCCAATGCACTAATTTCCTATAAATTTTGCTGAGAAGTTCCAGCAGAAGAAGGACCAATTCCTGGTCTTTGCACCTTTTCAAAAGAGTCTAGGTCAAGTATTTTTTCAAGGTCTTTCATAACATTTTCAACACTGGCCTGTTCACTATCTTGTTCTATCAATGTCCCTTCCATCCATTCATCCATATTGGAAAATTGTTCAATTTCTGGGATTCTACAATGAAGGTATGGTGATAATTTGTTTTTCATCCTTCTATCACAAATAAAGCTGTTTTGTTCATAAGGTACCTAGTAGAAACTTTTTTGTAATTTGAGATAGTCTTCTAATATTCTTTCAGCTTCTTTTCCTACATCCCTAGAATTGCAGATAAAAGGACCTAATTGAATTTTAATTCTGAGTTGAGATTTTTTATTTGCATTGAAAAAATGAACTATGTATTAATTTATCATCTATCTGAAATACTCTAAATCAAAGAGCCTCATTGGGACATATTTTGGTAACTTGAAAGGGCACAACTCACACCCATATATTCTGATTTTTGTGTGATTTCGGTATAGGTACCAATCACCTATCTTGTATTGTTTAGAAAGTTGGAGAATTTTCTTCATGTCATTATTGACCCTAAGAGGGGAGACTCCTGTTAATAAAGTGGTTGCAGGGTGTGCAAATAGGTCAATGAACTCATTGCAAGAATAAGGAGAATCAGAGGAATTATGAGTGATTGCATACCAAAAGATTACAGACCTAGGTTTTCCTTTGGCATCAAGTTTCTTGACCTAGAAAGGAAAAATTTCTGATTGGTAGTAAAGCATGATATGATATATAACAAAGGAATACTTGAAAACTCTCTCATTTTCCAATCTCATGAACTGATCATGGATTTTATCAGCAATGTAGGAAGCAAAATCATATTTGACAGTAGGGGGCTGTCCAGGGGTAAAAATTGACAATAATACTAGGGTTAATTGATCAACATATTCACTAGTATTGAAACCCATTATAGAGGATATCGTATTCAAAATAAGCCTGCCCACATCAGTGAAAAAGGTATAACCATAAGGGGGAGGGCCTTTGGGCTCATGTTCTGGAAACATGAAGGTTTGGCAGAGGCGATTTAACTCTTCTTTGGATAAATTGGCTTATTTCTCAAGTAAATCTCTCATGGAAAGGGGAGTCAGGGCTTGACCAGGCTGAAACTGTAACATTTCGTTGATAGACTGAGTAGTTATTGGGAAAAGGATAGTTTGACTCGGGGACAAGACTGCTCATTGATTGGGATCATAATTGGCATGGCAGTAATGGATTATTTCAGGAAAAATGTGGACTGAGGGGAGAAGATACATGGGAAGATTGGATTCCCATAATCGAAAAATGTCAGAGCCGTTCAGGTAGTTATCTCTGCAGTGGAAAAAAATTCAAAGAGGATTTTCACTGAGGAAAAGGTCTTTAACTTGAAAATCCCTATCTACTAAAGGCAAATAGTCTAAATATCTGTGAGGGGCATTCAGGGTTGCGACATTCAAAGCCACGAGAATTTCCATTTCTGGTTCTTGTGGATTCAGAAATGAATTCAGGTTTTGATGAAAAAAACAGGCACAATCACAGATTTGGGAATGCAATTGCAATTGAGGAATGAAATAAAGACCAATTTTGAACCCTGTTTCAGTTTTTCATGTGGAATTAAAATAAAAAACCAGGATTTTGCAGAGTTCAACAGGAATTTTGGTAAATACCTACTTTTCGGGAAATGAATAGTAACTAAAACAAGTGTTGGCTATAGCAGATGAATTCTGGAATACTCGACTGCAATTTTCCTTAGCAAGGCGACGGTTGACAAACTTTGACAGTTGATTTTGGAATTCATTGCATGGGACACTGGTCAATGCATGGGATAGTGAAAATGACGTGGGTTCATTTGTTTTATTTGCAAAGTCAAAGGTTGGCGAGATTTTTATTTTTTTTTAATGGATGACATCAGCAAGTACGGTGGCTTTGTCATGGGAGGCAAGCGGTAAATGGTATTCATCACACAACTTTTGGGGAAGGGCGGTTTTTAGCGGAGGGTGAGTGATTCCATACGATAGACGACACGTGACATGGCACTGTTCAAAAAACCGCTTGGCCATCGCGCGTTATCGTTCAGACGTGGAGGCGCAGCGATATGGATGTAAATCATAGATCTCAGATTGGTCGATTGAACGGTGGTCGGGTTGGAAAGATGGCGGAGAAAAAACAAGGCGGGCCTAATGTAATTTATTATAAAATAATCACATCGGGGGGAATTCTATTGGTGGATTAGGTTATTAATTAACCATGAGGGTTAATTAATCCCTTTATACGACATAGTGTCGGGTTTAGTTATTAATTGGAAATTTCAACCAATTAATCGCAATTAATAATTATATGGTTATTTTCAACCAAAGGGGCGGGATATATAGTATATGGGAATTTTTTATATTTAAATTAATACGGGGAAAGGAGGAGTTTTCATAGGGATTTAAATAATAAATTAGAAATTAATATGGAAAATGAATAGAAGCGCTAAGTGTAAAACATCAAGGTAATGTATTTAACTTATGCTTTTATGAATTGGGTTTTTATGAAATATTGCATAATTTTCCTAAGTAAAATTGGATTTTACTTAGGAAAAGATTTTTTAGAAGTGAGTGAATGTCATGATGAATGATTTTAAGTACTTAGGCTTTTCCAATTATTGGGTCGAGGGTCTGGTCCCTCCAAAAGTCAAGGAGATGCCTTGAGCCCCTCTAATTTTCAAATGCATTAGTACTTAGGGGAAATTAGTGAAACTTTTTAGGGAAAAATGAGAGGGGAAGTTAATAATTTGACTTTGCTTTGCTTGAAATTATTCTAGTGTAGTGTCTACCTTTGCACTTGTGATGAAAGCAAAGTTTTAACACATCTAGAGTCATCATCCATCACATGTAATTCTGCAACAACATCTACCTACCCTACCTACTTTACCCTACCATTTTTTCTTCTTTATTAGGGTGCACTTAGACTGGAAAACCCTTATCATACTTTTTCTTTTACATGTAGAAACCTATCTAATTCTAACCTTATGACATCCAAGGGCTCAGATTAAACTGTTGAGCTCCTTTTATTTACTCTACCTATCTACTTATCTGCCAAGATTAAACAGTTTGGTCAGATTTTATTCTCTATCTCTAAAACATAAAATTGAAAAATGAGCTAGCCAAGCTTAAACTATTTGACTGTTCATAAATTTTGGCATAAAATACAAGTTTCACACAATTTTTTTATTTATATAAGAGCAAAAAGTAGTGGCATTTACACTTGCACACTTTCCTTGGCTTTTCTTTTGGTGGGGTTCATTTTATTTCACTTTTTTGGCCATTTTTATTTTTTCACCCTTTGATTTTTCTTTTAGAGTATACCCTCTTTACATTTTTTTAAATTTTTTGATGATTTGTTTTTTGACAATATGGAAAACCTTTGTAACAAGAAAAGGTATGAACATATTACATAGCTCATCAAGTCAATCATAATATATGACACCTATTGGTATAGGATTCTAACAGGTACAACAAGTATAATCCACAGAATGTGAACAATGATTTGGCATCAGACACTTGCATAATCACTCGATCGAAGGCTGATGATGTGGACCTGTTTTTTAATGAGAAGAACTTTCCATTGAAGCATGCAAGTTCTAAGGTATCAGAAGGGAGTCTCTAGGTCAATTTCCTGGATAATGAACTGAAGTTGACAGGAAGTAAATTGATCGAAGCACGGCTATAATTCTTCCCACATCATTGACACAAGATAGAGGAACATGATGATAGTGGATCAGGACTAAACAGAGGATCGATGGGAGGTTGAAAACTACAAAGGCAAAATTCTCTTGAACATATCAGCGACACGACTCTGGATTTGGTAGTATTTGACATTAAGGGATCTGAGGTCATGATGACATGGGAAAGAGCATATGAGAGGTCAAAAGAGATTACCCAAACCCATGGAGGAAAAAATGATAAAATGAGATGTCCCCAACCCAACACGAATGCAAATGAGTGTCATGTTCAAGAGCAACATACTGCTGACATGACTAAGAACTGGTTCCATTTTCCCCCACCATTTCTTGTGAGTACCCCAATTATTTTTGAAAAAAAAGCTTGAAGGGGATATCATATGCTTGTGATGTAAGTTTTTCCTTCGGAAAAATCCATCCTAGTACATTTTACAAGCCTTAGGAAGAAGGAACTCGGTTAATGTCATGGTGACAATTTCCGATGTCATCAGGGTTTAACGAGTCTTACAAAGGAATATCTTGACATCTTTTCATATTTATAGAGTTTGAAAAGAAGTGGAAAATAAAACTCCAGAGGGTCCCTTTTAGTAAGTAGTCCCTCAGATCCGAAATGGTAGAAAACAATATCCGAGAGAACCTCCTAGTCGTGATAGGCTAAACTATTCCTTTTTCATAAATAATCTATCCCAACCTGAAAAATGGGTAAACATATACTGGGTAGATATCGTTTCACAACCATTTAACAAGTTCAAAACGACAAGAGTCTCGGTGATATTTTTCAGTTTTAGAGAGTCAAAAAGGAGCTGAAAGATGACTCAAATAGTGACTTTTTTCGTGTTTTTATCGAGTCTGAAAAAGTATAAAATACAACTCGTTACTTCATCGTCATTATGTTAAAAAACCCGTCGTTGCACAAGAGACACACGTAAAACCTATTTCTCAAAATAATATAGTGAAATAATCGAAAAATATGTCTTAAAACCTAATTAGGGTTTTGAAAAGTTATAAAATGCCAAAAATGGAAAAAAGATAATTACTTTTTACTTTTCCTCTTATGGAGCAATAGTTACCCTTTTTACACTGTGATTTTGTGGCGGTGATAGCGAGAAATCTAGCAGACCAATTTCGAATCTATCAGTTCCAGGTAAGAGATAACATATTTTCCTACATTTTGATTATAATTTCATAGCTTGCAACCCCAAATATTGAAATATATTGGGGAAATTTCAAAAACAGGGCACGACAGTTGGCACAAGTATTGGGCATGAACTCGCACTAATTGCCCAATATTTTGAACTGGGTCGCACCAATTGGCACGACTGTTTCAAAAACGTCCGTGTCAACCACCACGACCATTTAAGCTTAAAAATGCAAGCAAATAGGCCCACTTTCAATAATCATAAGATTTGAATTCGGCTAATGTCATTCCTATGAGTATGTTTCAGGTGTGAAGCAGCAAAATGGTGATCGAATGGAAAGAACGAGAACATAGTGAAGCATACTAACTTTCCATGGAAAACAAAAGATGCATGGAAGTGCTTAGAGATTGTGGGTTAAAAAAATTCTTCATGACACCATGCCTCAGAGCTCAACCAGAGCTGCTGCACTAATTGATCAGTGTTTGGGACGTTGATCAAGAAAATTTCATCATTCATGATCAAGAACTCGAGATTGAAGTTTTAGACATTTATTTCATAACAGGGTTGTCGTAGAGGAGGGAAGTACCAATATTGACCGATACCCTGCCTATAATTAAGAACATGAGCATGGTGATCGATAGGGTGTGTCCAGGAGCAAGGAAAGGATCGGGAAGTGAAGAAGTTGATATTCAAACTATTATGGATTTGGCACTAAAGGTAGTGTTGCACACCATCACATGAGTTGCAGGATCGCAAGCACCACACGAAGCAACAAAGGCACAACTACTTCTTGTTGTAGATGGCCTGACACCGACCCTCCACAACTGGGTAGAGGCAATGACAATCAACATGAAACATCGACTTAAAAAGTGCAAGAAAACCAAGATGAAGTTGTTCGATTACGAGTCCATTCTGGTATCATTCATCTTGGGACGACTACCAATATTTCAGCGTCAGGAGGTTATAGTCTTGACACCACCAGCTCAGGAGCCATGGATAGCCTGTTGGGCAGCTCTAATACTAAGGTCAGGGGGCAATCAACAGATGTCCTAGAGAGCGGAGTTCTTTGAGTGGTTCCACCAAAAGCTCATCGTCGTGGACGATTGGCCCTACTCTGGCACAAATTTCACTGGTGATGCAGATCTCCCACTCCCAAAAGGAGAGGATTGGGATGAAGTGCTTGGTAAGACTCATTTTTTATTTTCATGAGTATTATGAATTTTTTTTTTTTGGTTATGCATGTTCTGACATTGAATCCATGTATGAAAATGTTGGCCCAAAGAGGCCTGTAAGTATTTCCCCAATAGCAAGGTGGATCCCTCGTGATTTCGATTTTTCTCCTCATGGTAAGGTAAGCGAGGAGGAGGAAATCATATGCAACTTGGAGGGAATATCCCGTGGGATCCCGAACTATGCGTGATTCGATGACGTTCCTCATGCAAACCGGAGACACACTACAGGGGTGCCAAACCGAGTTTACTGGTTGCTGAGGCATCTTGAATGGGCGGTGACATGCTATCATGAGTGTCACGCCGAGTAGACACCTAGGTTTTATTTCGGCATATTTTTAAGAGACATGATGTCTCAGGATGTAACTGAAACATGCATATTTTTTGAACTTTATGATGCACACTGAAGTAAAAATTTGATATATATATATATATATATTATTGTTATGGATACTGTCATGTGATGATAATTTTTAAAAATTATGCAAATGGCTATCTAATACAATGTTAACCATTGTATCAGTTAATGTGTTTGCGTAATAAGCAATTACCCAAAAGGTAGGAAAAAGTTCACAAATCACACTGAGCCAAAAAGGTTTTCATTTTTACGCGAGCTTAAAAACAAAGTAAACTATGCTTGACATTGGTTTCATTTTTACACAAGCTTGAAACAAAAGTAAACAATGCTTGAAAATGTGCATGCCCCCAGCATGGTGACTCAATTCGAGATACATGCTTGAAAACGGGAATGGCCCCAGCATGGTGACTCAAATAGAGGTACATGCCCCCCAAGATTCAGTCCATCGGTAATTAATTAAAATCAGATGGAGTGAAGGTTCAAATTACGAGAGCAGAGGAAGAATCGAATGGGATCTTATGAGATCTGATCAAAGACTCGAATTGAAAGGGAACGTGTTTCATTGTTTTAACGAGTTTGACACATTAAAAGAATTATTCTCATGACCAAATTCATTTTTTAATGAGGTTGACATAAAATACGAACTATCCTTGTAAGAGCTTTTTTCATTTTTTTAAGGAGCTTGACACAAGAAAATGAACTATGCTCTGACAAAATTTTACCCTAAGGAATATGAGGCCATGGCTTCCAAGAGGTTTGCATATGATGGGAGAAAACCATCTTGGAAATCGCGATCGAATGCCCCCAATAGATGGTACTTGATGGCACTATCACAGGACGAGGGAAACGAACAAGTGGCCACATAATTAACCCGTAGAGAGGAAGATACAACTGGCAGATAAAAATATGATAGAGATGATGGTGTGCCAGTTGTCGCCTCCGGACCAAAGAATGAAAGTTGATCAATGGTCATGATCCGACCTTTTTGTGGGAAACAGATCACACGAAAGAGGGAGGAGACAAGCGTGCCCATGGCATAAGCATAGTCACTCCCCAAGAGTAAATTAAAATCCAAAGGGGCTAGAACAACCATCACATCTATACAGACGGTTTTCCCTCCCAAAGTGGTCAGCAACTTTGGAAGGATCCCTAGCGGTGGAATGGTTCCTCTCTTAAATGGAAACAGATTCTACGTAACAGGTGTAAGTGGTGCAGAACCAAGAGCTTTCCAAGTAATTGAAGACAGAACACTAACAGACGCACCTTCATATATAATTGTGCTAGGTATGGCCACATCAAAGGTCTATACCGTGATCTCAAAAGGAACATAAGAAGGAAGGCGGTATCCCCCCAATCGACTCCAATCGAAGGAAGCGATCAAAATACTTGGAGGGGGTACCATTGAATTTAGATGGTCATCCCCTGGTGTTACCAAAGCAAGAGGAGCATCCTCTTGGGCCACAGCCATGGGAGCAGGAAGAGCTACTTCTTGAGTCACATGTATGGGAGGATATTTCTCCAAGTCTGAGGAATCTAAAGAAACATGAAGAAAATGGGGGGATGAGATCCACTCTTGACAGAAAATACCTGATGAACTATAGGCGAGATCAGATCGACCGATTCCACGACCAATGGTTGGTCGAGAATGGATTCATGAACTTGAATTTCGAAGGGAATGGGATCGACCAAGGATGAAACTTCATCGATCGTTTAATAAACTAGCGGGGGACTCGAAGAAAGCTTCTGGTAACCAACCAAAAGGTAGGGTGCAGAAACAATAGGGTTGTCCAACACTCTTGTGGCTTCATCCATGTATGGACAAATGTGAATGGGATGATGCCCTTCACAGTACTTACAAGGATTTGTAATATTACCCTATTTCTTATGAGTCTTATCATGGCTAGTTGAATATGTGCCACCAATATGACTTCCAGAAGCCAAAGGTAATGGTGGACAGCCATCGGGCCATGCATCAAGCACCTTGGGAATGCCAGGGCAGTCTCGAAGATGGTGGTAATATTTTCACAACATGCAAGGGAATTTGAATTTCCATGGAAGGTTGGATGGCTCATCAAGGGAAGGTTTCTTAGGTGAAATATCTATAGAGTCGGCCTCTCTTTTGTCTGAATTCTTCTTTTTCGTCTTCTACTTCTTCTTCTTAGCCACCTGGTTACTAGAATCCAGACTTTCACCAGGAGAAGTAGGAGAGGAGGATGAAGAAATAGGCGAATAAGGGGAGAGGTACACCTTAGAATAAATATGATGTTGTTCAGGTGGAGGGGATGGTTGTATAGTGGGCAGAACACTCGAGACCATAGAGGTCAAGAATAACCAAATAGGCAACCCAACGGTTAACACAGGCAGGGACAATGTTGCCATATAAGGAGCACCAACATTCCAAAAAATAGGAAAAGGACCAGGATTCGCTTCAGAGGGGATTCCTTGGATGGTAAAATTTGGAAAAGTTTCCATTGGAAACAACCCTAAAACAAAACACTAAGGAAGGTAACTTCAACTAGGAATATTTCGTGGGCAGTTAATATTTTAAGACATTGAAACAAAACTCTGTCGTTTCATATATTAAGATTTGAGAAATAGGAAAAAGGTGACTCTTATCACTTTTATTTTGAAATGAGCGTGAAATGACAAGAGCTCAATTATCTTTTCACTCTTTAAGGAGTCACGAAAAGATTGAAATGACTACTCAGGTAATCTAAGCAAGAGGGTGTACCAAGTTTCCGTGAACTGCCATATACACCTTGGTGATAAAATGAAAGATAAATGACCAAGTACTTGACGTACATGCAGGTAGTCTCCCCGAATGTTGTGTTCTGTGTATCACAGTTACAGGGTGGTAGACTCAAATTCCTATGGATAAAGTATTTGAACCTATGAGGGTCTCCCTTTATAAACGCGACGGTATGGGGAGCACAAGTCCGTAATAGTGTTTTTTAAAGCCAGGTGGTGAACGACAGCTACTAGGTTTAATTGCGATGGAACACGTCACTAGCCTAGACCTCTAAAATGTTTATGTTAGGTTCTAATGCTTCCTTATATTGATTTAATTAACTTTAAGGTTGATCTTGAATTAATGTTTCAGTTTCAAGGCCCTAGCGAATGGGATCTCAAATTCCTGATGCATGCTATATGCAAAATAACACCATTTTCCGTTCGATGAATTCTAACTAAGATAAGGATAGAGATATTTCACAAAGTATAAAAAAATAAAATCATAAGAATAAGTTCACTAATGCATCTAATACAACCAAATGAGAAATGAAAAACTCTTTCCTAGTCCACTAAGAGATATTTATGCAAAAGTACTTTTCATTTTCAATGCAAATGAAAGAATGTAATTTTTTTTTATTTTGAGTGAATGAGGCACACGACGTACTATTATATAAAAAAGCAAAGTGAACACTACTTTGGAGCACTGTGAATGTAGATATCTTAAAATTAATAATTCAAAAGTAATACAGACATAAAAACACACTCAAACCAATGATGCACTCTTTCAAACAAAAAAAAAATTCAAAATGACCCAAATGAGCAATGTGATCTATGCTCCAAGTGACGGAATAAAGAGTTAAACAAAAATGAAGGTAATCATTCAGCAAACCAAAACACAAAGGATCAAGAAAGACTAAGACAATCGATCAGGGAATCGAACTGAAGAAAATAAAAAATACTTGAACTTCAACCAGAAGGCTCAGTGAGCAAAAGACACCTAGAGACCCTAGGGCTACAAACCTCACGGACGAGACAATAGACAAGAAACTGAGAAGAGAAAGCCTACAGTAGTCAAAACAATCCCAAAAGACCAATTTAAAATAAAAGAAACAACCCAGAGTCAAGCACAACTGACCAAAAACTCATAAGGAAGGTCAAACCAAATCCTACAAGATTTGACGTGACTGTCAGGAGGTAATCCGCACCAAATAGGGGTTGGTGCTACTGCAACAAAAGAAACAAGCGCCAATTGGCACAAGTGCTCGAAGAAAACCTGCGCGAAGCTGGAAAAATATGGGAAAAGGAAAAAACCAATGAGCAAAGGTCAATCTTGAAAATTTGGAGCTTAAAAAGAGGATTCCAAATAGTCAAGTAAGCCAAAAAAGACAAACAATAAATCAAAAGACCGAAGGCAACTCGACAAGGAAAATTCCCAATGAGGAATGAGACGATAAACTCACACTAATCCCTAGTGGAGTCGCCAACTTGTTGAGTAAGTAAATCCTCTCTACAGACACAAACAATCCCTCTAGCCCTAGAGTGGGTCTAGCAACAAGGGAACAAGATAATGTGTAGGTTCCTAGTTAACGAATGAAATAGGTTGGGATAGATTTTCCTACCTGCAGTCCAACACGATTGTCGCAACTATAGCAGTGGTGGCCTCTTGATCTATGTCTCGACAGGTCGCGGTCCTTTGGCAATGGTACTCGGATTCCTGCACAAAGATCAAAGGACAAGAGTGGTGTACAAGACAATAATTGCATTCATGACTAGCTAATGAGTCAAGGAATATTAAACGTATTGCGTAAAATAAGCCATATTAACACAAGATGGGAACCAAAAAATAGTCATATATATATATAAATATAAAGAAAGAGATTACAACTGGAGCCTTGATGTGGCAGCCTCCTTTAGTGGGTTTATTCAAAGCATGTCTCTAAGAATCATCAGGAATTTGGATGAGGCAAGGACACAAGCCTAAGCTCTCTCTCAACAAAGTTCTCTTTCTCTGCTCTATCTCACCAACAAAATGTTCAGCAATTCTCTTCAGCTATTTAGCTATAATTGTTTAGCTAGTGTATGAATGGGAGATAGCTTTATTTATAGAGGGAGAGCAGAAGGTTGGGATCCCTACAATGGTGGAAGGGAGGCCTTATCCTTTGGGAGGTTTCCCCAAAAAGGTGGAAACAAGAGGCCAAAGGAGGGTGGTCGTGGTTATTCAGTAGAACCACCCAGGCTAACTCACCCACGAAATTTTTAACATGGAAACTTCACCTCTATTGTTAAAAAAATGTTGCAAAAATAGCTTGGCACAGGTAGCTCACTGGGATGGAGTGCCAATAGGTGCAAGGCGCAGTGTTAATCATCCTCATTGGCGTGACGACATAGCGTTCTACTAGCGCCAACCAAAAAAAATGTGTTTCTGATGGTCTTCTCAAGGAGTTGTCAATAGAAGGAATGTTGTCCTCATGGTAAGGGATGAAATGATGGTCTTTGTGCTATAGGGTAATACACTTGGCTGGTGGTTACTAAATATCCCTCTTAGGGATTTCTGGTGCCCGAGGAAAATAATTAGATTAGTTGTAAAGTTCACAAAGATACTGCATACATGTTCATAATAATATATATAATCGACAAAGTAAGATGGAGAGATTACCTCTTCATGAATAGTAGATCCTATGGAGAATTCCAATCAGTGAAGTAGATATCCTTCTTCACTGGCTCTAAATCTAGATCCTGCAATCAATCAAAGCACTTGCGTAATCTCTGTTGATCAGCGGTTGTCATTGATGTCAACCCAAGAAGCACGAGGGGCTAACCCAATATTGCATGGGAATTTTGACCTACCAAATTACTATATTTTGGATCAATAATTATTTTGATGGTTTCTTCTTATCGAGATGTTTCTGTTGATATATGGCACGCCACATAATTCTTCACGGTTTGATAGATATTCATGTTTGAAGTTTGTAACCCTAGTTAGTGGGCTAAAACCCCATGGGGTTGTGGCATCGGTCATTGAAAAGTCATAATTAATATTTTTTAAGCTCCTAAAATCCATCCCACGATCACTTGTTGAAGCCCCTCTCAACCTAAGAATTTATATAAATTGTGATCCTCATATCCTCCTTATGCAAGGGATTTCGCCATCTGAAACAGGTCATCGTGGAATTTTCACTATAAATTTTTTTTCTACGAATTTTCAAAAGCTGAAAGTTTGATGAAGTGAATCCAAAATCCTAAGGAATTCCATGTGAAAATTTTAGATCAAGGTGCGCAATATTTTCAGAGATATGATTTGTGGAAGTCAGTGTTTTTGCAGGCTCTGGAAATTCATCTCAAAGAAGTGACCTTGGGAAAATCGTCATAACTCTCTCTCTGGGTATCGGATTGGAATTCTGTAAACATTGGAAGATAGTGCATGGAATTTAGTTTTCTCTCTATCAATTTCAAATACCAATGAATAAATAGTGACACGTGGCACGCCGTACAAGTTTTCTCTACTGAAACAGTACATAATTAGGGAGTTGTGAGAGATTGGGCATAAATCTCACTTGAAGAATCCAAATTGGGTCAGACCTATGGCATTGGAAAGAAGACTCAAAGGACTACTACAAGACTGAAAATCAAATATTAGGGATCTGAAATAGCAGAGATACACCAGATTCAATATCAAGCTCCTAGAAGGAAAGAAAAAGATAGATCATGTGTTGTCAAGCGCTGCAAAGGACCCGAATTTCTAGGGCATCAAAGAAAAGCAAGTTGTATCAGAGGATAACATGAAAAGAGAAGAAAAAAAGGTGTAGAATAGCAGCAATAAGTTCATCACATGAACTCTTCAAGTGGGAAGCACTGCATACAATCACTGTAAAGGTATCATTGTACTAAGTCATTGTAAATACATTATTGTAAAAAAATTTCTAGTGTCTATCTGCCAAGAGTTGAAGAGGCAGTGTTGGGAGGTCTAGGATCCTCTTTAGGTGGTTGTGTCATAGTTGGGCTTATGTTCTAGTGTGTCTTCTTCTTCTACATCATTCTATATCATTGTAAAGTGGACCAGTTTCCCTAGTACGGGAGTCCATTCTTCTTTTATTCTTCTATAGGGTGGTAGGGTGTTGCTAGGGTGAGTTGTAGCTCATTGGGTGTTGGGGCATCCATTCAATTTACTACTGAATAATCTTGGGAATTGGAGCATCCATCCAGTGGGAGCTGGACAAGAATGCTTTTCTATATTCTAGGAAGTTAGAGCTTTATTTTCAACTGGAGATGAATATTAAAGAATTATTAGAAAATCATTAGGTGGTTTTTGTCTCGGAGTGGGTTTCCAGCTTAAAAACTATGTGCATTTGTGTTCCTTTTGTTTGCTGCTATCATTTTACAAACACTGATAATAATTGAAGATTAACTAATGCTCTAATTGAAAGTAATACTGATTCACCCCCTCTCAGTATTTCCAACAATTGGTATCAAAGCTTGGTTCCTTCAATGGCAGTTTAACAACTAGAAGGAGGTCATGGAGCATACTAAGAATGGTGTACCTCTGTTCAATGAAAATAATTATGCACTTTGGAAAGGAATAATGGAGGTCTATCTCTTGGCGCAAGGTTACGAAGTATGAGAAACTTTTCAAATTGGATTTACATCAACCGTGGATGAACAAGGCAAGAATAATTTGGTAAATGATGAAAAAGAAAAGAATATCATTATCAGTGGACTTATTGAATCTTCTTATCATAAAATATTGGGTTGTAAAACCGCAAAAATGTATGGGACAAGCTTGAGAATATATATGCAGGTGACTCAAATGTCATAGAAGCAAAGCTTCAAATATATAGAGCAGAATTTGAGCAACTCAGAATGAAAGAAGATTGCAACATTGTTGCATACTTCCAATACCTTGATGAAATAACCAATACTCTAGAAGGATTGGAAGAGCCAGTTGACGAGAAGACTATTATACAAAAGATTCTTAGAACATCACCAGGGAGATTCAACCCAAAGGTATTGGTCTTAGAATACAATGCAAATCTGGACAAACTCAGCAAAAAGGAATTACATGGAGTTCTCATAGCATATGAAATGAGACCTGATGAAGAAGAGGGTACTTCGCATCTAGAAACTGTGTTCGTTGCATCTAAGAAAACCAATAAGGACAAACAACATTCAATTGAAAAGATATGCACCTACAAGTGTGAAGAAAAGGGAGATGATGGAGAAGGTCTTTCAGATGAAGAATATGCTTACTTTACCAGAAAACTAAAAATTGGTAAGGGAAAATTCAAAGGTAAACTTCCATTGATATTTTTCGGTTGTGGTAAGGTTGGGAATTTCACAGCAAAATTTCTAAACAGAATTGATGGAAACTCAAAAGGAAATAAAGGCTTTAAGAAATTCAAAAAGAAAAGATGCAAAAGGAAATTTCTCTCTAAAGAAGATAGCTCATCATCTGATGAAGACAATGATAGCAAAGAAGAAGCCAATGAGAGAGTATTGTTTATGGCCAAACAAAATAAAAGAGAGGTATCAAACAATGAAGAAGAAGGATTGACCATAGAATAATTTTCTAAGGAAGTACTTAAGCTTATAAAAGAGATCAAGGCAGAGAAGATCCATTCCGATACTCTTGAAGAACAAGTTCAAGGTCTCAAAATTGAAGTTGAATAACACAAATGTATTGAAGAGTCAATTCAAAAGAAGTTGGAAGAAAGCAACCAAGAAAGGGAAGCATTAGAAGCTGAATTAGTCTCGCTGTGTAAGGAAGTGAAGAAGGGAAAAACTATCCAAAACTATGCTAACAAATCAAGGACATTCGAATAAATCATCAACAATCAATGATCTTACAATGACAGAACTAGCCTCGGTTACAAAGAATAAGAAGCAAGACCTTCTACAATAAAATACAATGAACCTATGAGATCTGACATGCATGTAGAATTCATTAGACAAGATTCTTTATCACATCCTTGGAAGATTATTCCTCGACGAAGATTTTCATCCAGGTACCAACATATTTTTCATGGCTATTGTTATTCATGTGGAAAATTTGGTCATAAAGCTATAGAATGTCGCATGTACCCTAGGAACCAATACAATTCGAGGAGATCCTTCAAATATGAACCTCCCAGGGCTCAAAAAAACATCAATAGATTTGAAAATTTAAGAAATAATATGGAATGTTACAAATGTCAAAACTTTGGACACATAGCTAGAGATTTTAGACTTGAAAATCGTCGAAAAGAATCTTCGAAGCCACATAATGAACGAACATGGAAGAAGAAGAAGACTGATAATTGTGCTCTCGCTCTCAAGGCTCAAAAAAAAAAATATGTGTGGTATTTTGACAGCGGTTGTTCAATGCATATGACTTGAGTTATAAGGAAATTTGTATCTATGAAAGAGAAGAAGGATGGAACTGTATCGTTTGGAAATGATGGATCTTCAAATGTTATAGGATCAGGTACCGTCACTCTCGGAAGAAAAGATGTTATAAATAAGAATGTTCTATTGGTTGAAAACATGAATCAAACTCTACTCAGTGTTGGACAAATGTGTGATCAAGGACACAAACTGCTATTCAACTCCACAAAATGTGAAATCAGGAAAGGTAGGTATGGTAAAATTGTGGCTACAGCAAGTTGAGCTCCAAAAAACATAGATGTTCTGGATGAAGCAACTAAAGCATGTCTACTAGAAAAAGAAGATGAAAGCTGGTTATGGCACAAACGAATGGGTCACATAAACTTCGAAAATATTTTCAGGATAAGAAAAATGGAATCAGTACGAGAAATGTCGAAAATCTCAAAACCTTCCAACACACTATGTGAGGCTTGTTGGAAAGGCAAGCAAACAAAAGTCCAATTTAAAACAAAAGAACATTGCATCACATCCATTGGAATTGATACATACCGATCTATGTGGTCCTATGAGAACAAAAGGCTTAGATGGATAATTATATTTTATGTTAATGATAGATGACTATACCAGGATGACAACTGTTAGTTTCCTAAAGAAAAAATTTGAAACATTTGAGTTCGTTAAGATCTACAAGGAGTTGTTCGAAAATGAAAATGCTTTGAAAATAAAGTGTCTAAGATCATATAATGGTGGATAATTCACTTCCAAATTATTTCAGCAATACTGTGATGAAAACGGAATAAAAATAAAATTTTCAACAACACGAACACCTCAGCAAAATGGAGTTGTTGAAAAAAAGAACAAAACCGTACAGGAAATGGGTAGAACAATGTTGAAGGACTCAAAATTGGATGAAAATTTATGGGTTCAAGAAATTGTTACGAAAATCTTCATTATCAACTGAAGTCTTCTCAGAAGTAATTGCA
The DNA here is from genome assembly GCA_034641835.2 of Pinus albicaulis. Taxonomy (NCBI): domain Eukaryota; kingdom Viridiplantae; phylum Streptophyta; class Pinopsida; order Pinales; family Pinaceae; genus Pinus; species Pinus albicaulis. The sequence goes on from CM076579.1 coordinate 767,412,347, forward strand.
ACAAGACCCCATATGAATTATGGAAAGGAAAACCAACGAATGTAAAATATTTTAGAATCTTCGGAAGAAAATGCTATATCAAAAGAGAAGATAAAAATTTGGGTAAGTTTGAATCACGTGTTGATGAAGGTATCTTTGTTGGTTACTCATGCAAAAGAAAGGCCTATAAATGTCATAATCTAAGACAAAAATAGATAGTGGAGAGCATAAATGTTACATTTGACGAAGATGTTATTCTAGTGAATAATGATGAGGATCTAGAATCTTTGAAACTTGAGACAGAGGCTGAAAAAGACACAGATAAAATTCTAGAACAAGAAGAAAATATCAACCAGGAAGAAGTAAATAATGATCATCAAGATATACCAGAACAACAACAAGAAGCTCTTCCAAGGAGAACAAAAGAATGGATTCAAAAGAACCATCTATCAAATCAAATCATTGGTGACACAAATTAAGGTCAATAGCTTTGTTCATCACAACAAGCTCACATTGCTTTTCTAGCAACTTTTAATGCTAGTATTTTTTAGGAAGCCAGCCAGAATGAACATTGGGTAGCAACTATGAATGAAGAATTGGATCAAATCGATAAGAATAAAACCTGGGAATTAGTTCCACGACCAAAAGATAAAAATGTAATTGGGACTAAATGGGTGTTCAGGAACAAATTGAATGAATATGGAAAGGTTACCAGAAACAAAGAAAGATTGGTTTGCAAAGGCTATGCACAAGTGGAAGGAATTGATTTCGATGAAACATTTGCACTATTTTCCAGAATGGAAGCCATCTGAATGTTTCTCACTTATGCATGTTCAAGAAAAAATCAAAGTCTACCAAATGGATGTTAAGTCAACATTTATGAATGGAGAATTAGAAGAAGAAGTTTACATCGAACAACCTAAAGGTTTTCTACTATTAGAAAATAAGACTATGTTTTCAAGTTAAAGAAGGCTTTATATGGTCTCAAGTAGGCTCCCAGAGCATGGTATGCTCATCTTGATGGATATCTACATCAACAAGGGTTCAAGAAAGGTACTATTGATAGCAATATTTATGTACAAATAGATAAATATAATTTAACAATCGTTGAGGTATATGTGAATGATATAATATTTGGTAGCAATGATGATTGACTAAGTAAGAACTTTTCTACAAAGATGAAAAGTGAGTGTTAGATGTCTTTACTTGGTGAGCTGACATACTTCTTAGGGCTTCAAATATCTCAGCAAGAGAAAGGAATATTTATATGTCAAGCCAAGTACATCAAGGAAATGCTCAAGAAATTCAAAATGTAAGATTGCAAACCCATCCTTATTCCAATGGTAACAGGTTTCAAATTGAGCATAGACGACTCATCTAAGGATGTGGATCAGAGGTTGTACAGATATATTATTGGTATTCTTATATATGTAATAGCCTCCTGGCCAGATGCTATGCAAGTAGTTGGACAAGTATCAAGATTCCAAGCAGCACCAAAATAATCAAATATTTTTGTCGTCCAAGGAATTCTTCGATATCTAAAGGGCATAGAAGAATATGTGTTGTCGTATCCCAAGGGTAACAATCTTATTATTCAAGCCTTTATAGATGCAGATTGGGCAGGAATATTTGATGATCGTAAGAGTACTAGTGAAGAATAATTCTATCTAGGTGGTTGTCTCGTATCATGGTTGAGCAAAAAGAAAACCTCAAACTCGTTATCTACATCAAAAGCAGAATACATTACAGTGCCATCATATTGTACTCAAGTCCTTTGGATGAAACAAACTTTGCAATATCTTCAAGTACAATTCAGTGAGCCTATTCCCATATTCTATGACAACACTAGTGCCATCAACCTCTCCAAGAATCCTGTCATGCATCTAAAAACAAAACACATTTCAATCAAATATCATTTTGTTAGAGAACAAGTCACTAAAAAGATTATCAAACTTAAGTATGTTGGTACAAAAGAACAAATCGCTGATATCTTCACTAAACCTTTACCTCATGAAGAATTTGAATATCTTCACCATAAGCTTGGGATTCTCCCAAGTTCTCATTATATTTTCCTTATTCATAATATAAAGGGGGAGTCGAAGTGTGTACAGGTATTTAGGATGGTTATGTGTCAGGGGGAGTTACCCTTTTCCATTGATGTCAAAGGGGGAGAGAATGTTATAGGAAGAGGTGTCATGATCGCAGGGGGAGTACTTTTGTTGCCATCAATTCCAAAGGGAGAGATTGTTGATCAGCAGTTGTCATTGATGTCAACCCAAGCACCACTAGGGGATACCCCAATATTTCATGCGAATTTTTACCTACCAAATTACTATATTCTGGGTCAAGAATTATTTTTATGGTTTCTTCTTGTCAAGATGTTTCCGTTGATATATGGCACGCCACATAATTCTTCACGGTTTGAGAGATATTCATGTTTGAAGTTTGTAACCACAGTTAGTGGGCTAAAACCCCATGGGGTTGTGGCATGATTCATTGAAAATTCATAATTAATATTTTTTAAGCTCCTTAAATCCCTCCCACGTTCACTTTTTGAAGCCTCTCTCAACTTAAGCATTTATATAAATTGTGATCCTCATATCCTCCTTATGCAAGGGATTTCGCCATATGAAATAGGTCATCGTGGAATTTTTTCTCTAGATTTTTTTCTACAAAGGTTCAGAAGCTAAAATGTTTATAGGGAGAAGGAAAAATCCTAAGGAAGCTCCTGTGAAAATTTCAGATCAAGGTGCACAATATTTTCGAAGATATGATCTGTGGAATTCAGTGTCTTGGCAGGCTCCTGAAATTCATTTCAAATAAGTGACCTTGGGAAAATCTTCATAACTCTCTCTCTAAGTATCGGATTGGAATTATATAAAAAGTGGTAGATAATGAACATAATGTAAATTTTTCTCTATCAATGTTAGATTTGAATGAAGAAACAGTGACAGGTGGCATGCCATACAAGTTCGCTCTACTGAAAAATTCCATAATTAGGCTATTGTGAGAGATTGGACATAACTCTATCTTGAAGAATCCAAATTGGGTTAGACCTATGGCTTTGGAAATTTGACTCAGAGGACTACTACATAACCAAAAATCAGATATTGTGGATTTGAAATAACAGAGATACACCAGATTCAATATCGAGCTCCTAGAAGGAAAGAAAAAGCTAGATCATGTGTTGTTAAGGGCTGCAAAGGACCATACTTTATAGGGCAGCAAAGCAAAGAAATTTGCAGTAGAGGGTAGCATGAAAAGATCAAAAACCAAGGTGCAAAACAACATTAAGAATTTCATCACATGAATTATTTAATTGGGCAGGACTGCATACAGTCACTGTAAAGGTATCATTGTACTAAGTCATTGTAAATACATTATTGTAAAAATTGTCCTTGTGTCTATCTGCCAAGAGTTGAAGAGGCAGTGTCGGGAGGTCTAGGATCCTCTTTAGGTTGTTGTGTCATAGTTGGGTTTATGTTCTAGTGTCTCTTCTTCTTCTACATCATTCTATATCATTGTAAAGTGGACCATTTTCCCTGGTACGAGAGTCCATTCTTATTTTATTCTTCTATAGGGTGGTAGGGTGGTGATAGGGTGATTTGTAGCTCATTGGGTGTTGGGGAATCCATTCGTTTGACTACTAAATAATATTGGGCATTGGAGCGTCCATCCAGTGGGAGATGGAGAAGAATGCTTTTCTAGATTCTAGGAAGTTGGAGCATTATTTTCAATTGGAGTTGAATATTAAAGAATTATTATAAAAGCATTAGGTGGTTTTTGTCCCGGAGTGGGTTTCCACCTTAAAAACTGTGTGCATTTTTGTTCCTTTTTTTTTCTGCTATCATTGTACAAAAACTGATAATAATTTAAGATTAACTAATGCTCTAATTGAAAGGAATACTTATTCACCCCCCTCTCAGTATTTCCAACAATATCTACAACAATATAGCTCATTATCGATTAAACTAGCATATAAGAAACATGAAACAATAAAGATCTAAGCCATTCATATCATGTTACATAGACAATTGAAAACAATTGTGACACTGATGCATCGAATGGACAAAACAGATATAGTTCTATTGATTTATAAAAAGGAGGATTACAACGGTCAGTTGCACCAGGCCCTCCTCAATCTTCCAATTTCTCTCTCTCTTTCTCTATCTCCGAGTGAAATGATGCTCAAGGCAGAAAGCTCCCAATTAACTTCACCAATATTCATTAAGCCTCACAGTACAATAATGAAATTATGCTCTACATGTAATCAAACCTTCGACCTTAGATCAAGGTGGCTCCAATTTATAGGAGATGGAGAGGACAAACCTTGCCAATTCTTTCAACCTATTCAAATCAGGAAATATCTATATGTGTCCTTGCCTTTCCTTACTTTTTCCTTCCATAGGAGTTCAGTTATGTTTGGCAATGCCTAATAAAAGGTTTTTGCCATTTAGTTTCTATTTTGAACTGATTCCCCTTTGAGAGAAAGCTAGAAATGCTAGTTAGTTTTCCACAAGATATTTTCCTTTTCACACTTAAACATGGTTAATGCAATCCCTTGGGCAAGACAAAGCATTAACCTAGGAATTAACACTCCCTTTGCATGGCTAAGGTGTGCTATAACGTTGTCTAGCTGTTTCTAGGGTGTGTTACCTTGGTAAAAATGGGTCTTGTCTAGGTCATTTTCTTCCTTCCATGTTACCTTCTCCTCTAATATGATAAGGAGATCATTTTCCTTGTAACAGATGCCCCCTAAAGTGTGAGGTTAGAGATGAAGAAAATGGCTGAAATACTTTATAACAAGTGTAGTAGAATGAAAGGAATTGGAGTACTGAGGAAAAATTGAAAAAAAATCATATGTCAAAAAATATAATATCTATATTGATTCGAGCAATCCCATACTCAGTAGCTAAGCAACATGATTTATCTAGAATAGAGATATGAATGGTATTTCCACCGATAAGCATAACATGAAAGTTTTTTTCATAATAGGATCAAACTGAGAAGTTGTCTCCAAAAAATAATATCGCAACTTGGGAGAGGAAACATAGTTGTAATGGTGTAACCCTCAACCCAAGGTCTTGGTCACCACTTCACTAAACTGAATATTTCCATACATGTGAATGAATGATTCGTAGTCGAACATGCAGGAAATCATATTATTACCAGTAAATAACAAAAAATGTTAATAAATGCGAGGGTGGCCACCAATAATGATGATGGTCCCCAAGATGCATAGTACAATCTAGTGAGTGTGAATAAAAACGATTTGATGTCGAACACTTGTAGAAACATTCGATCGGGAGCCAATAATGAGAACCCCCAACCGAACACAAGATGACTTGCCACCCCAAACCAAACACAAGATGACCTACCACTGATGTCTGCAAGTATCTGGGTACTGACGTGTTTCTGGATTAATTTCCTAGATAAGATTTTGAAGTCGATAGGAAGAGATCTGTCAAAAGGTAGGCACTGAGGCATCCCACATCATTTGACACGAAATGGGAAAAGATTATTTTGTTTGATGGAAATAACAGAGCAAGTGGGAATAACTGACGACAAATAAGTCCTGGTATATGATGGATTTGGTTGATACTAGATAGCAGCATCCTCTTGAACAATAGAAGGCACTCTAACAGGGTACTAGGCAGCTTAGGCTTAATGAACACCAAAGAATATTAGGATTCGCTAATGCAGGAACACTGGGAGATAAAGGCTAAACTCATAGATGGTAGGGTTTGGCTAAATGGGAAAGATTTTTCTGGGAAGTGCCATGTTCAATATTTGGGGCTACCAAATTGACCTTTGTAAAATGTAACAGAAGAAGTATCCATGTTGTCCAATTTTTTTCCTGTTTGATTAATTTTAACGAGTCCAGCTGGGTAAACTTGGTGATTTTTTTCATATTTAGAGAGTCTGAAAAACATCGTAAAAGACAACTCCAGGGGGTACCTTTTTCATGTTTGATAACTGGCACAACGAAGGGAGAATAGTAAGCCCGAAATAGTTCATTTTCCATGAGTTAGTCCATTGAATCCGAAAAAGTGATAAATCTATGTTCGATGGGCATCTACCTCACTTTGTAATGAGTACGAGGAGATGGTGTAAAATCAATGTTCTTTGTGAAATTTTAATGAGTCCAACAAGGAAAAACTCGGTGCTCTCCATGAAATTTTAACGAGTCACACAGAGAAAAACTCAGTTACTTTTTCTGTTTCAAGAGCTTTAAAAAAAATAAAAAAGAATGGTTCATATTCCTTTGTCGTGGTATTTTAACGAGCTCGACGAAGGGAACTCAGGGTTTTTTCAGTTTTACGAGCTAGAAAAAAGTCCCTAAATATAAATCTTGAAACCGGGTCGAACATGGTCAGATCTGCATGTAAAAATTAACAACTCATCAGAGCATCAGTAACATATGAAAACCAATATTTGCGACAAATTGTAGCATGAATTTATCAATTTTTACTAGACTAGCTGAGTGAGTCTTACCTCCATAATTGCTATAATAAGGAAACAAACCTTCATTTTCACTCTGTTGAGTGTTGTTATAGAGCTCTGAAATAAAAAAGTCGTAAACTTCAACTATCGATTGTGGATGAACTGGGCAACGATTTTTCATTCCGTAAGATCCAGGTAAGAGCTTGAACCTTCCCCTAGCATTCATTATCTTTTTAGTTCTTTTTGCTGGCTAGAAATATCAATTTTATCAGGCCCTAAAAAATTAAGTGGCTAACGTGGGTGCCTAGTGTTGTGCCCGTGTTAAATGCACTTCCCGAGAAGATACAGAGCATTAGCACGCGATGTTTGGCACTATAACCTACATTAGCCAGCAAAGTTGATTTAAGAACTTGTTTTTTATCATTATAAAGTGTTCTAGCCAAAAATTAATCCATTGAAAATTTTGCTTGTGTAGGTGTGAAGTTATTTACCATTATCATCTGGCGTGAAAGAGAGCATGAGATGGAAGAACATGAAATGGTTACAGATGCGGCTGCTTTGCTAGTTCTCTGCAGATGCGGATTACTGAAGTATGCTCATTTAGAGCTGATGAGAGGGAAGGAAGACCTTTTGAGATGGATAATATAGCAGTGGGATGATCGCCAACATGTATTTTGTATCGGGGGTAATGAACTCTAAATTGAGAAAGATGATATTTAATTTTTGACTGGCCTGTCATGCAGAGGACCGAGGCCCAATCTGACAGGTTCAAGGGCTGATCCCTACACTACTACTGATTTTATCCATACCCACTACATAAACAATACTGTGGTAGTAAGTAACCGGGTGCCTATTGCACAGGTGGTGACAGAAAATTATATATAATAGATCAATAAAACACATAAAATATGCGGAAAACACAAGCATACAAAACACATAAAACCAGAGAGACACAGATATACGTGGTTCACCCAGTTTGGGCTATGTCCACCCTAAACAGCCAGTCCTTCCTTTCAACTATCCAGCAAAATGAAGAGACACAACCTACAGCAGATCCGCTGTAATATCCTTTGTTCTCTCTCACACTATCCCTATTTGTTTCTCGCTCTGAGAATACACATACAATACACAGTGATAATACAATACCATCATATATGCGAGGGGTTGCATTCTAAGGAAAAAAACCCTAAATTAAACATAACTTCTACCGTCAGATCATCTGCCTAATGAACGGCCCAGATTGACTAGAAATTACTATACTTTTACAAGGAAATTTTACATTTGTTTTTAGCTTCAGGGGGGCTCCATAAAGTCATAGCTGCCCCCCCTTGGACCCCACAGGCAATGCTTAATTATGGGTGGCGTTGCCACCCCATTAAGGTACAAGGGTCCAATGCTGTGATACAAAATAAACAAGATAATCAGGCTCCACACCCAACAATCTCCCACTTGGAGACTGATTGTAGCAACTCCACCACTTCTTTATTTGTTGGACAATGAATCCTCTTTGGACCTGGTTGTTTCTCATCTTCATCGTCATCCTTGAAGACCAATTGAAACTGAGAATATTCTTAGTTTCTCCTTGGTTACAACTTTTGTTAGCATATCTACAGGATTCTGGCTAGTGTGTATCTTTTCCAACTTCAATTTTCCATCTTCCAATACTGACCATATGAAATGATACTTGAGCTGTATGTGTTTAGTCCTGGAATGAAATGTTGAGTTCTTTGCAAGATGAATGGCACTTTGGCTATCACTATATAATGTGCCCATATCATTCTTCTTACCCAATTCATCCATAAGCCTTTGTAACCAAATCATTTCTTTACTAGCCTCTGTAGTAGCAACATACTCTGCTTCTATTGTTGAAAGTGCAACAACACTTTGGATTTTTGAAACCCAACTGATAGTTGTTCCACCTACAGTAAATACATATCCTGTAGTGCTCCTCTTGTTATCTCTGTCACCTGCCATATCTGCATCAACATATCCCTATAGAGAAATGTTTGAACCACCAAATCATAATGCTTGATTTTTGGTACCTCTCAAATATCTTAGAATCCATTTTACTACCATCCAATGTTCTTTTCCTGGATTGTTCATGTACCTGCTTACAATTCCCACTGCATGTGAAATATCAGGCCTTGTGCAGACCATTGCATACATTAAGCTTCCAACTGCTGATGCATATGGAACTTTAGACATATAGTTCATTTCTTCTTGGGTCTTCGAGCACATCTCCTTACTAAGTTTGAAATGCCTAGAAAAAGGTGTACTAACTAGTTTTTCATTATGAATATTAAATCTTTTCAACACTTTTTGTATGTACTCATTCTGAGACAGTGTTAATTTGTGATTTTTCCTATCTCTACTTATTCTCATACCAAGGATTTGTTTTGCAGCTCCCAAATCCTTCATTGCAAATGAATTTTCCAATTTTATTTTGAGCACATTTATTTCCTGCATGTTAGACCCTACAACAAGCATGTCATCTACATATAATAACAATATAATATAGCTTCCATGATTTTGATTTTTCATATAAACACAATGATCAGAGTGACATTTAGTATAACCTTGTTCAGACATAAACCTGTCAAATTTTAGATATCACTGCCTTGGAGCTTGTTTTAAGCCATGCAAGCTCTTCTTTAACCTGCACACTAATTTTTCCTTCTCTTTGACCTCATATCCTTCTGGTTGCTCCATATAGATATCTTCCTCCAAATCTCCATGGAGAAATGTTGTCTTTAAATCTAACTGTTCAAGATGTAAATCTTCAGCTACTCCAAGACTTAAAATAGTTCTGATTGAAGTCATCTTAACAACAGGAGAAAATATTTCATCAAAATAAATACCTTTCTTTTGTGCAAACCCCTTCACCACAAGTCTAGCTTTGTACCTCTGTTTTCCTCCATCTTCTTCCTTCAGCCTGTAAACCCATTTATTTTGCAATGTAGTTTTACCTACACGCAACCTGACTAAGTCCCAATTCTGGTTATGCATTAAGGAGTCCATCTCTTCTTCCACGGCTAGCACCCACTTCTTTCTGCTTTCAACCTGCATTGCTTCTTCATAACATTCAGGTTCACCAGAATCAGTCAACAGTAAATAATATAATGAAGGAGAGTATCATTCAGGGGGTCTACATATCCTCGTAGATATTCTAACACCACTTTCAGGTGTTTGAGGTGCCTGTTGCTGTTGTGGTGGTTTTTTTTTTTTGTGGCTCTTGATTATTATTATTTTCAGGCACCTTTACCTTTTCTGTGATTTCATCAAGAACTGTGATTTATTTGTTTTCTTTTTCCTGTTTCTTTTCCTGCAACTGATTATTATACAATACCTTTTTCTTGATTATTACATCTTTGCTCCTAATGATTTTATGATTTTCATAATAATATAAGAAATAATCAAAATCATTAACACCATATCCAATAAAGGTACATTTCTTTGATTTTGCCTCAAGCTTTGCTATGTTTTCTTATTAATATGGACAAAGGCCTCACAGCCAAAAGGATTTAAAAAAGAGTAGTTTCCCATTTTACCTGTCCATGCTTCCTCTGGAATACCACCATCCAATGAACTTGAAGGCCCTCTATTTATTAGATAAACAACAGTATCTACAACATCTGCCCAAAATTGTAAAGGCAATCCTGCATGCAATATCATGCACCTTGCATGATCCATGATTGTTATGTTAATCCTTTATGACACACCATTTTCTTGTGTTGTTCTTGGAACTATCTTCTCTTGGCGTATTCCATTTTCTGAACAATACCTATCAAAATCCTTGTTGCAATATTCACCTCCATTGTCTGATCTGAGACACTTCAACTTCTTTCCTATCTCAATCTCAACCAAAGATTTCCATTTCTTGAAAGTATCAAATACATAAAATTTATTCTGAATACAATAAATCCAATTTTTTCTAGTTGTATCATCAATAAAAGTAACATAATAATGAGAACCGCCAAGAGATGATACCTGAGCAGGTTCCCATACATTTGTATGCACAAGCTCTAATTTTTTTCTCTTCTCTTCTTTCCCAACTCTGAGAAATCTGACTCTCTTCTTTTTTCCATAAATGCAATTCTCACATAAACCCAAATCAACATTCTTCAAACCTGGCAACAAATTTCTTGAGTGAAGAATCTTCATCCCCTTCTCACTCATGCATCCGAGCCTATGATGCCATAATTCTACATCTGCTCCTTTAGAAGTTAAAGCATTAACAGAGTTAGAAATACCATTGCATTAATACAATGTACCAACCTTTTCGCCTTTTTCTATTACCATGGCTCCTTTGGTGACCTTCCAAGTTTTATCTGTGAAAGTTGTCACACAACCTTCACTGCCTAACTTCCCTATTGAAATCAGATTTTTCTTCAGATCTGGAACATGCCTTACCTCCTTTAATAGCCATTGGTTTCCATTTTTTTTTTTTACAAGAAATTTACCCATTCCAACAATTTTGCAAGGTTTATCATCACCCAAACGGACTTGTCCAAAATCTCCTTGAACATAGTCATGAAAATATTTCTTATCAGGTGTGGCATGAAATGAGGCCCCTGGATCTACAACCCAAGAATAAATAACATTTTAGAAATAAAGAATCAAGGAATATTGTAACACATCACCTGTAACATTTGCTTCATGATTTTTTTCTTGATGTGCATCTCCTTCTTTTCCCTTCCAAGATCTACAGTCTTTCTTCAGGTGTCCTTTATTTCCACATTTCCAGCACACTATCCCCGATCTGGACTTGGATCTACCTTTCCTTGATTTACTGCAATATCCTAAGCTCTGTCCTCTTTCCATGTTTCTTCCCCTAGACTCTGCACTCAAATCATTACCCAATGTCTCACCAGAGATTTTCTTTCACATTTCCTCGCTAAGGATAGCACCGACAACATCATCAAACTTTAAAGTACTAGATCTAGAGACAGAGTTACTAATGGCCATAACTAAACCATTCCAACTTTCTGGCAATGATCACAGAAATAAAAGAGCCCTAACTTCATCATAAAATTTTAACCCTACAGAACTTAACTAACTGGTAACTGTATTAAAATCATTTAAATGGTCTGCAACAAATCCACCTTCCGACATCTTCATATTAAATAAACGTTTCATAAGAAATACCTTGTTTGAGGCTGAGGTTTTTTCATATCATTTTTCCAACGCCTTAATCAAACCCTCTGTTGTTGTTTCCTTTGAAATATTGAAGTCTACCGATGCCGTCAGGCACAACCATACTATTCCGAGTACCTTTCTATTGAGAATATCCCATTTTGCGTCTGTCATAGCCATTGGCTTCTTTGTTTTTCCGCTCAATGGTAGGTACAAATATTTTTGATACAGATAATCTTCCATCTGCATCTTCCACAATGGGAAGTTTTGGTTGTTAAATTTCTCGACCCTAAACTTACCATCTTCTACCATTTCTCCCACTCAAACTAGGAACCCTTATTTCTTGCGAGTTTATCAACCAAATAGACATTTGGCTCTAATACCAGTTGATAGAAAATTATATATAATAGAGCAATGAAACACATAAAATATCTGGAAAACACAAGCACACAAAACACATAAAACCAGAGAGACACAGATATACGTGGTTTACCCAGTTTGGGCTATGTACACCCCAAACAACCAGTCCTTCCTTTCTGTTATCTAGAAAAATGAAGAGACACAACCTTCAGTAGATCCACTATAATATCCTCTATTCTCTCTCACAGTCTCCCTATCTGTTTCTCGCTCTGACAATACACATACAATACACAACCGTAATACAATACCCTCATACATGCGATGGGTTGCCTTATAGGGAAAAAAACCTAAAATAAACATAACTTCTACCGTCAGATCATCCGCCTAATGAACGACCTAGGTTGACTAGAAATTACTGTAATTTTACAAGGCAATTTTACATTTGTTTTTGCATTCTACATATTAAATCTTTTCAACAACTTTTTTATGTACTCATTCTAAGACATCGTTAATTTGCGAATTTTCCTCTCTCTACTTATTCTCATAACAATGATTTATTTTGCAGCTCCCAAATCCTTCGTTGCAAATGAATTTTCCAATTTTCTTTTGAGCACATTTATTTCCTGCATGTTAGACCCTGCAACAAGCATGTCATCTACATACAATAACAATATAATATAGCTGCCATCATTTTTCTTTTTCATATAAAAACAGTGATCAGAGTGACATCTAGTATAACCTTGTTCAAACATAAACCTGTCAAATTTTAGATACCACTGCCTTCGATCCTGTCTTAAGCCATAAAAGCTCTTCTTTAACCAGCACACCAATTTTTCCTTCCCTTTGACCTCATATCCTTCTGGTTGCTCCATATAGATCTCTTCCTCCAAATCTCCATGGAGAAATGTTGTCTTTAAATCTAACTATTCAGGATGTAAATCTCCCACCGCTACAAGACTTAAAATAGTTCTGATTGAAGTCATCTTAGCAACATGAGAAAATATTTCATCAAAATCGATACCTTTCTTCTGTGCAAATCCCTTCACCACAAGTCTAGCTTTGTACCTTTGTTTTCCTCCATCTTCTTCCTTTAGCCTGTAAACCCATTTATTCTGCAATGTAGTTTTACCTATAGACAACCTGACTAAGTCACAAGTCTAGTTATGCATTAAGGATTCCATCTCTTCTTCCATGGATAGCTCCCACTTCTTCATTCTTTCAACCTATATTGCTTCTTCATAACATTCGGGTTCACCAAAATCAGTCAACAGTAAATAATATAATGAAGGAGAGTATCGTTCAGGGGATCTACTTATCTTGGTAGATCTTCTAACACCACTTTCAGGTGTTTGAGGTGCTTTTTGCTGTTGTGGTGGTTTTTTTTTGTTTTGGATCTTGATTATTATTATTAGTTTTAGGCACCTTTACCTTTTCTGTGATCTCGTCAAGAACTGTGTATTCTTTGTTTCCTTTTTCTTGTTTCTTTTCCTGCAATTGATTCTTATACAGTACCTTTTCATTGAATATTACATCTCTACTCCTAATGATTTTGAGATTTTCATAATCATATAAGCGATAACCAAAACCATTAACACCATATCCAATAAAGGTACATTTCTTTGATTTTTCCTCAATCTTTGTTTTGTTTTATTTATTAATATGGACAAAGGCCTCACAGCCAAAAGGCTTTAAAAAATAGTAGTTTACCTTTTTACTTGTCCATGCTTCCTATGGAATACGACCATCCAAGGAATTTGAAGGCCCTCTATTTACTAGATAAACAACAGTATCTACAGCATATTCCCAAAATTGTAAAGGCAATCTTGCATGCAATCTCATGCACCTTGCATGCTCCATGATTGTTTTGTTCATCCTTTCTGACACACCATTTTCTTGTGGCGTTCTTGGAACTGTCTTCTCTCTGCGTATTCCATTTTCTAAACAATACCTATCAAAATATTTGCTACAATATTCACCCCCATTTTCTGATCTAAGACACTTCAACTTCTTTCCTATCTCAATCTCAACCAAAGCTTTCCATTTCTTGAAAGTATAAAATACATCAAATTTATTTTGAATACAATAAATCCAATTTTTTCTAGTTGCATCATCAATAAAAGTAACATAATAATGAGAGCTTCCAAGAGATGATACCTGAGCATGTCCCCATACATCTATATGCACAAGCTCTAATTTTTCGATCTTCTCCTCTTTCCCAACTATGAGAAATATGACTCTTCTGTTTTCCATAAATGAAATTCTCACAAAAATCCAAATCAACATTCTTCAAACCCAGCAACAAATTTCTTGAGTGAAGAATCTTCATCCCCTTCTCACTCATGTGTTTGAGCCTATGATGCCATAATGCTGCATCTCCTCCTTTGGAATTTAAAGCACTAACAGAGTTGGAAATACCATTGCATAAATACAATGTACCAACCTTTTCGCCTTTTTCTATTACTAGGGCTCCTTTGATGACCTTCCAAGTTTTATCTGTGAAAGTTGTCACACAACCTTCATCGCCTAACTACCCTATTGAAATCATATTGTTATTCATATCTGGAAAATGCCTTACCTCCTTTAATAGCCATTAGTTTCCATTCTTTTGTTTTACAAGAACTTTACCCATTCCAACAATTTTACAGGGTTTATCATCACCCAAACAAACTTGTCGAAAATATCCTTGAACATAGTCATGAAAATATTTCTTATCAGGTGTGGCAGGAATGGGGCCCCTGAATCTACAGCCCAGGAAACAATAAAATTTTTGAAAGAAAGAATCAAAGAATATTGTAACACATCACCTATGACATTTGCTTTAGGATTGTTTTCTTGCTGTGCGTTTCCTTCTTTCCCCTTCCAAGATCTACAGTCTTTCTTTAGGTGTCCTTTCTTTCTGCATTTCCAGCACACTATCCCTGATCTGGACTTGGATCTGCCTTTCCTTGATTTACGGCAATATCCTGAGCTCTTTCCTCTTTCCATTTTTCTTCCCCTAGACTCTACACTCAAAGCATTACCCGATGTCTCACCAGAGCTTTTCCATCACATTTCCTCACTAAGGATAGCACTGAAAAAATCATCAAAATTTAAAGTACTAGATACAGAGATAGAGTTACTAATGGCCATAACTAAACCGTTCCAACTTTCTGGCAATGAGCACAGAAATAAAAGAGCCCTAACTTCATCATCGAAGTTTACCCCTATAGAACTTAACTGACTTGTAACTATATTAAATTCATTTAAATGGTCTGCAACAAATCCACCTTCCGACATCTTCATATTAAATAAACGTTTCATAATAAATACCTTGTTTGAGGTCGAGGGTTTTTCATATAATTTCACCAACACCTTAATCAAACCCTCTGTTGTTGTTTCCTTTGAAATATTGAAGTCTACCGATGTCGTGAGGCACAACCGTACTGTTCTGAGTGCCTTTCTATCGAGAATCTCCCATTTTACGTCTGTCACAACCGTCGACTTCTTTGTTTTTCCGCTCAATGGTAGGTGCAAATATTTCTGATACATATAATCTTCCATCTGCATCTTCCACAGTGGGAAGTTTTGGCTGTTAAATTTCGCGACCCTAAACTTACCATCTTCTTCCATTACTCCCACTCGAACTAGGAACCCTTATTTCCTACGAGTTTATCAGCCAAATATAACTTTGGCTCTGATACTAGTTGATAGAAAATTATATATAACATTGAAATGAAACATATAAAATATGTGGAAAACACAAGCACACAAAACACATAAAACCAGAGAGACACAGATATACGTGGTTCACCCAGTTTGGGCTACGTCCACCCCGAACAGCCAGTCCTTCCTTTCTGTTATCCAGCGAAATGAAGAGACACAACCTACATTAGTTCTACTATAATATCCTCTATTTTCTCTCACAATCTCCCTATATGTTTCTCGATGTGAAAATACACATAAAATACACAGCCGTAATACAATACCCCCATACATGCGAGAGGTTGCCTTCTAGGGAAAAAAACCCTAAAATAAACATAACTTCTACCGTCAAATCATCCACCTAATGAACGACCCAGATTGACTAGAAATTATTATAATTTTACAAGGAAATTTTATATTTGTTTTTGCATTCTGCATATTAAATCTTTTCAACACCTTTTGTATGTACTCATTTTGAGACAGTGTTAATTTGTGATTTTCCGTGTCTCTACTTATTCTCATACCAAGGATTTGTTTTGCAGCTCCCAAATCCTTCATTGCAAATGAATTTTCCAATTTTCTTTTGAGCACATTTATTTCCTGCATGTTAGACCCTGCAACAAGCATGCCATCTACATACAATAACACTATAAAATAGCTGTTATCATTTTTATTTTTCATATAAACACAATGATCAGAGTGACATCTAATATAACCTTGTTCAGACATAAACCTGTGAAATTTTAGATACCACTGCCTTGGAGCCTGATTTAAGCCATACAAGCTCTTCTTTAACCTACACACTAATTTTTCCTTCCCTTTGACCTCATATCCTTTTGGTTGCTCCATATATATATCTTCCTCCAAATCTCCATGGAGAAATGTTGTTTTTAAATCTATCTGTTCAAGATGTAAATATTTCGTTGCTACAAGACTTAAAATAGTTATGATTGAAGTCATCTTAACAATAGGAGAAAATATTTGATCAAAATAAATACCTTTCTTTTGTGAAAATCCCTTCACCACAAGTCTACCTTTGTAACTCTTTTTTCCTCCATCTTCTTCCTTCAACCTGTAAACCCATTTATTCTGTAATTTAGTTTTACCTGCATGCAACCTGACTAAGTTCCAAGTCTGGTTATGCATTAAGGAGTCTATCTCTTCTTCCATGGCTAGCTCCCACTTCTTCATGCTTTCAACTTGCATTGCTTCTTCATAACATTCGGGTTCACCAGAATCGGTCAACAGTAAATAATATAATGAAGGAGAGTATTGTTTAGGGGGTCTAATTATCCTAGTAGATCTTCTAACACCACTTTGAAGTAGATGATAAGAAAGTTGTTGATCAGTGTAGTTTGAAGTATTTTTGTATCTTTTGAATGTTTATGCATTTTTTTTTTAATGGGTGAAAATGTTTTTTGACATGAATCTTGTTGCTTGATACAGATGTGGCACATGTCCGTCCAGCCAGAGCCCCTCGTTATGCAAGGTGAGGACTACAACTACTTGGGGCTAGCGCAGCAGTAGAGGCTGTAGTAGCCTCCGAAGAGGGTGATGACACATAGATTTTGCATGAGCTTACTAGAAGCCTGGAGGGTTTAAGTATGGGTGTGCCACCTTTTCCCATGAAGGAGATCCCGATTCGTCTACAACGACATACAGTGGGTGTGCCGGAGAGTTAGCTAGTGCCTCTGAGGAGGATAGCCAAAGTAGTTGTCTGCTATTTTGAGCCTTAGGCTTAGTAGGAGTAGTGGATAGATGTGTAAATGTCATAGCGAGGCTTAGTGAAGCCAATTTTTTGTAAAACACCCATGTTTTGAGAATTTTTTGATGTAACTTAACTGGACATGACACACACACACACATATACATATTTTGGTGATTTTGTTTCCTTCTGTTTTATAATGTTTATGAATTTTCTATGGTAAAAAATATACACTCATGTACAACTCTTTCTATAACAAATGTGACCAATTCCAATCTAACACATAATTTGCCAATGAATCAGCTAATGCATTAAATTCTCTAGGAATGTTCTCAAATGCAATGGTTTTGTTGTGAAACCAACTCCAAAAATAGAAGAAAAGAGATATCAATGCCTTAGAAATAAGCCACTTCGAGGGGCCAACCTCCAATACATTACATGAATGAACAATTATTGGATGATACAAATGACAAAACCTCCTTTCTATATATAGGAGTCCATGGGGCCACAATGTAATCCTAGCTGACCTAACAATAACAATGTAAGGGCACAATAATAACAATATTGGGGTTAGAGGGGGCTACAATAATAACAATAAGGGGGATATATTAATAACAATAAGGGGCTAAACTAGTAATATAGGGACCTAGCATGCCCCTCTCCTTAAAAAAAGTGTTCTCCTCAATGCTTGAGTAGCTCTGTCTCCTTCTGTATAAAATTCTCATCCTCCCATGTAGAATCTTCAATGGGTAAGTTCTTCCACTTGATGAGATACTCTGAAATTGATCGATTTCGTAACTGTCGAGTTCTTGTTTCCATGAACGCTTCAGGTTCCAAAATGATTTTTCATTCCTCATCAAGTTCTGGCAATATTGTTTGAACTGGAATATTTTCTCCTATAACCTTCTTTAAGCATGAAACATGGAAAATTGGATGAACTCGCGAAGAAGCAAGAAGCTCCAATTTGTATGCCATAGTACCAATATTTTTCAGCACCTTGTACGGACCATAGTACTTTGGAAATAATTTATTATCCTTCTTAGCTTTCTTGAGGGACATTTGTTTGTATGGTTGTAGCCGAAAAAATACCCAGTCTCCTACATCAAAACTTCCCTTACTGGGATGTTGATTTGCATATTGTTTCATTCGATTTTGTGTCAAATTTAGGTTATCCTTTAGGAGTTGGAGAACTTATTGTTGATGCTCGATGTGATCTTCCACTGCTTGAACCTTAGAATTTTCTCTTAAGGATGATGTGATGGATGGTGGATGATATCCATAAAGTGCCATAAATGGGGTCATTTTTGCTGCAGTATGGAAGGAAGTGTTATACCACCATTCAGCAAGAGGTAACCACTTGACCCATTGTGTTTGTTTATCAGATACAAAACAATGAAAATATATTTCCAAACATTTATTCACTATCTCAGTTTGACCATCGGATTGAGGATGATAACATGAGCTATGAGCTAATTGAGTACCGAAACAAGAATATAACTCCGTCCAAAAATTTCCAGTAAAAATGGGATCTCTGTCGCTCACAATAACCTTTGGGTTTCCATGTAGCTTTTGAATTGTTTCCATAAATGTAGTAGAAAATGTACTTGCTTTAAATGGATGAGATAATGCACAAAAGTGTGCATACTTCGTAAGTCTATCAACTACCACCATGATGACACTCTTTCCTTCGGACTTAGGTAAAAATGTGATAAAATTCATTGAAATCTCCTCCCAATGTTGACTTGGAATGGATAAAGGTTGTAGAAGACTCGGGGTCTTAATTGCCTCAACTTTATCTTGCTGGCATACAAAAAATTCCGCCACAAGCTTTTGAATATCAGATTTAAGGCCATCCCAAAAAATTCTTTCTTCACCCTGTGGTAAGTTTTTAAAAATCTTGAGTGTCCTCCTAAAGGAGAAGTGTTCAATTCCAAAATAATATTTTTTTTTAGCTGGGAATTCTTACAAAGATGCAAGCAATCTTTGTACCATAATGAATCATTTTTCCAAATAAATGTATCAGGTGTACTAGGATCTTGCTGCAACTTTTGACTGAGTGTCCACACTTCTTCGTCCCTCTTCCATTCATCCCTTGCTTCGGTTATCCAATCTTGTTGGATAATAGAAATGGCACAAAGCAATGCTTCCACCTCTTCATTTTTTCTTGAGAGTGCATCTGCAACATTTAGCTTCCCCTTTTTTGTATATTATTTCAAAGTCATAACCCAACATCTTTGTGACCCATTTTTGCTGCTCTTTTGAAGATAGTTTCTGTTCCAAAAAGTGTTTAAGACTATCATGATCAGTTTTTAGCTTGAAGTGTCTTCCCAATAGGTAAGGTCGCCATTTATTTAGTGCATGTAGTATTGCTAACATTTCCTTCTCATAAATAGCTTTCTGTAAATACTTTCTTTTGATTGGATGACTTTCAAAAGAAATGGGTCTTCCTTCTTGCATTAAAACAACACTAATTCCATTTCCTGAGGCATCACATTCCACAATAAATGTTTTTGTGAAGTCTGGCGTAGCTAAGACCGGTGCTAGGCACATTGCCTCTTTAAGAAGTTCAAAGGCCTTAGTTGCTTCAGGAGTCCATGAAAATGCATATTTCTTCAATAATTTTGTTAGAGGTGCTACTATTCTCCCATAATTCTTAAAAAACTTGCAATAATACCCTGTTAAACCGAGAAATCCTCGCAACTTCTTTATAGTTGTGGGGACATTCCATTCCTTAATGGCTTTAATTTTGTTAGGGTCTACCTTAACACCCTCGTGAGATACGATATGACCCAGATATTCCACCTCTTGTACTCCAAAGAAACATTTGGATGATTTTGCATATAATTGTTTCTCTTGCAATAGTTTGAGCACCCTGTCAACATGTTGAACATGATCCTTCCAAGTCCTGCTGTAGATTAGTATATCATCAAAAAATACTAGCACAAATTTTCTAAGGAAGGGTTTGAAAATGGAATTCATCAACCCTTGAAATGTAGAAGGTGCATTGGTAAGGCAAAAAGGCATGACCAAAAATTCATAATGACCCTCATGAGTTCTGTTAGCCACCTATAAAATTTGTTATAGCAAAAGGTGGCTAAGACTTTTTGAGCCTTCAAGGAAAAAATTTTATTACTAAAAAGTGTTGGCTCTTGAAGACTCTTGAAAGGTCTCCTGCCTCTCCTCTATCCAAAACTTCACTGTTGTTGCCATTTTACATTTAGAAATCTTGCAGATTTCCAAGACAGATTACTGTTGCAAGCACCATTTCCCTTTTCCCCTTCTTCCAAAACTAACTTTCATCTGCTCCCCTTTCTCCATAAAACTCCTCTGTTTTCATGATTCCTTTTCTCCCTTTCGTGAAAATCCTCTTTTACATGGTTTAAAACTCATTTTTAAACTATATCGGAACCCTCAATTTCCTTTGAAAACCATTAAAAACCATAAAAACCCACTTTTTGGACATATATGGGTCCTAGCCCCTTCCTACATAAACCCTCGGTCGTATGATCCTCCATGTAACCCGTGGCCCCGCAGACGGGCGCCTAGCCATGTTATATATATCCCGCCCTGAAAATATTAAAAAACTTATGATATTTTCAAAACTTTGGGTTTGTAATTATTTTCTAAGTTTTTTCGCTGGTTCAAAGTTTCAGTCAATCCCCACCGTCGATCTGATCTTCAAATCAACGACGCGACGTCCATCACCCAGGTGGTCCCTGCCATCCACTCGTCGTTGCCAAAACCGGCGGTATCTATCGCATCGCCTTCGAGCAAAGGACAGTTTTCTTCCGATCGACAACGATTCC
Source organism: Pinus albicaulis (assembly GCA_034641835.2). Taxonomy (NCBI): domain Eukaryota; kingdom Viridiplantae; phylum Streptophyta; class Pinopsida; order Pinales; family Pinaceae; genus Pinus; species Pinus albicaulis. Next base: position 767,433,455 of record CM076579.1, read on the forward strand.
ATACACTCGCCGACACATGTCCTAGGCAATGTTCATGAAACCGCCGTCCATCGCACATTAAACATCGGACGTGGACCCCGCACGATATTGGCACCCACCGTCCGATCTGAGGCCGCGCATCGGACATCGATTGCTCAACAAAGATGCCCGACAGTTAACCGGCCTACGGTGCAGCATTCAATAGATCTCTTCCATCGATTTGATCTGCAAATTGACGGCCCATATTCCATTGCCCAGATTCATCGCCCGGTCAACGTTTTTCATTTTGACTTTCTGCCTGTGCTCCCGACTGTCGATCTCTTCACGATCGAAGGCTCTGATTTAAATTATTCTTCCGCCTTCCTTTTGTTTTCTCCCGATAAATCTCGACCGTTGGATGATGCCATCCAATGGCCCCGCTCTCTCCACATGCCTTATGAAGCAGTAAACCTATATAAGCATGGATTTTATAATTTTGTTTTTATTTTGTAGGGTTTTCAATGGTTTTTCTACCATGTCTGAAGAAAATTCAGAGACAGAAGGCTGACGATCCTCCCACCTTTTATTCACCAGGGAAAATCATTCACAGGTGTTAAAACCACGTTTTCATCAATCATTCATGAAGTATTGATGTCACATAACCCTGCGCAGCCCTGCATACCAGTAAAAACCATGAATTGGGCACCGTTGGAGAGTATCAGTGATGAAGATAAAAATGAACCAGGACAAAGGATGGAAGACATATTTGTGGGGATCACGGCTAAGAATGTTTATCAAAAGCCTAATCCCCAATTTAAAACATAGTTTACAAAAGATCTTAAGTGTTTTATCAAAAGGAATGCCTCCACCGCCACATCTGAGGCAAATTGATTCCTCCCAGCTACTGAAATGCCACCTGTACCTTAAAGTATTCAATCAAAGGCCGAATTTATTGATCAGGACTGGATATCTACCTCACAACACAACCAAAGGATAAATTCTGCAGGAAAATTAATGAAAAAAATCTGCAGAGTTACTTTGACGCCACACAGAGCCTCAAAGGTCAACAAAAGCTCCCACCGAGCTTAAATATTTATGTAAATCATTTAATACAGAGGATATGTATGAAAGTTTCTTAATTGAGCCCCTCAAAGGCCAAGAAACCATTAAGTCTATATTAATTGTAATTGGAGATATTTTATCAGATCTCACCTCCTCATTCTTCTATATATACTTCTGCAGAAGATGAGAGAGGGGTTGGTTGATCAGGATGCTAAACATTGTAATGTAACTGAGATGGAAACTGCTGATTGTAAATAGTATTCACTGGCTCTTGGAGCTCTGCTAGTGGTACATAAGTTAGGCTGAGATGTCTAGATGGTTACTAAACTAAAGCACTGGACTTAAAGCTGTAACTGGTTTGGAGCATCAGTACAAGCTGATTTATGGGATCCTGGTCTATGTTGACGGTGATGTTTTTCTTATTGTAACTTGTCATTTTGTTCCTGTTTTCACTGTGTTCCATTTTCTCTTATAAAGAACAAAATGCATAGAGTGACGACCTACTGTATATCAGTAACCTTCTCTGACTGAAAATATTTATCTGAATGTTTTCTTCTAAACTGTGTTATTTAGGAATGATTTAATTCAGTTCAAGCATAGGAATGTTGGTGTTTCCCTCGTCTTATTGTCTTAGATGAATGTTATTCTTAAATTTTATTTTCAGTATATGATTAGTGAAGATGAACTGAGGAAGATATGGTGAGCCCTGGTCCCAGTTTTATCTCCACAACTGTCTGAATGTTTCCCTTGGAATGTGTTAAAAGTTGGCTAGTTTAGAAGTACTTACCAGATCTTAGGCCATTCTGTGTTATCTTTGTGTTTGTCTTGAAAGTAACCAAGTAAAGCAAAGCTAGGAGAGGATTTGTGGTGAGCCCGGCCCACTAGTTTCTACTCCAAAAGTTTCCTTCAAGTTTCCCTTTGTTTTAAAGTGTTTTCTATTGAAAGTGTATCAAAGGCTGGCTAGTTTAAAAGTACTTACCAGATCCTAGTTTACTTTTTTTTCTTTTCTTGAGTCCATGTCAAAGGCTGTCTAGTTTAGAAGTACTTACCAGATCCTGGGCTGCTCTTTGTTCTTCATCTGTTTAATTCTCCTTCTTATTGTATTATTTCATTCCATAAATAAAACTTCAAAGAGACCCTTAGACATAGATGACCTGCCCCATGAACCACTCTTGCCTCTTGCTGATTCCAATTAAACCCTATTATGACTCCATAGCCCAATGGACTAAAACCTGCAATTATCTATCTTTTTGGTCGAAGCTTACTCTTATTGCTTGCAACTTATCACCTTTGAAACTCTTTGCATTTAGGACTTTCCACCTCAAACAGTAATCATGCTCAGCCATCCAAAAACAAACAAAACCCTTGGCCTTCATAACTAGCCTAATATCATTACCCCAAACTTCAAAGACAAATCCATCTTTGCACTTATTGGAGAGATCCCTCTCTAGATTCAAGAGGGCTAGATCCTAGAATCCCAAAGTGGTTGAAACAATGTTGTTTCTGTGATCGGAATTTTCCAATCTTGCTAATTACAGATCTCTAACATTTCTAGCGACTCTGCTGGGGACCGAACCCAGAATCTCTAGTTCCCTTTAAAATTTCATTACAAACCTGGTGAGTAGAAAGCAACCTTTTCAAGCACTACCAAATAATGATAATCGTGGTGAAACTTGTTTGAATCAGTGACAAACTAGGTAAAACCTAGGATTCTCATAAGACTTTATCTAACCTTGAAAAATCAGTTGGCTTAGCCATAAGAGTAGACTGTCTTTGTCTCATAACAATAGCTAAGTTTTGAAACAGAGTTAGGATATTCTTAAAAACCACACAACTGAAAAATAACTCAGAAAACACCAAAAATATTCTAGATTGGTATTAAATAAACATGGTAGTGGACCATAAAACCTTTTACCTCCAAAAGAGCTAAAAAATTCCACTTGGCGACTCCACAATCCTTAGCAGACCTTAAGACTCCACTGGGAAGAACCCTCATCATTGTAACATCATTCAATCTCAGTTAGAGGAATGTAGGATTAAAATTGTGTAAACAGATTAGTTAACCTGTTAAAGACTGTCATACCTGTTTGAGCTTTTCTTGTTTATTTGGGTATAAAAAACACAACATAGTGGCTCCTAGAAAGATTCACACTAGAGCCTATCCTGACCCTGATCCACCTGAGTTATTTGATAACCCAGAAATTATCCTTAGGAAGTCTCCTAGGATTCAATTATCAACTGTATTCAGATCACCCTTGAGGCTAATTCAGTCCCTGAAAATCTTTCAGCTCTACAACAATCACAAGTTGACTTAGTAAATCCCTTTAGAACTAGGTCTCTTGATGATTTAGATAAGTTAGATTCTGAGTCTTCACCTTCATCTCCTGAAACAAGTGAACATCATGGAAACAGAGAAACAACACCTCCTCTTTTACATTTCCTTCACAACCTAGGTGTCTCTCATCCAAGATCAACTCAGTAATCTATTCCTGGTTCATCCACTTCTACTCCTCCTACATCCAATGTTCAAACCACTCCACTTCAGCCCACTTTCCCTTTTGGTAATACACCACTTGTAAATCCACCTACACCACATATCATGGCAGCATGGTATTCTCCCTTAGTCCTTCCTTTATCATTAGTCAATCTTCCACAAGACTATCAGTCCAAAATTCCATTATATGATGCTAGTAACGCTACAACTGCATCACAACATGTGGATAAAATGAATGACTACTTTGACAGAAATGAAATTGATGATGATTCTGTCAAACTTAGATTATTTTCTCAAAGTCTGGGGAGAGAAGTAAGAAAATGGTTTAAAGGTTTAACCCCCCATAGTATTAATGATCTCCAAGCCTTCCATCAAACTTTATTAAACAAATGGGAAGTAAAGAAGAATCCTCTCCAAGTCCTTTCTGATTACAAGAACCTCCATAGAAACACTAGGGAAAGTGTGCAGGATTATTGCACTAGATTTAATAGTGTGTATAATGCTCTTTCCCCATAACTAAAACCTCCACAAGGCTCGTCTTTAAACAAGTTTCCAGAAGGGTTTGACCCTGAGATGGCCTATCAGCTAAGAGAGAGAGATTTTGCAACTCTTGAAGATATGAAAAGAGGCGCTCTTTCTGTGAAAGTCAACTTAATGGAAAAGAGAGAAAGAATGAAAAATAAAAGGAGAGTTTCCTTTAGAGAGGAATCCACACCTTCTACTTCCAACTCAAAAATGGAGAAAATGATGGAAGAGATGATGAAAGAAATGAGCATAATTAAGAGAGCACAAGCAAGCCAAAATCAAACTTCTCCTCAAAATAGAAACCAAAACCAAAACCGGAATTTTAGAAGGAATCAACCTCCAAATATACCTAGGGAAGATGACCAACAGATAACTCCTCCCTTTCATCAAAACTATGTAAGTGAGGTTGAGGAAACAGATGAAATACCAGAGGAAGATGATATCAACATGTTTGGGGTAGAGGATGATGACTTTGAAGCTCATTATGATAGAAAAAAAGGTATTTATACACCTTATGATGACAGAAGAGATGATGATGAAAATTATTATCAATACATGGAAAATGTCATCATAAAATCTCAAAGAGAATATGACCTTAGAAGCAAAACTAGTCAACAAGCTCCCAACACCAAGACCTCTGAAAAATCCTCACAAAATAGCACTACGAACAAGCATAAAGTTTTCAAACAAAAGGATAAAATAGTGGCTGTAAATTCTGGTAATGATAAAGAGAAAGACACTCAAAACAATGAAAAACAGAGTGCAGGCACTAGTAGTACTAACACTTCAACTAATAATCCTGTGAAAACAATTTTGTCAAGTTGTAAATAAAAAAAATCAGCAAGTTGATGTTGCTAATAGAGTGGCAGTTAATAGGGTTGAAACAAGTACCTCAAAGAACCAAATCCCTTTCAGCCTGGAGCAGGAAATTTCAAAGATCAAAATCTTTGTTCCCTTGACTGAGTTAGCTTCCCAACATGTATATAAGACCCAAATTTTGAAGGCTTTAAGAATAGAAGAAAATGAGGACACAGTCAATCTTAATGATGACCAACCAGAGATGATTTTTGGTCCTAAGATTGAAGGTAGATATCAAGAGGGACCCGTTCCTCCTTTTTATGTAAGTTTAAACGTTCATGACAAAATTTTTCACAACACTATGCATGATTTTGGGGCTTCTCATAATTTAATGCAAAAAGCTGTAATGGAGAACCTGGGTCTAGAAATCACCAAACCTTACAAAGACCTTTACTCCTTTGATTCCAGTGGAGTAAAATGTTTAGTATTAATCAAAGACATTTGTGTTAGCTTAGCCCAAATTCCAGCCAAATGTTTAGTCATGGATATTGTTGTGGCTGATGTGCCCCCAAAGTATGGAATGTTATTATCAAGATCTTGGGGGGATAAGTTACAAGGGACTATGAAAATGGACATGACCTATGTGACAATCTCTGTTTTCAATCAGACCAGAAGACTTTACAGGGAGTCCCATATGAAATACATAGTTACAAGTCAAGACAGATCACAAAACTCTCCCCTGTATTCTGTAAATACATGCCTTGATTCTTTTATTATGTTTAAAGATGAAACACTTGGTGAACAAGACACTTTAACAAGATTAATGGCCAATAGGGAGGAAGAGGAAAACAACGCAGAAGTGTCAAAACAGTTTGCTGCATTTGAAGAAATTAGCAAACTAAACAAAGGTCTTGAGCTACAAATTACGTGTCCTTTGTTGTTAAACATTGAGAGTAAAGAAAGTAGTCCTCAACCCAATAATATATCTGAGGAAATGAAACAAATTCAACTGAGTGCTGATACTAAAGAAAAATCAGAAAGCACAGTAGTTGAAGAGGACAATCACCAAATAGATGAAACTAAAAATATTCCTCTATGTATTTTGATGGATCCTGCACTAGGACTAACGCTGGTGCAGGTGTCTAGATTTTCAACACTGAAAAAAACCACATAAAAAGAATTTCCTGCAAATTAAACTTTCAGTGTTCCAATAACATAGCAAAATATGAATCCCTTCTATTAGGCTTACGTTTGTTGAAAAAGTTAGGAGCCAGGAGAATTAAAGTTCATGGGGATTCAGAGTTAGTCATTAGGCAAGTCAATGGGGAGTATAACACAAATCATCCCAGACTTAGAGCCTACCAAAACAATGTCATGGACCTTTTGAAAACATTCGAGGAGTCCAAATTGATTTTTGTCCCAATAAAAAGAAATATTCTCGCCCACAATTTAGTGTTTGCAGCTAAAACATGCTTAACGCCATATGAAACCAAAGGCTGCACAAATCAAATCAAATTTAGACCAGCCGTGCCTGATAACGTGAAGTATTGGAAGGTGTTTGACAATGACAAACAAATAAAAGACTTCATGTAATTTAGAAATGAATTCGAACTACACAGTTCAGACTCAGATTATGAGACAGACTGCAGTGAAGAAAATTTCCTTGATAAAGAAGAACCGTCTCCTGAACTTGCTAATATAAATTTGTTATCTAGAAAACTTAAAAACAAAATAGAAACAGAGGAGTTAGAAACTTTTCACTCTAAAGATCAAATTTTGCCGAAAGGTCTGGCACCTTTAGAAGAGTTGTTCAATTTTAATGATGTGGCAAATAAACCAAAAATGGAACCTGTAGAGACTGAAGTGGAGGAGTGCAATATAGGCAGTGAAATTAAACCTATGATGATTAAACTGTCTAAGACTTTACCAGCTCACATTAAATACAAATACATAGAGCTGTTTAAAGATTTTTCTGATGTTTTTGCGTGGAGTTACGAAGATCTTAAGTCCTATCGCATTGAAATAATACAACATAAAATTCCCCTCAAAGAAAACCAAAAGCCATTCAAATAGAAGCTGCGCAGAATAAACCCTGTTCAGTTGCCTTTGGTTCAGAAGGAGATCATGAAAATGTATGAAGCTGGTATTATTGTCCCTATTAGATATTCCAAGTGGGTGTCTAATCTGGTGTCTGTTAGGAAGAAAAATGGAGAAATCATGCTTTGTATAGACTTTAGAGGCTTAAACAAAGCTTCATTGAAAGATAACTACCCTTTACCCAAGATGGATCATATTTTAGAAAAGGTGGTAGGGTCTAGAAGAATTTATTTGCTGGATGGCTATTCAAGGTACAATCAGATCTTAGTTCACCCTGCTGATCAATTAAAGACAACCTTTACTACACCATGGGGCACTTTCATGTATGTGAAAATTCCCTTTGGTCTAATGAACGCTGCAGCAACTTTTCAAAGAGACATGGACATAGCATTCTCGGAAGAATTGGGCTACTTCATCATTATATACCTTGATGATGTCACTATGTTTTCAAAAATAGATGAAGAGCACTTAGCACATTTAAGAAAGATTTTCGAGAAATGTAGAAGGTTTGGAATATCTTTAAACCCTAAGAAAACACTATTTGGTCTCCAAGAAGGTAAGCTTATTGGGCACATTATTTCAGAAGAGGGTATTAAGATAGATGCAAAGAGGATTGAGGCCATATTGCAAATCTCTCATCCTCAGAACATCAAGGAGTTGCAATCTCTCATTCGAAAGATTAACTTTTTGAGAAGGTTCATTCCCAACTTGGTCGAGCTCCTTAGGAATATCACAAACATGTTAAAGAAGAAGCAAGGGGTAAAATGGACCTTGGAAGCAAAGAAATCCTTTGAGCTGGTGAAACAAGTGTTAACCAAAACACTGGTTCTCATAAGTCCTGATTTTTCAAAAGATTTTTATATTTTTTCATTTGCATCAGAACATACCATAGCTGCTTTCCTTTTATAGAAAAATCCACAAGGACAAGAGCAGCCTATTGCATTCTTTAGCAAGGCATTGAGGGATGCCCCTTTGAACTATAACATTATGGAAAAGCAAGCTTTTGCTTTGATTAAAGCTTTGAAAGACTTCAGAGTGTACATCCTTCACTCACACATCATTGCCTTTGTCCCAAACTCAGTTTTTAAAGACATTCTAACACAGGACCCAGATGGTAAGAGAGGTAAGTGGATTGCTGTTATCCTTGAATATGATTTAGAGATAAAACCCACTAAACTCATCAAAGGCCAAGGTCTAGCTAGATTAATGGCTAAATCCAATTTTGAAGTTCTTGATATTAATATTATTAATGCTTTAGATGGTCAAGAGGAAGTCTCAACTCCCATTGTTGAAATTTTTTTATGAATTCTTCTTGGTATGATGATATTGTTTATGTTTTTCTTAATTTGAATACACCTCCAGGTTTGAAAAAAACAAAGGAAAGATTCTTCAAATTGAAATTTGTAAACTATTGCATTATTGATAGATGTCTTTACTGGAAAAATGCAAGTAGTGTATTGCTTAAATTTTTTCCTGAGTTTGATGTAGAAAAGGTTAAATACCAGTTCCATGAAGGAGAGTGTGGAGGCCATTTGTACTGGAAGACAATAGCCAAAAAAATCTTGAGGTATGGTTTCTATTGGCCTACTCTTTTCCATGATGTGCACAAGATGATCATAGCCTATTACAAATTTCAACTTTTTGAAGGCAAAATAAAACTGCTACCCATGCCTCTGCATCCAATCACTGTTGAAGCTCCTTTTCAACAGTGGGGACTTGACTTCATAGGAGAAATCCATCCCCCATCTTCTGCCTAGCATAGATGGATTCTCAGTTCCACAAACTATTTCACTAAGTGGATAGAAGCCATACCTTGTAGGTAGGCCAATGATTCAGTTATTATAAAATTTATGGAGACTAAAATTCTCTCCAGATTTGGCTATCCTACCAAGATTATCACTGATAATGCAGCAACATTTGGATCAAACAAGATGGTTGATTTCTGTCATAGATATCAGATAACATTAGGGCATTCCATGGCCTATTACCCTCAAGGTAATGGACTTGTAGAATCCTCAAATAAGAGTTTAGTGAACATAATCAAGAAACTATTGGAGGACAATAAAAAGTCTTGGCACACCAAGATAGTTCATGCACTGTGGGCTGACAGATTGACTTTGAAGAAATCTATTGGTATGTCACCTTTCTAGCTTGTGTATGGTATTGATGCCATTTTTCCAAACAGCCTTGGTGTACCAGTAATGAAATTGATTCAATAGTTTCAAACTGAAGATAGTGACATGATCAGAAGGATAAATCAAACCATTCATCTTCAGCAAACTAGAGAGGAAGTTTATAACAAAGCATTGTAGAAACATATCAGCCTTAAAAAAAAAATTGACAGAAGAACAAAGGCCAACAATTTCAAAATTGGGGACAAATTTTTAAAGTGGGACTCAAGGAGGGAAGAAAAGGGAAAGCATGGAAAATTTGATAACTTGTGGCTTGGCCCTTACTCTATTCATTCAGCTGCTGATAACAATGCATTTTTCTTGCAGGAGTTGAATGGAGCAGAATTGTTTGGGGGTCCTATCAATGGCAGGATGCTTAAGCATTACTTCTCTTCATCCATTTTATCTTTCGAAAGCCTTTTTATCTTTTTCTCATTATGAATACTTCATCCACCATTGCATTCAAAGTTATAAAAATCAAAAATACAAAAACAATGAAAATAAAGAAAAGAGGGCAGATTGTGAAAACAAGAAAGGTATAGCCCCATACCAAAAAAGAGAAACAAATCTGAAAGTGTGCAAGCTCAAATGCCACTCCTGAATAACACACTTCTAGTTAGTCAAACTGTCTAATCTTGACTAATTAGCTTTAAACTTTCTGCTGATAGGATAGTGAATTAGATTTGCCAAACTGTTTAATCTTGGCTTATAAGTAGATAGTTTAGGATAGAAATTAAAGGTTCAAACAAGATCAAAATCTGAACCTAAGGTTTCAAAAAGAAAATGACTCAAATATGCTTTATTTTTTGAGTCAAAAAAGATGTAAATCTGGTTCCAATTAGCTCAAAATCTAAACCAAAGAACAAAAAAGGAAAGGCAGCTCAAAAAAAAGGTAAAAACAGAGCTGTAAAAATATAAAGGAAGTGCCTTGGATTTTCAGATCTTAAGCCTTCCATTTTGATTTAATTTTCTGCAAAATAAATGTCTATGTGCAACTTGTTTTTATGCCATAGACCAGCATCAAGTTAGACAGTTCAATCCTGACATGAATGCTTTTTAATTTCTGTTTTAGAATTTAGAGAATAAATTCTATTGGACAGTCTAATCCCAACAGACAGTAGATTAGGTAGAGAATCATATGGGCTCAACTGTTTAAACTAAGTCCATGGATAAATAAGGAGTAGAAATATATTAGTTTTCCTGCTTTCAAAAGAATAAAATGTTGTAAAAGAGTTTGCCAATCCAAGTGCACTCTAATGAAGAAAAAATGTTAGATCTGTAGGATTGGGGTAGGTAGAAAGCTTGTTGATGAAAGAACCATTATTTTTATGGCTACTAATATGTTTTCAAAAGAACATCATCCACAGAAGGAAAGAAAACCCAATGTATCAGGCACAGGTCAGCCTCCCAGAGAATGCAAGTCTGAAGTTTTTGATGCCTTCAAGAAGGAACCATCCCCAAGTGGAGCCACTGTTAGCCACCTATAAAATTTGTTATAGCAAACGGTGGCTAAGGCTTTTTGAGCCTTCAAGGAACAAATTTTATTAGTAAAAAGTGTTGGCTCTTGAAGACTCTTGAAAGGCCTCCTGCCTCTCCTCTGTCCAAAACTTCACTGTTGTTCCCATTTTACATTCAGAAATGTTGCAGATTTCCAAGACAGATTACTGCTGCAAGCACCATTTCCCTTTTCCCCTTCTTCCAAAACTAACTTTCATCTACTCCCCTTTCTCCATAAAACTCCTCTATTTTCATGATTCCTTTTCTCCCTTTCGTGAAAATTCTCTTTTACATGGTTTAAAACTCATTTTTAAACTATATAGGAACCCTCAATTTCCTTTGAAAACCATTAAAAACCATAAAAACCCAATTTTTGGACATATATGGGTCCTATCCCCTTCCTGCATAAACCCCCGGTCGTATGATCCTCCATGTAACCCGCAACCTCGCAGACGGGCGCCTAGCCATGTTATATATATCCCGCCCCGAAAATATTAAAAACCTTATGATATTTTCAAAAATTTGTGTTTTTAATTATTTTCTAAGTTTTTCCACCAGTTCAAAGTTTCAGTCAATCCCCACCGTTGATCTGATATGCAGATCGATGGCGCGGAGTCCATCACCCCAGTGGTCCCCACCATCCACTTGCCGTTGCCAAAACCAGCGGTATCCATCGCACCGCCTTAGAGCAGAGGGCGGTTTTGTTCTGATCGACAACGATTCCATACATTGGACGACACGTGTCCTAGGCACTGTTCATGAAACTGTCGTCCATCGTGCATTAAACATCGGACGTGGACCTCACGCGATATTGGCACCCACCGTCCGATCTGAGGCCGCCCATCGAATGACGATCGCTCACCAAAGAGGCCCGATATTTAACTGGCCTACGGTGTTGCATTCAATAGATGTCCACCGTTGATCTGATCTGTAGATCGACGGCCCATATTCCATCGCCTAGATTCATCACCCGGTCAACGTTTTTCGTTTTGACTTTCTGCCTGCACTCCCGACCATCGATCTTTGCGTGATTGACGACTCTGATTTTAGTTATTCTTCTGCCTTCCTTTTGTTTTCTCTCGATCAATATCGACCGTTGGATGATGCCATCCAATGGCCCCACTCTCTCCACGTACCTTCTGAAGTATTAAACCTATATATGCATGGATTTTATAATTTTGTTTGTATTTTGCAGGGTTTTTTTTTTCCGCCATGTTCGAAGAAAATTCAGAGACAGAAGGCTGACGATCCTCCCGCCTTCGATTCACTAGGGAAAATCATTCACAGGTGTTAAAACCACGTTTTCATAAATCATTCATGAAGTATTGATGCCACATAACCCTGCGCAGCCCTGCATAGCAGCAAAAACCATGAATCAGGCACCGTCAGAGAGTATCAATGATGAAGATCAAAATGAACCAGGACAGAGGATGGAAGACATATTTGTGGGGATCACAGCTAAGAATGTTTATCAAAAGCCTAATCCCCGATTTAAAACATAGTTTAAAGAATATCTTAAGTGTTTTATCAAAAGGAACACCTCCACTGCCACATATGAGACAAATTGATTCCTCCCAGCTACTGAAATGCCACCTGTATCACAAAGTATTCAATCAGAGGCCCAATTTATTGATCAAGACCAGATATCTACCTCACAACACAGCGAAAGGATAAATTTTGTAGGAAAATTAATGACAAACATCTGCAGAGTTACTTCGATGCCAAACAAACCCTCAAAGGTCAACAAAAGCTCCCAATGAGCTTAAATATTTATGTAAATCATTTAATACAGAGGATATGTATGAAAGTTTCTTCATTGATCCCCTCAAAGGCCAAGAAACCATTAAGTATGTATTAATTGTAATTGGAGATCTATTATCAGATCTCACCTCCTCATTCTTCTATATATACATTTGTAGAAGATGAGAGAGGGGTTGGTTGATCAGGATGCTGAACATTGTAATGTAACTAAGCTAGAAAATGCTGATTGTAAATAGTATTCACTGGCTCTTGGAGCTCTCCTGGTGGTAGATAGGTTAGGCTGAGATGTGTAGATGGTTTCTAAACTAAAGCACTGGACTTAAAGCTGTAACTGGTTTGGAGCATCAATACAAGCTAATTTATGGGATCCTGGTCTATGTTGACATTGATTTTTTTCTTATTATAACTTGTCATTTTGTTCCTATTATCACTGTGTTCCATTTTCTCTTATAAATAACAGCATGCATAGAGTTAGGACCTACTGTATATCAGTAACCTTCTCTGACTGAAAATATTTATCTGAATGTTTTCTTCTAAACTGTGTTATTTAGGAATGATTTAATTCAGTTCAAGAATAGGAATGTTGGCGTTTCCCTTATCATATTGTCTTAGCTGAATGTTATTATTAAATTTTATTTTCAGTATATGATTAGTGAAGATGAAATGAGGAAGATATGGTGAGCCCTGGTCCCAGTTCTATCTCCACAACTGTCTGAATGTTTCCCTTGGGATGTGTTAAAAGTTGGCTAGTTTAGAAGTACTTACCAGATCTTAGGCCATTTTGTGTTATCTTTGTTTTTGTCTTGAAAGTAACCAAGTAAAGCAGAGCTAGGAGAGGATTTGTGGTGAGCTCGACCCACTAGTTTCTACTCCAAAAGTTGCCTTCAAGTTTCCCTTTGTTTTAAAGTGTTTTCTATTGAAAGTGTATCAAAGGCTGGCTAGTTTAAAAGTACTTACCAGATCCTAGTTTACTTTTATTTTTTTTCTTGAGTCCATGTCAAAGGCTGGCTAGTTTAGAAGTGCTTACCAGATCCTGGGCTGCTCTTTGTTCCCCATCTGTTTAATTCTCCTTCTTATTGTATCATTTCATTCCATAAATCAAACTTCAAAGATACCCTTAGACATAGATGAATTTCCCACTGGACCACTCTTGCCTCTTGTTGATCCCAATTAAACCCTATTATGACTCCATAGCCCAATGGACTAAACCCTACAATTATCTATATTTTTGGTCGAAGCTTACTCTCATTGCTTGCAACTTCTCACCTTTGAAACTCTTTTCATTTAGGACTTTCCACCTCAAACAGTAATCATGCTCAACCATCCAAAAAAAAAAAAACCCCTTGGCCTTCATAACTATCCTAATATCATTACCCCAAACTTCAAAGAAAAATCCATCTTTGCACTTATTGGAGAGATCCCTCTCTGGATTCAGGAGGGCTAGATCCTAGAATCCCAAAGTGGTTGAAACGATGTTGTTTCTGTGATCGGACTTTGCCAATCTTGTTGACTACAGATATCTAACAAGTTCGAAATGTTGTTTTCGGAATATATTTAGTCTTCATTATAATTTGATGATATCCTGAATGAAGATTCAACTTGGTAAAATAAATTTCTCCATGTAATTCATCCAATAATTCATCAATCACAGGAATGGGAAATTTATCTTTAATGGTGAGCTTAATGAGCTCCCTATAATCCGGACACATGTGCCATGATCCATCCTTCTTGTGCACCAATACTTCTAGAGCAGAGATGGAACTTTCACTAGGTTGAATTATACCAGCCTCTAACATTTCTGAAATCATACGTTAAATTTCGCTCTTTTGGACATAAGGATATCTATAAGGCCTGATGTTTGGAGAAACACTTCCTGGAATCAAATGAATAGCATGATCATGATCATGAATAGGTGGGAGTCCTTTGGGAGTTTCAAACACCTTGGAATGATTGTCCAAGACTTTTTGGGGATATGCAGAAATAGATGATTTTGATGTTGGAACTTCTAGTGAGCATAATTGTGCAATTACACCTCGTTGTTAATTCTTCAAAAGCTTTGTCATGGAATTAGAGCTTATTATCTTACTCATCTTCCCTGCGATACCCTGTAATTCGACTTCCTTTCCTTCTGACAAAAAAAATTCAAGAAAAGTTCTTAAAAATTAAAAGCTACCATCCCCAGAGATTGTAACCATTATACTCCTAGTACAACATCAGCACCTCCCATAGGAATGGAAAGCATTGGAATATTCAATACATATTCTCCCATGGTTAGCTTGATATTATGGAATTTTCTAGAGAAATTTATAAGTCCTCGATTTGCAACCATCACTTGACATTTTGGTGCTGGGTATAGGAAACAATTCAATTCCCCGGCTACCTTACAATGAATAAAATTATGGGTACTACCTGAATCAATAAACACTATTACCTTTTTCTTCTTGATATGTCCTTCTATATTGAGAGTTTGAGGAGTGGTAATTCTCGCCAATGCATTACAAGATATGGTCAGACTCATTTCTTCCTCTTGTAGGGTTGGTTCCTAGTGTATATCCTCTTCTTGTTCTTTTTATTCTTCCTCCTCACAATCTATGTAAAATAATTTCTTCTCACCACACTTATGACCTTTAGTGTATTTTCTATCACAACTGTAGAAAATCCATTTTGATATTTTTTCTTCCGATTGCTGTGGTGTCAACCTTGTAGGTTGTTGAAATCTAGGAGTAGCAACACTTTCCTCTTTATAGAAGTGAGTGGTAGGCTTCCTTGTCGCCATAATTTTACATTCAATTTTTCTTGCCAACCTGAATGCCTTCTCCAATGAATCAAGTTCCAAAATGCGAACTTCATGTTGGATGTTCTCCTTTAAAGTACCTATGAAGAGATAAATCCTGTGCTCCTCTGGAATATCAGTTACCTTTATATTCAATTTTTGGAAGTCCTCAATGTACTCCCCCACTAAACCCTTTTGTTTGAGATTTATCAATTGGCTAAAGAAGGTGCTTCTCTTTGTATCCTCATAATGTGCTATCATTTCCTCTGTAAAAATTGACCAAGTGACAATTTTTTTATAGGATCAAAGCCATCAATACCATAAAAATGTATTTTGTTCTAAATTCAAAGTTGCAATGCGTACCTTTAGTGTGTTTTTCACATTATTGAGATCAAAATTCCTCATATCCATCTTTGGAATATGGTTGTTCTTCCGTCCAACATTAGAGTTTATGAAATCATGATTAAAATTTATTTTGTTCTCATCATGAGTTTCCTCTACTATCTTTTCGCCATTAGGAAACATTTCTTGTATCAACTTTGCCAAACCTTCGATGTATACTTTTATGTTTTCCATTTTTTCATCGATCTTAGCTTCCATGCCCACTTCCATGCCTTCCATATTAGCTTCCAAACCATTCATCATAGCTTCCATGCCTTTCTTCAAACCATCCATCTTAGTTTCCACACCTTTCTTCAAAAATTCCATTTCATTTTTTGTTTCTCTTTGCGATAGAAAATTTTGGTGCACTTGATCTTGCAATTTTGATATCTCATGTTGTGTTTCTTCGTCTTCATAAGCCATATTAGAGTCTTCTAAAGGCTTAATGGGTGTTGAATTATTTTTAGGGGCCATTTTAGAACCCAATATTGATATCTATTCTTCAATATGCCCTTGGAATAAATTCCAACTAATTTTTGTTTTTTCAAATGAGACTTATGTAATTCGAAAAAAAATACACACCTTTTTCTTGCTTTTGAGGAGTGCGATATTGAAACTGAATTATCTCTATGATTTCAAATCTTCAATATATGAAATTTGGTACTGAGGTATCCCTCTGAATCCTCTTTTGAATGCGACAAGTCTGGCCTGATTTGGATTCTTGAAGACAAAGTTGTGCCCAATCTCCTACAATTACCTAATTATGGACTTGTTAAATAGAGCAAACTTGTATGACTTGCCACGTCTCACTGCTTCCTCCTTCGGCTCTGAAATTGATAGATAGAAAACTGCATTCCATGCGCTTGTGTCCACTTTGTACATAATTCCAATCCGATGCCCAGAGAGAGAGAGAGTTATGAAGCTTTTCCCACGATCACCTCTTTGAGATGAAATTTAGGAGCCTGAAAATGTCCTAACTTCCACAGACCATATCTTTGAAAATTTTGCAAACCAAGATCTAAAATGTTGAGATGATATTCTTTGGGAGTTCAGCTTTGTTCTTTAAAAATTTCAGATTCTGAGCCTTCGTAGAAAAAAAGTTATAGTGAAAATGCTGCGATGACCTGTTTAGGTTAAATTGAGGAGCTTGCAAAAAGACCTAACTTGCATAGATCATATCTCCATAAATATTGCGAACTAAGCTCTAAAATTTTGCAATGATGTTCCTTCAAATTTCGGCTTCATTCTCTAAAAATTTTAGCTTCTGAACCTTCGTAGAAAAAAATTTATAGCGAAAATTCCACAATGACCTGCTTGGAGCAGCGAAACCCTAGAATCCAAAGCTCCGATACCAAATGTTGTGAAACCAGCTCCAAAAATAGAAGAAAAGAGATATCAATGCCTTAGAAATAAGCCACTTCGAGGGGGAAACCTCCAATATATTACATGAATGAACAATTCTTGGATTATGCAAATGACAAAACCTCCTTTCTATATATAGGAGTCCATGGGGCCACAATGTAATCCTAGCCGACCTAACAATAACAATGTAAGGGCACAATAATAACAATATTTGGGTTAGAGGGGGCTACAATAATGAAAATAAGGGGTTTATACTAATAACAATAAGGGGCTAAACTAGTAATATAGGGACCTAACAGGTTTGAAATCAACATTCTAGAAGTCGTACACTTAAGAAATAATGTAATAAGACTGGATGAAGGACGCGATAATGATTGTTTAACTACATAACAACGAGTTGGGAATATAACTAGACCACCAGATTGGAGATGCCGCAAGATACAGCTTCTGTGAGGAGTTTTATCATCAACATGTATTTATAAATATTGTTGGTGACAATGCCCATGAAGATTCCCCCAGAACTAAGACATTCCAACTCAGGTGTGAAGAGGACCCAAGCAACTGACGCAATGTGCCTAGTATGACGAATAATATCATTTGCGTATCCAATGTATGATAAGGATGATGAAGGCATCTGTGTAAAATAAAATGGGTGTATGAGAAAAAACACACAAAAACCCGAAATATCCAGACACATCAAACAAAGTTAAAATTGATATACATAAAATTACAAAGCATATGCCTAGTGGAGGCTTAGGTGAAATACTTCTTCAGATAGAGCCCGTTGTGGGGATCCACGAGTGGAATTCCATTACAGTCCTGAAGTTCATAAGCTCCTTTTGAGAGGACTTTGGTGACTAGGTTAGGACCAAGCCATAATGGTTGAAGTGTTCCTGCCCCCAAGAGGTCGTGTCTCTGATCATAGAGTAGAACGAGATCACCTTCTTGGAAAGAATGAGGCTTGAAATATTTTTCATATTGAGCTTTGACTCGGCACTGGTGAGCTTTGAGTGCCTGTGTGTCATCTCGACGAGTTTAGTCCAAGTGATTAAGCGAGATCAAGCACTCTTTTGTGGCAGTGGTGCCATGTAAGAGTTCAACAGCAAACTTGAGTGATGGAATCTCACACTCGTTGAGATTACTGCTTCCAGGCTGAATTCAAGTTGGAATGGCATGAAGCCTGTAGCAGTTTTGACTGACGTGTGGTATGCACATAACAAGGAATATAACTTTCTATGCCATGTGGTTTTATGATTTCTGACTAACCGACGAATCATGGTTTTGAGGACACCATTTATGGCTTCGACTTGACCATTTTCTTGCGGGTAGTAGGACAAATACTAATTTTGTCAAAAACCTAGCATGGAAGTTAATTTCATCATCATATGGTTCTGAAAATGTGATCCATGATATGTGATGATCGAGAGGGGTACACCGAAATGGAAGATAACCGGAGTAAACAAGAACAGAGCAGCGGTTTCTCCATCAGTGTTAGTATGAATCTCAATTCCAAGTGTACGAAAAAATACCACTTTAGCTGCGCATAAAAAACATCCCTAACAACATAAATGAATGCTAATATCTTCAGATCTGCAGTTATGCGATGAAGATAAATGCTGCAAAAATCTAGATCTATGCATTAGAAGAAATTAATAAGTAGAAAAAACAAGATTTACTCCATGCATCCAATAGAAAAGACAAGAATATATCAAATGAATTTTGTATTAATGGCACCTGGGAGGAAAAAACAAGAGGGTGTTCCCTGTTCTCCTCAATGGGATGGGTTCTTGTAAGTCCTCAACACTTCAGATCTAGAATTCCTCTCTCTTGATGGCATAGAAAACCCAAACAAAAATAATAGCAAAATATGACTATGATGGTGGATCAATAGTCAGACCAAAAGTTTAGATCCAGAGTGATCTTTAGGCAACAAAAGGTGGTAAATGAATGGGACAACTCTTCTATTTATAACAAAATATTGAGTTAGTCTAACTATTGGTGCATAGTTAAAATATTATTAACAAAATCAAGATCCAACTTTTGTGAAATATTTTATTATATTTGTTGGAAGGAAAAAGAATTTGACTTGGGTCAAATCCCTTTATTTGTAAATAATAAATAAATAAATGATTTATTTATCATTTTAAGGATGTGGTTGAGTAATAATCAAATAAATAATGATTTATTTAATTATTTAAGAGTGATTTAGTCATATTTAACAAATAATATTATTTAAATAAGGTTTAAATAATTATTCTTAGAAAATAATAAGATAAATAATGATTTATCTAATTAATTTCCTTGTTTTGGGTTAAATATAACCATGAATATTAATTAAAATAATGTTTAACTAATTATTCATTGAGGAAAATCAAACAAATGTATATTTATTTAATATTTCCTCATGGGGTTTCCTATTTAGATTTCATAGTGAAAGAAATTTTACTTGGGGTAAGATTGGTCTTACATGGTGTACCTGGGTCCATCTAATGATAATAGGTTGGATGACCAAAAAATGGTGTAACAGATTGCCCCCCAGCGTGTGAGCATTAGGAGCTAATCGTATGACCGAAGTACATTGTAAGAACTCAATCGCTAGACATCAAAGGGGAAGTCAAAGAGAGATAAGTATATGGTAGACCAAAGTGCTGAAGGGACTAGTCCCTGAGGAGGCGAGACTTACAGGTGCGACAAGTCTCTTTGATGCATGAGTACCTATGCTATAGGCGGAAGGGGAGGCATATCTATGCCTGCCGAGGCAAAGTACAAACATTAAGGCGTCCAGAAAACCACGAGACTAACCAATATAGTATATGTTGGCATAAACATGAGCCAAATAAACAACATGATAATGATTCCCACATACATATTGTGCCTGGGATAACAACCGGGACTTGTACAATAATATTTGAGTACATGAGATATAAATACAACTGAGATGCCCATGAAAACAGGAAAGGGATCTGATAAATTGACTGATACATGCAATCAAAAATGCGCTGCAAGCGGCTGAGGCCGACTTCATCAAATGTATGGATCGGCATCAAAGGCTGTAATGGAGAGGTCGTCCGAGTGTGTGGGGGGATACCTGTAGGGCCACCCCCTCATGAGGGTTGAAACATCTCACACACACCCGGGAATAACCGATGTCAACTATTGCATCACTGAACCATCGAGTATACGGATCTCGATCATGTTGAAAGGAGCTGGAGCTGAGAAAAAATCAAGTCAAAGGGCAATAAGGAGTCCCTTTACATGATCTGAGGCACCGAACAAGAGTGGAAGCTGGGACCAAGGTACACAGCCCTCTAGACCTGTCTTCTAGAATGAATGAGCTGATGTCGACAAAAGTAGGTCCACCATAGGTGAGAAAATAAGGGATCCTCAACTAAGGCATGAGAGAAAATAGTAGAGTGACTGACAGACTGACACCAATGATGATGATGAAATGGGGTTTATTGAGTGGCGACGGACGACTTGCCTTGTTAAAGCATAAATGGCATGGATGACCTGGCAGTGATTGACACAATATCATAAGGGGTAGGGGACAGTGGGACCGGAGGTCATGGTGTGCGACACTAGAGAGGAACCAAGAAATGAAGGATGGAGGACTATAGCGGGATGCAAAGGGACTCCGGATAGACTCCATGAATGCAATGATGATTCAACTCGGATGATCTAAATAACGGTGACTTGATGGTGTTGCCACACAAAAAAGGTATACTGGGGACCATACAAACATGAGTACAAGATTTTAACTCATGAGGAAAGTCGACATGAGCATCGACTAGTATGGAGGCAAATTGGTGCCCCCAATACGAGTGTTGCAAGTGAATAAATTCGATTTTGAGGCGGGGTGAAGTGATTCTTTATGGAAAACAATGTGTCTTGGTGGAGTATCAGGTCACTAAAAACTAATAGATACCCATTTGAGGGCTTGGTTGGAACTTTCCAAAGGTATATATGATTCATCAAACTAATCTACGATTGGGTCATGGCAGGCGACAGAAAAATAATGGGTTTTCTTTTAATAAGGCATTTTCCCTCCAAATTCACTCATTTGCAGGTGGAGCTGTGGTGAATGTAGTGAGGAGAGAAGGCCCTAAATCTTGCGGTGATCGTAGTAAACAAACTGACCGTTGGAATTTGAGATCCATCAGTTGTAGGTAAGAGGCCTAATCCTACTCTTTGATTTCAATGGATTGAAAGTTTAGTTTAGCTACCCAGAGCTCATGAACAGGCCAGCTCGCACTTTTTTGGGGTCTGTTATGTGACCTAGGTAGTAGGTACTAGGCAGAAAGCTGCGACTTGTCCCAGGAAATGACCTGAAAAGTGTGATGTGTTAGAGAAAGGGGGTTTCCATGCTGTTTTTGGTTGAGATGTGGGATTTTTATGGTTGAGGGGCCTAGGTGCCCCCAAGAATGTTGTGGTCATGCAAAAATGCTTTTAGGAAAAGGGGAATCTAAACACATTTTAATGATGTGGTGTGCCATTTTTTTTCGCTATGGTTATGCAGTTTGAGAAAGGGAATGGAGCATTACCAATCTCTTTTGGTACTACATATATGAATCAAATGGAATTTAAGTTTCCAAATTGGCATACATGATGTCACTATCCAAAAGAGAGGATTTGGGATAATGAATTGGTGCTCTCCCATAAAACTCACAGGTTGGTCAACAACATTGTCGAAAGGACTGTTTGTTTATGTAATATGAAGGAATGATGAGGGGTATCATCCCTAGAGTGATCTGAAGTGATATGGGACTCTATAGGTTCTTATAAATGTAGAAGAATAATGGTACTAAAGCAGACATGACCAGATACACTCGGAGACTTGTGGATAATTTATTCTCCTGGATTTGCAACTATGAGTGCCCCCTTACCCAAACAATGGGTGCCCATGTATTGGCCACAAGATGTTTGTGTTTTGGATGTATGGGTTTGATGTAAGGGGGGATAGATAAAGTCAGGGGTGGTGACTACTTCCACAAAGTCGTCATCGTAATAGAGGATGGGGTGACTGGTGGAAGAAATACCACATGACGCGGTGAAGCTACCTGACTCATCATCATGAGAAGAGAGGTTCACATGTGAATCATTGCAAGTGGTGAAAGAAGAGTAATCAGATAAAGGATCTATCGATGTTGAGCCCAAGGTGATCACTGAAGGGAGGTCAGGAGAAACATCAAGGCGAGTCTCTAAGGGGATTTCCATCGAGGGTCTGATAGATGATGATAGATAGCAGATGGAGGACCAAGACTCTGTCATCTCGACATCATAAGGGGGAATGTTAATGGGAGCATTCGTGCCCTCTGGTGCTGCCGAAGCAAGATGCATAAATAAGGGAGAGGTGGACTCATTTCGCTTCGCCTTGAATTGGTGTAAGGGTTCTAAAGAGGAACGATACTC
Organism: Pinus albicaulis; assembly: GCA_034641835.2. Classification (NCBI taxonomy): domain Eukaryota; kingdom Viridiplantae; phylum Streptophyta; class Pinopsida; order Pinales; family Pinaceae; genus Pinus; species Pinus albicaulis. The sequence continues at coordinate 767,455,743 of CM076579.1, forward strand.
TTCGAGGCGAGGACAAAGGTGAGTGTAGTGGCCATGGAAATCACACAAAGCACAAGGTTTATTTGTATGCAATGGTTTGAGTTTCGGGATTGAATCGGGTATAGTGACATATACCTCTTGGATGTTAGATTCCGGAAATGTCTCATTGACCATGGACTTAAAGTGAGGCAACTCTGGACAAGTATGGGTGACGTGGCTGACAACATCACATAAAGCACACTAGATGGTATGATTTGGAGGCCGAGAAGGGGCAGGGTTTGTCGAGGCAACCTTGTCCTTTGATGCCCCCTTGTGAGCTTTTCCCTTCTTACCCGAAGTGGTTGCAACGAGAGGTGGTTCCTATTGAGGTGAATGAGGCACTATTGTAGCAGGAGAAGTCATAGGGACTGGTTGAACTAGGGTCAAAGTGAGATAAGGTTTGGGTTGACCAGGCAGGGTAGCGGTTGGAGGATCGAGGTACTAGATGGGAATCCCAAGGGTTAGGTTAGGAAGAGATAGGGTGGCCATAATAGGTACCGTGTACACTCCTAGTGGGGGAGCTAGGAATGGTATCTAACCAGAGGGGTGATGACCAAGCGGGACGACTCCAAGATGGTTAAGGCCTGGAGGAACCGTTCCAGGAGGATGAAGGGGCTCATGAGTACTAGCTGAAGGTGAAGGGCTAGGAGAAGATGGTTCAGAAGGCTGATCAGAGGACATCATGATACTCTGGTAATCGAGGGAACTAGATGGAAGAGGTTGAGTGGCCACCTAACCTTCAGGTGGTTGGGTAGCCACAAATCCTTGCTAAGGGAAACGATGAGTAAGAATATCCGGTTGACTAGGTGCAGGACTGGGAGGAATGGAAGGGATGGCTTGCTATCCTCTCAATGTTTCTTGAGACTCCCATAGTTATCACATATGTGGCAGAGGAGGAAAATCATGCGTATACTGACCATAAACACCACAACAAGAACAGGGCTTGCTCATACGAATAGGCCTATTCTGCTTGGGTTGAGGGCCTTGTTGCTGGTTTGTAGTGTTAGGAGAATTACCTTGATTAGGTCCAGGATTTCCAGGGGAAGCTTGATTTTGAGTGCCTTTCCTCTTCCTTTTTGAGGGAGGAGGATTAGTCATGCCCTGCTATGTGTACACCTGCCCCGGAGGGGGCGGTGGTTGTTGTTGCAGGGGTTGAGAAGGAAAGGGAGGAGGATGTGCTAATGCTGGAGGAGCTAGAGCACCAAGCTATGGATAGGGATAATAAGGATTTTGGGTAACAGTGTGATAAACAGGAAGTTGGGCAAAAATAGGAGGTATGCTGTATCCTGGATACGTGCTACCAGGAGGGGGAAAAGTGTCGGAGGTGTTGGCCCCTCCCTGAGGAAAACCATAGCCCATGGGAGGTTGAGCATACATATTAAAGAGAGCTCCAACGATACCATCGGTGGCATGAAATTCCCTCGGTGTGTTGGCACCACCGGGTCTAGGAAGATCAAGTAAAACAGTATAAACATAACCTAACTAAGCATAGATCAGGTCATATTTTAACGCAATTTGGAGAGCAGCTTATTTGATTTGAGGAAAGTGCGATGCAACATCTTTCCCGATAGGCAGCAAGAGAGATCTAAGGAACCAGTACATGTAGACACAGTCTTCGAAGGTAGGGGCTCGACATAAGATCTTTCTTCTCTACCATTCCTGAACATGGTCGGATAGGCGGGTTGCAGACGATTGACGAAAAGAGGTCAAGAGTTCGGTACCGGTGTCGTAATGAAGGGGAAGCTGGAAATAAGACAAAATTTCCTAGGCAAGAGTCACAAAGGTGGTATGGGACGAAGGGGCCTAATCAACATACCACTTAGAAGCTTCACCTGTAAGCATTCGTTGGAACAACCGAAGACAGACAAAGTCATCAGTAATTGAGTTAGACAAACACCACATGTGGAAATATCGAATATGATTTGAAGGATCTTTGGGATGTCTGAAGGGAGCTTTGTTGGCATAGCAGGCCAATTAGTGTCATGGTGTATTGGGTTGTTTATCAATAGGTCAAAATCAGGGAGGCTAAGGCCTGCCATGAAGGGGAGCAAGGGTACAACCGGGGTAGAGTCTGTTGCGGTCCCACTAGTGGTATTCTCAGCTTGAGGGCCAAATTTACCACCAGTAGCAGGTCCTGCACCAAATATGGTGAAGGTATCAAGGGGAGAACCGAAGGCGGAACGAGAAGGAGAACCCAAAGGACCAGAAGAAGAGTTAGTGTGCAGACTCGGTGGAGGAATAACTCGACCCCTACATGGAGGAGTAATTCATCCTACCGGAAACTAAGGATGAAGGCCAAGAAGTCTCTAGGATAAACACCTTGGTGGTGCAATGATGATGACACAAACATGGCACAAAGGAAAAAGGGACTGACAAGGGTAGGGAGGTGCAAGATCAACTTATTTCAATGTCAGAACAAGGGCAGGGAGGTGTAGGATTAATTGATTTCAATGTTTTTAGAGTATTTTCCTGGTAGTTTTAACCAAGCCCTTTTTCGCTTAGGGTGTGTGTGTAAAAGTGTGAATTTTAATTTTTAAACCTAGACGTTTGTAGAGAAAAATAAAAAGTGCTCTGTATAGCTGTAAATAAACCTGCAAAGGACAGTATATAGGCCTGTAAAAACAGTAAATAAAAAGCTAATAATGCAATAATCTAAACCCGAGGGGGTGGGTCTCTCAACAACTAGTCCATAGATGAGTAAAAAACTAATCAAAACACACTAAAAAAGTGCTAATAGATCTAATTTCAAGAGGGATAGAGATATAAAAAACAAAATATGTTGGAAAGTGGTGCGGAAAACGACAACAAATCAGAGGAAAAATTGTTGTAAAAAAGGTGGCGAAAGGTTATCTCCTGAAGGGAAACGGAGTGGACCCTAGAGGAAAACCCAAAAAAAGATAGATGAGGTGATTTGGATGGATAACAAGTTGATATTAAGTGGATCTGAAGGTGAGGTATCAGATCTAAAAGAATGGCTGAAGAATCTGAAATTTCAAACAACCTGCAACAACAATAACTCTTCCACAAAATGTGGAGGTTATTGAAGCCCTAGGGGGTTAGGTTCCCAATTATTTGAGAAAAATAGAACAAGTACAGGTCCAAAACAGTTGAATATGGAGGTCAGACAACCCTGAATAAAGGCTCAGACAAACCCATAACACTTTCAGAAAAATCCCTGCAAAAAGTCCAGGTCGCAGTTTATGACCTGTTTTCAGCAAAGGTCATAGTTTTTGGGCTATAAAGTGCACCCTGAAGGTCCAGGTCACAGGTTTTGGGCCAAAAGGTGCAACCTACACATCCATCACTCTCGGCGGTAGTTTTAAGAAAAAGTTGTCGTCTCAGTTGCGGCTAATGTCTATCACCTGTGCAATAGATCCGAAAACACATGGAAGTCAGAATTTTTATCGTTTTAGGGTTTTATAAGTTTAAAAAAAAAATCAAGAAAATAAAAACAAGGGGCTGAAGAGAAATCCTAGTGTTTGAAGAAGCTGGATATGCAAGTATCAGAAAAACGATAGCGGTCGTAATTGTAAACCCGTGTGGAGTCGCCAGTTGTTAGTATGAATCTCAATTCCAAGTGTACAAAAAAAAGACCACTTTAGCTTCGCATAAAAAACAACCCTAACAGCATAAATGACTGCTAATATCTTCAGATATGCAGTTAGGCAATCAAGCTAAATGTTGTAAAATTCTAGATCTATGCATTAGAAGACATTAAACAGTAGAAAAAACAATATTTAATCCATGCATCCAATAGACAAGACAAGAATATATCAAATTAATTTTGTATTAATGGCACCTGGGATGAAAACACAAGAGGGTTTTCCCTTTTCTCCTCAATGGGATGGATTCTTGTAAGTCCTCAGCACTTTAGATCTAGAATTCCTCTCTCTTGATGGTGTAGAAAACCCAAACAAAAATAATAACAAAATATGACTATGGTGGTGGATCAATAGTCAGACCAAAAGTTTAGATCCAGAGTGATCTTTAGGCAACAAAAGGTGGTAAATGAATGGGACAACCCTTATATTTATAACAAAATATTAAGTTAGTCTAGATAGTGGTGCATAGTTAAAATATTATTAACCAAATCAAGATCCAACTTTTGTGGAATATTTTATTATATTTGTTGGAGGGAAAAAGAATTTGACTTGGGTCAAATCCATTTATTTGTAAATAATAAATAAATAAATTATTTATTTATCATTTTAAGGATGTGGTTGAGTAATAACCAAATAAATAATGATTTATTTAATTATTTAAGGGTGAATTAGTCATATTTAACAAAGAATATTATTTAAATAATGTTTAAATAATTATTCTTAGAAAATAATAAGATAAGTAATGATTTATTTAATTATTTTCCTTGTTTTGGGTTAAATATAACCAAGAATATGAATTAAACTGTTGTTTAACTAATTATTCCTTGAGGAAAATCAAACGAATGTATATTTATTTAATATTTCCTCATGGGGTTTCCTGTTTAGACCATGAAAAACTTAATAAAGGTGGTTTACTAAGTTATTTTCATAGTGAAAGCAATTTTACTTGGGGTAAGATTGGTCTTACATGGTGTACCTGGGTCCATCTAATGATAATAGGTTGGATGACGAAAAAATGGTGTAACAATCGGCCCTAAAAGTGGGAATGGCATCGGCCCATTTTGTGAAGTAGTTGACTATAACTTCAACGTAGTTGTGTCCATCCATAGAAGTAGGATTGCATGTAAAGAAGTCAATTCCCCATTTAGCGACAGGGCTAATAGAGACAACCGAATGGAGAGGGTCGGGGTGGGCGTGCATTTTCTTCGTGAAAATTTGACACGTATGGCACTTCTGGACCACTGTGATGCAGTCTTTAAACAAAGTGGGCCAATAATAGCATGCACGTAATATTTTCTACATAGTATCTATGCTAGAAATATGACTACCACACGCCCCCACGTGGTAGTCATTTAAAATTCATTTTTCCTCATTAAAAGTGAGACAACACCGAAGAATAGTATCGACACCACGACGATATAGAGTATCGTTTAGCACGAGATAGTGTTTCACTTGGTGGAGAATACGACGGTGTTCATCGGACGTGAGAGTTGGGAGGAAGCATTGAGTTTGGAGGTAGACCAAGATGTCTCCATACCAAGGATCAGAAGAATTGACTAAGTAGGCAGATTCATCAGGAAATGGATCATGAGCTACATCTTCTGGGTCAATTCTGGGAAGGTCTGACAGTAATTTGGTGAAGACTAGAGATTTCTTTGCTTTGGCAGTAGTGAATACCAAGTCAAATTGTTGGAGGATTACAATCCATTTGGGATATTTTCCTCCAATAACTTGTCGAGACAAAATGTGTCACATAGGATTCTCTAAACCGATGACAGTAGTCTCCCACAGTAATATATAGTGTTAGATTCGGGTGACAGCAAAGAACACTACGAGAGAGAGTTTCTCCACATGCGAATATCGTAGTTCGGGTCCAATGAGACCTTTTGACAAGTAATATATCACATTTTCACTATCGTCATTGTGAACTTGAACCAGGACCATTTCAAGTGAGGATGGTGAGGCTGCCAGGTAGAGGAGAAAGTCGCGTGAGTAGTTGGGGGCACTAACAAGTGGGGCAAAAACGAGTGCTCGTTTCAAGGCATAAAACGGAAATTGAGCTTGGTCATCCCACAAATATAGTTTTCCTTTATTTAATAAATGCATAAAGACTTTAGTCATCTCGGCATAGCTGACTATGAAATGACGTAAAAAATTTTCTTTCCCTTGCAAATGTTGGAGTTTCATAATGGATTGTGGTGTGGGTAATTCAATAATTTCCTTAACCTACCTTATCAGGATCAACCCTAATCCCGTGCTTGGAGAAAATAAAGCCCAGAAGGCATCCAAACTCGACAAAAGATACACACTTATGTGGATTTAGACGTATATTGGAGAAACTACACCGAGAGAAGAGTTGTTTCAGATGCGCAAGGTGATGGGATCGCTCCTTGGAATGAGCCAGAAGGTCATCCAAGTAAGCTTGTACAATATGCCTAATGTCATGAAAGGCGTAGTCCATAGCCCTTTTAAAATTTTCTTTTTCATTCTTTAGACCGAATGGGAGTTTACGATATGCAAATGTTCCCCAAGGACAGATGAAGGCGGTTTTATTCTAGTCATATTTTTTAATCACAATCTCGTTATATCCCGAGAAACCATCCATAAAGGAAAAATATTCACATCTGGCGCAATCATCAAGGATCTGATCTATGAACGACGTAGGATAATTTTCTTTTGGACAAGTGGCATTCAAATCGCGGTAATCAACACAGACCCGAATGGTGCCTTGTTTTTTGTCTATGGTAACCGGATTGGAAACCCATTCCGTCAAAGGAACGGGATAGACAAAACCAACGTTTAAAAGTTTTTCGACTTCAATCTTAATGGCGGCTACTTTGCGTGGGTGGACAGGTCAGAGTCTCTGCCGAATAGGTTTGGCATTGTCATAAAATTTTATTTCATGCTCGACTATAGATGGATCTATGTCAGGAAGGATTCTAGTAGTTATTGTGTCCAAATCGAACATCGAAGCACAATGGTGAAACTCTCCCCAAGGTTGTTCTTCTAGAGACATGACCTCTCGAATAGCTTCGTCCATAGGTAGGACTTCATCGAGGAGATATATAGAAAGAATTGTGATGGGCTGGAGGTTTGTACCATTGGTCAAAACCAAAGTTGTGGAGGGTTCAGATGTGATTTGGATGTCTTGATAAGCCAACTAGGCTGGTGAGAGTGGCATATGATCTCTGTAGGAATCAATGTCTGAAGGCGCCGATAGGATCCATGGGTAGATAGAGCCATCCAAAGTTTTGGATATCATTGCAACCGTATGCGGAACCTCAGGCAGTAGGAGAGGAAAGTAGCCCATCAGGGAAGATGCCTTCAGAAGACCGGTACCAAAACTGACTTATGAGTCAGGAACGCCTCCTACTAGGGGTAAAATGCTACTTGGTAACATGGAATAATCAGGGGTCCAAAAGGATAACTGATCCACTGTTACTATTTTCCCATCCAATGGAAAGAGGATGAGTTAGAAAACTGAAGAAACAATGGCAATAATCGCATAATACCAACTACGACCCAGCAATAGATTATAGTCGAGATGAAAATATATGACTTCTATGTCCACCATTATTGTTTTCCCACTAAGGGAAATGGGAAAGCTAGCAAGGTAGCCTTTTGGGAGGAAAGTGTGGCCATCAAAATCTTTGAGGGAATTCGACAGTGGAGACAAAGTAGGAGAACCCAAAGCGAGCCAATGAGTAGTTGACATAACGCAGGTTGAAGCACCCTCGTCTATGACAGTATGATGGATTGGTCTCTTTTTCAACACAACCTGCACCTGGAATGGAATTTTGTGCAAGAGGCGAGGTTTAGATTTCTCCATGTCGAAGAGAGCTAGTGTAGAATACTGGGGGTCAATTCCACCAATGGCTGAAAGCAAGGCTTTCCTTTGTGTTGGGAAAGTTTGAAATACTTCAAGACTAGACATAACTAATAGTGCTTATGCCAAATCTTCTACAATGTTGTATTTTTGGGTGACACATGTGGAGTTTTTATGAGTCATGCGTCGAAGTGTCCCTTTAGGGGGACAAATTGTGGGGTCAGCAATAGGCTGTTCGATATGTAAATTGTTGGGTGGCAGTGGATTTGAACTAGTAATAGGTTCCTGAGTATCAATGATAGGATTTCCATAGATTTTGGCTCGTGTCTGGAGTTAAACACTTTCTATGCCATAAATGGAAAAATATCCTTCACTAAAAGGATGTGTACCACCATTTCCCGTTTGCAGGGGTTGAGGTGGGTTTGCAACCATGTGTTTTTGTTGTTGTTGTGGATTACGGGAGGATTATGAAGAAAAATGGGTGTCCTCCCAGAGTCCTTGTTTGTGATAAAATCTGTGCATTCCTGTAGCCAAGGACATTTGTATGTCAAGTGGTCCTCTGCACAGATTCTGCAGGGAAATTTCATGGGTTTTTCCTTCCCTTTATCAGATTTAGCAATGTTTTTCTAATTGGGATTATTCTGATGCTCTAAATTCTCTTCCAAAGAAGAGGTATTTTTCTTGTTCTTCTTATTCTTGCCACTAGGTTTTTGTGAAATTTTCAAAGAATTTACCTTAGCGGTAAGAAGAGTAGTCGATTGGTTAGGGGCGGTGGCAGTCGAAGATGGCTGGGAGGTTTGGCCACAAGGCTGTTTTATGGATATGCTGGAGATTGCACTAATGAGACTGTTGGTGTGTGCTATAGGTTTTTGAGTAGTGGGAGGATTTAGATTACCAGGGGCATGGGGGAGTAGATCATATAGCGTGCTAGATTGCGAATAGATCAGATCTAAATGTTGTGCATGACAAATGGACTGATCTTCCATGACTGCATCAGACAGAAAATTTTCCTTAGCTAGGGTTGGTAAGATTGACTTAAAAAACCAGTTAGATAAGATATTATTCAAGATTGGTGCTTTGACTAGCCTCCTCCTACATCTCCATTCATGAATGTCATCGGAGACGCAGGTGGCAGTGTCTTGGCATAGCAAGGTTAAGAGTTATATGCATGTTTCGTATCTAATAGGTAATTGTAAATTCTTAAGAAGTTCTATAGCTAAGGGGCCAAAAGTGTTTATGGCTCCGCATGGTAACTGAATGTGCCATTTGGCAGCATTTCATGTGAGAGTGCGGGGGGAAATTCGAATCCAGATACTATCATCCACCATGGAGTCGGAAACAAACCATAGATGAGAGGTGGTGAAATGCGTGGCCAGATCGTCCTCCTGTTTCCCATCGAATTTAGGGATGTCAGACGGAATCTTGTGTGGTACTGGAGGCCAGAGTGGGTTGTGGTTGATGGGATCATTGGTCAGTTTGTAGATGTCAGGGATGTCTAGAGCTGCCAAAAATGGAAATTGCATGTTTTCCCCTGGATCTAGCCAAGGAAGTATTGGATGACTATTCATACCATAAGGTCCGCCCATCAATGTCTTACCAATAGGATAAGTAGGACTTTGTTGATAAAATTTCCCAATGGGTGGGGGTGTAGGGATGTATGGTTGTTGTCCATAGGTTATATTGTACTGGGGGGCTAACTGTTGGTTTCCCCCAGCGTAAAAGTTTCCCCCTTTTCCAAATGTATTTTGGGGTTGGTTTGCCCATATGGACGCAATAGAGTTAGCCGAAGGCATGCTACTATTCACATAATTAAGCAATGACATAGACCCTATACCGAAATTTTGACCACTTAAAGGAACAATGTTAACAATGGGCTGTCCCATTTGTCCTAATAATTGTAGGGGTACCAAAGTGCCCCCCGTTGTCTGTGTGTTGGTGACACTACCCCCTGGCATGGTGGCCAAGGGGTTTGAACTCAGCAAAGGGTTCCAACCAAAAGGGTTGCTAAAAGGAACCGAAGTAGCCCCGTTCGTGGGAGCGGGCACTGTGGGTCTCAGTGTAGTCACCATAGGAGTAGATCCCAAAGGATTCATAGATCCACTAGCAGTTGTGGTGACCATAGTGTTGGTTCCAGGCATAGGCTAGCTACTGGGGCTGCCAATTATTAGTGTAGAACTGACTATTGACAGGGAAGATGGTGGCGAACCTAGACTGGTTTCCATTGGCATTGACCCCATGGGTGCCAGTTGTGAGACAGATGTTGGTGAAACCGAAGACATATCTTGGCTTGGTGTAATCTGAACTAACACTAGCACCGACGGATCTGTGACTAGAGGGTTGCAAGAAGGTAGGAATCCTTTTGTAAAAGGATCCTCTGGAAATTTTGTGTGATATGGGGCTATGTGAAAATCAGGGGTTTTCACTGGAGACTGCTCTTCCGAAGAAGGCACAGGTTCACTAAGACTCGACTCCTCCTCCAGTGTTAATGGAGAGATACCTCATTGTCATCGAGACAGACAACGAGGGTTGAAAGAAGCCACGGTGACCTGCTTATTTTTAGCAAATTTTAATTATTTTTGATGTATTATAAAGTCTTAGTGACATTAACCACACACCTAAAAAAAAGAAAAAAGAAAAAAAGAATTTCTAAAATAAATCAACAAGTAGCTAGAACAGGGTGGCCCTGTCTGAGTACTACCGTTTGCTGGAGATGAAACCCAGTATCATAATAGTATGCAGAGATGGTTAGTCATAAACATAGTTATGGTTATTTTAGAGCTTCGCCCGAACCTCAGAAAATAGGTGTAAGCACTCTCATGAAAACGAGTACCCTCCCAAAGACCGAAGACAGAGTAGGTCCATCTTTTTTAGGTTCCAGGACAACCCATCCCAATCACCTCGTGTAAGTCCCTAAAAATTTTGGCAACTAAAGATACCTCAAATCATAGACATTATCAAGGGGGTCACGGTCCTAGACAACGTGTTATATGGGCAGAACACCTAGATCCTCGATCTAGTTTCGACATCCTCAAAGGGAACCCCAATATATAGCATGCCCACTGAATGCACTCGAAGGTGGGCTACCTTCTCATGCACCTTGGTGTTGTCTCGCGCTTAACTCCAGTGGTAGTGGAGTGGTCCCAATAATATGAGTGCTATAGGATTTCACTTATTAATGACTCTAGCCTCAATTTGTGAGATGTTGAGTGATTTTATCACTTCTCCTACCCCAAAATCCTAGCCTGAGCTATTGTTGGTGTGAGCTCAGAAAAAATTATATGATTAATTTTATTATCACTTGATTCTTAGTGGAATTTATTATTATTCTTGCGGAGGGGGAGTGGACGTATGAAATGTGATGAGACTCTGACTCAAAAAATCATGCATAAATATTCTCTAAATATTCAATTCAATGAAGAGTTTTTTCTACAAGGAGAGATTTATTTCAATATCTGTGCACCAAACATTCAAATAACATAGTTCAACTTTAAATATTTAGACATCTATCTATCTTCTCTTTAAAACTTTTTGACCAAAATTTTTCAGAATTAATTCAACTAAGTTCAGAAAACTAAAAGAAAATTTATTATTCAAAAAGTAGATGTGATTTGACATTAATATTTTTAAACAAGAACAAAAGACATAAATCCTAGCTGGTAAACAAACACAAGGATCTAGCAAGAGAAGCTATTCTGATGGCCATAACTCCACAGCCAAAGGGAAACACAAGAGAGGTGTAAACAACAAATTTTGGCTAGGTAATGCTGGCAACCAGAGGCTACAGAGCGTTAATATTGAGACTAACACAATGTATCTAAGCATAGACCACATTATAATGCTCTGAAACACTTACAAGGGAAGCGGTAGTCAAGGTAAAGTTGCACATATGGCTAAGCAGGGTCTAATATGGACTCTGTGAGATTTTGAGATGTTCACTGAGCATATAAAATGGTCGGAAGGATATGTGAAAAGAAGGAAAAATATAAATTCATAGGAACAACCCGGAAACTTGGGGTTTATTCCCTAGTGGAGTTGCCAATTATGCTATAGGTTAATACGCTTGGGTGGTGGTTATTAAATATCCCTCCCAGGGCTTTTCGATGCCCGAGGCAGATAATCAAATTAGCTGTAAACTTCACAAAGATACTACATACATGTTCATACTAATATATACAAACCGAAAAAGTAAGATGGAGAGATTACCTTTTTATGGATAGTAGATCCTATGGAGAACGCCAAGCAGAAAAGTAGAGATCCTCCTTCACTGGATCCAAATTCATATCCTGCAATCAATCAAAGCACTTGCATAATATCTACAATAGTATACATTATTATTGATTAAACTAGCATATAAGAAACATGAAACAATATAGATCTAAGCCATTCATATCATGCTACATAGACGATTGAAAAAAATTGTGACACTGATGCATTGAATGGACAACATAGATACAATTCTATTGATTTATAAAAAGAATGATTACAACCGTCGGTTGCACCAAGCCCTCCTCAATCTTCCAATTCCTCTCTCTCTTTCTCTATCTCCGAGTGTGATGATGCTCAAGGAAGAAAGCTTACAATGAACTTCGCCAATCTTGAAGCCTCACACTACAATAATGAAATTCTGCTCTACATGTAATCAAACCTTTGACCTCAAACCAAGAGCCCACAACTCCAATTTATAGGAGATGGAGAGGACAAACCTTGCCAATAATTTTGACTTGTTCAAATCGGGAAATATCTAGATGTGTCCTTGCCTTTCCTTGCTTTTTCCTTCCATATGAGTTCAATTATGTTTGGCAATGCCTAATAAAAGGTTTGATCCATTTAGTTTCTGTTTTGAACTGATTCCCTTTTGAGAGAAATTTGGAAATGCCAGCCAGTTTTCCACAAGATATTTCCATTTTCACACTTAAACATGGTTAACTCTGCCCCTTGGGAAAGACAGAGTGTTACCCTAGGCATTAACTCTCCCTTTGCATGGCTCAGGTGTGTTATAACGTTGTCTAGCTATTTTTGGGGTGCATTACCTTGGTAAAAATGGGTCTTGTCTAGGTCATTTTCTTCCTTCCATGTTACCTTCTCCTCTGAGCTGATGAGGAGCTCATTTTCCTTGTAACACTTTGCAAGGCATGAAACTTCTTTTATTTCACAAAAATGGTCCTCCAATGTGTGGGATGGGGATTTCAGGGACGGTGACAAAATGTTGTGTAACAATTAACCAACAAGAAGAATTTATAATTTAATAATTATTGCCCATGAATGAATCTAATTAGCAACATGATAGGTTAATAATGATAAAAGCACTAGTCACAAGAATATAATTTTTTGATAAAAACTGTAAAAATTTGGACAAAAGGGTGGCCCAACATCCCCCCACGTTTAGCTTCTTACACGCCCTCGTGCAAGCCAAACCTTTAAAATATAAAACTATGAAATAAGGTAGGGGAAATGTCAACAAATATTTTAGCAAGTAAGTATAAAGATGTCTAATATTGTAATGCATTCATTAGACCACAACATCGCTATTACAATACTAGCTAAAACCATGTGAAAGTATCAATTGTAGGAATGATAAAACAAGATCATGTACCGAAAGTAGACATTATGGAGAAAATAATGTTGCACATACCTGTTAGCTTGTCCCAAATAAAATTCCATGTTTTGTTTCTGCCCAAAGTCTTATTATAAAAATCAAATTCTTGCTGAGAAGGTGAAATTTCGAAAGGAATACCACAAGTTTCATGCACCTATTGTAACAATATTTTACCTAGGTCATGTAGCATGTATTTAGAGGCAACTACAATCAATACACATTATTTTCAACCAGCATGTTGTGAGAAATCATCATTGAGTAGTTCATCACTCTAAATACCATGAAGATTAAGGTGAGTTATGATACTGATCAACAACCTCTTTATTGAACACTCTAAAGTTCGTTGTCATCTAGATCCAAAACTGAATTTCTTCTTAGTCTATTACAAAGAATAACCTTCCCCAAGGGTACCACATCACTAAAGATTCTTTATTTTTGAAAGATAGAACTCGAAGCATCATGTTCAAATCATCTTAAAACCATTTTCCAAGAGTTAAAATGATGATTTTCAGGGAAAGAGGAGAATAACCAAGTAAATCATCGTATGAAATTAACTTTAATACCATAGACATGGAACTGTTACCTGTAGGTGTCCATAACCTCAATAGGATGTCTTTTGACCCAGCGAAATGTTTGCGTCCCACTTACTAGATATGGATTTAGAGTTAGCTTATTTGAATTTTAGATAAAGGCCATTGTCTTGGCTTGGTAACCAACTGATGGCAGTGCCACTCACAAGAAGTAACATGGATGAACAGGTCAGCTCGTGATGAGACCTCTTGTCTTCCAAATTTTGGCTAGAAGCCATTACTCTAGCTTGGTGACCAACAAAAGTAATGTTATGCATGTTAGGTCTCATGATCATGGTAGGTCGGCTCATCATAAGACCTTATATCATCCCCTAAATATTTTTTAAGCTCTGATTATGCTTAACCTTAGAGGTTACTTAATAAGTGAGGAGACAGATCTACTGCTTAAGAGTACGGGATGGCGTGAAATTTTTTTACTGACTAATCATTAATGGCTAGTTCCTCTACGTTAAAACTTATTAAAAATATCTTAGATAATGACTGAAATACTCTTTGAGTCAATAATGTTAGTGTTCGCATGAAAACTCATTATGATCTTTACTAGAGTGTTCCACCATAGGTGGCTCTCCAATAGTGCCTTCTAACGGAAACTGAAAATATATATCCTAGAAGAAAACTTCTTTGAGGGATTAATCATGGTTACCTGTGCAAAATCATGAGGTATTAGAGTGAATTGTAATAAACAAGATTTATGACAAATGTGTGTGTTAAAAACTAATGTGGATCAAAATAAATTTCAATGGATATGATTTAAAATTCAAAACCTTAATAGAATTATAACAGCTTTATTCATTTATTCTTCTACCCTACCCTACACTAAGAATATTAAGACTCCTAATTAAGTATAAGAGTACTTCCACTGCATCAAAGTGTGCAACACAAGGATAATTATGCTCATGTTCAAATTTGAAAAGTATATGCAAGAAAATTCCGAAACATGAGGTACCAGCTCCATTAACTGATGTGATGCTACAAATTGCCGAATTATAAATGAGGAGTGGAAATTGACAATCATTTGGAACCAAAATTTTATGGGATCCATATACCCTTTCTCACTTTATTCGTGAGTAACATTTACTGCATCGTGAAAATCCTCCACATTTCTTTCTTTATCCTCTAAAGTGCAGGTCGGATCAGATAGATGTTCTACTTCTAATGGGTTCTCCTCATCATGCATGATACATGGCTTCTCGATCTCCTTAGGAATATCTTCCAGATATTCATGAGTCTTATCTTCCAGAGGAATAGACCTTTCCCTGATTGATGCAAAAATATGATCTTTCTGTGAAGCAAAGACTCCATCTTCTTCTAGAATTTGAGATAATTCTTGAAATAACATCACACTTCCTAACATTTTATTTCTAGTTGGAAAGTATTATTAGTATCAAACTTGAAATCTTCATTTACAGGCCACCAAACTTTGGAGTGATCCCAAGCAAAAGTGGATGCGTGGCTCTTCACTCATGTCTTACCGTCATCTCTTCCCTCTAGTTTCCCTGTGAAGGTAACAATGAAAAATAAATCAACTTCAATTTTGGTAAAGAAAGAAATCCACACTTTGCAGAAAAGAAAATCACACTTCGCAGTAAAGAAGATCACACTTTGCAGTAAATAAATTCATACTTTACAGTAAATAAAATCACTCATTTGCAGGAAAGAAAACCTGGCATGTGAGCTTTCTGGAAATACTGTCGAGTATGCTTCAACAAGCAAGGGGAATATTATTAATCTAAAAATTTTATTGCGAAACAAATCATAACAAATCAGTGAGGCCTTAACCTACAATGCCTCCCCAGCAACGATGCCAAAATGTTGGGAGGTATAAATGCTAGATTTTAACCCATATTTAAATGTTCATCCTGGGGGTACATAATACTTAGAGACATAGCACAATATATGCCAGAATACGACCTCTGGGATTTTTCCAATAAAAACCCTAGAACTAATGCAAAAAGGAAATCATGCAGGAAAAGAAACAAGATATTTTAAGAGAACACACTGCAAACTAATACTCTGTAGTAAATACAAGATGCAAAAATTCTTAATCAACCACAACTACACTTGCTAATATGAAAGCATGAAATAAATAACTATTTAAAATCTATACTTAAAATTATTCTTTCGAATGATGCTTCAAAATCTATACTTAAAATGCTTCTTCGAGATGATGCAAGTACCATTGCTAGAACTAAATCATAATATATTCAATTCAAACTTCAAAATTATTGTGCGAAGATATCTTCAAGAGTACCCTTGGACACTTTAATTATGTTAAAAATGTATTTAAACTTAATATTGGTCTTAAACAAATGTGATTTCCTTACAATCCCAAAACCAATTCATATAATAATTTAAATTGTTTATAAGTGCCTAACAATATAAATAATGAATTAGATGAAAATATTTTTGATCTTATCCTCGTCTTAAATCCCTGCTACTTAATATATATTTATAAAATAACTTGAACAGGGCAAGAATGAAATTGAGAAAAAGAATCACTTACTAATTGATACTCTATTTAATTGATGGAACAAAAATAAACTCTAAATTAACATCGACATAAAAATTTATCTAGCCTATGCAATTAAATGTAAAGGAAATTATGAAATGGATTGTAGTATTCAAGGAAGTTTAAATCCGTTGATTGCAGTGTTCAAAGAAGTTTAAATTCGTTGATGGACAATTCATGAAGTCTCCCTTTTTAAAATTAAAACAACAAACATGTAAAATCCTAGAATTAATACTACTTATAAATGACCAGATAATGTCAAGTTGATTTCATATTTTGTTATAAATCCCTCTGCAATCAAAAATATATTTTGTTGAACACATCAAATCATAAAAATGAGAAACATAAATAAAAGAAACGTTGGCTAACTAATTGCATTTAAAAATAGATTCTAAAGTATCAACATCAGTGGATTCATAAGGTAAAACTACATATTCGAATAGAAAAAAACATTGCAAAAAAATGTAAATCACACTCACACACGATGTGAGAATGAAATTCAGTAAAATAAATGAATAAATTCTAAACAATCTAAGCAGTAGCTGATTGATGGGCCCGATCATTCAACTCGATCTTTCTAAAGAGAAACTACATTAACACCCCAACCCAGAAATTCAAAACAATCTATAAATGTACATTAAATGCTGAATCATATTATTAATGGAATAACATTACAAAAATCAAATTACACAAATATTTAATTAAATCAAATGCTACAGATGCTACCCTGGGCTTTAGTCCATAATCGAGCTTTTACTGCAATTTCCAGCTTTCTCTACCTCTCTACGATCCAACTCTCTACTCATATACAATGCTCTATCTCCACTCTAATACTACGCAGTTCCTCTTTTATAATACATTACTCCTTATTCATGCACAACAATCTCCATTATATAGCAGCAATGCTTCTCCTAATTTAATGGATTGATGGCTATAGAAAATAAAAATTTAGGATTTAGGTTGATTAAAATCAAAACAACAGGAAGTTTGGCTTCGAGGAATGGTTCGAACTGTTCGATCTTCTCTTACTGTTGGCAGAGGAAATCGAACATCTGGAAATGCAGTTATTACCTCTGCATTTGATGTTGTTTATAGGCATGTTGTGGCTGTTAGTCATCAGTATTTTTCACCTGTTGATGATGACTAGTTTATTAAGCCAATTTTTCTAGAAGCTGATCTCCAAACTGTCAAATCTGTCATCTAGAAAACATACCTAAAACAATTTTGTCCTCCTACCCATTCCAGTCAGCCTATGATGAGAAAAAACCTAGTGGATAAGTCCTATCTAGTTTCAATCATATAATCATGTCCATGAGTTGTCATAGCTAAAGGTTATCTACTGTCATTTACCCTCATTCCCAAGTCATTCATTATCCAAGTGTTAATAAAATGTCAGCCACCCTACCTCTGGTCATATGTCATTTTTAGATGTAATCATACCAAAGAAAATACTCAAAGCCTGTCAAGATCGCCCCTAAGTTAGGTAGTGGCGCTTTAGGGAATCCCTTCCTTGGCAAAAAAATCCTGAGCCAGAAGCCTTTGTTCAGTACCAGCCAACCCTGAATTAGCACTTAATCTGCAAAAACAAACCTTGATACACCCATAGGTCGCACCACTAAGAGGTCTTGTTGTCTCAGTCTGGAATAAATTCTACAAAGATCCAAAAACAGAAGAAGATAAGCATGTTCACAGTCCAAAAGAATATGCTTAAGATTGGGAAAAATCTCCATAAGAAACCAAAGGAGCTCTCCAAGGTTAAAATTCATATTTTTTTCATCTCTGTAGGGTGAAAATTGAATGAAAAACAGTATCCAGAAAAGAGAAAAGAGACAAGTCCAAATAAGTCTCTCATGTTGAAGAAATTTTCCATCATTAAGCAGATGGAGAGCTGCAATGAAAAGAAAGCAGGAGTACATGTTTCAAAAGCCAAACTGATATAATGTTGATATATAGTGTTTCATTGTCTCCTTCAGAAGCAGAGATGCACAAGTATTCCAGAAGACATCATCAAATTGAACATAAGAAGAAAGTTGCTTCTCATTTTGTCTTGAGCTTGGGATAAGAATACTAGTCAGAGAGAAAATTCAATAAACCTCTACAAACACAGTCAAGAAAGGTTAGTAAGTAATGACTAGCAAGAAAATACTCTACAAATACAAGTCATGTGGCTCTTGGTTTAAAAGTTCACAAGGATATTCTAACAACAGGATACATATCTCAGAATATGCCTCTTATAGCATATTGTCAAAATTTTCACTTTATTACTTATTGTGATATACCAATAAGAGATATGTATTACAAAGAAAGATGACACAGTTTGTTAAATAGATGAAATAACATGACTGTGTTAACCTCCTCCAAGCAAGAGCAGTTGGTTTGGAAAAATTATGACAATCTCCTCCTTTAAAAGAGTAGATGGTTGGGAACATAAAAAGACCTCCTACATTGAAAAGGAGATGGTCAGAAGATCAATATAACCTCATTCATTAAAAGTAGTTGGTTGGAAACAAGATGAGAAACTCTTTCATGTAAAAAGGGTAGAGAGTTAAATTGTCAGAGTGATTTCTAGAATTGTTAGTCACCTCCTTCCAAGAGATAGGCAAAGGATGCATCAATAGTCTTTGATATGGTTTTTGAGCAGCTTTCCTTTTGAAGGAAAAAATTGACAAATAGTGACAAAGCAATGAGGTTTCATAGGTTAAAAACTTATTTCACATCAAGAAAAAAGATGACTTTTCTGGTGTTAACAAAACCCTGTTTCCTATGTTCATAAAAATCTCCTTCAAACTATCATAAGGGTGAAACTTGGGCTAAAAAACCTTCATCCAAATAGCCAAAGAAAGAGAAGGTTGGCTGGGGTGATAGTAGTTCTTGCATACGTATACAAAAAGGACAATAAATATTAGAATAAATCATAATTGTCAGAAGTTACATTAGTGTTTTCAGGGGTCATTTCCTTAATGAAAAGCAATGAGAAAGATATTATTTTAAAGGAGATCTCCTTACTTCAAAAGGTCATGGATATGAGTGTTTTCAAAGGAGATGGCCATAGCACTATTTCTATGATTCTTTTTCAAATAATAGGTCTTTATGGTGCTTTAAAAAGTAAGATAATATTGAAGGCAGTGATTGATGTTTTTATATAACAAAAACCCTTTTCAAAAGGCATCAAAACCCTTCCAAATTAGTAGCAAAGGTATTTGAGCTTTTTCGAATTTTAAGGAAGGGAAGAGCCATTTAAAAGGGCCCATTAGCAATTTCAAAACCAAAAATGAACTTTCCTCAGCTTGCTCACTAAAGAAGGAAGTGTTTTTCGGGCATTTTTCGAGGTTTTCAAAGCTTAAACTCTGCGCGACGCGCCTCTAGCTATGCGCAGCGTGCCTGTGAGCACCAGAAAATAGGAGTTACACTGAGGCATGGCGTGCCTGTAGCTATGTGTGACATGCATATGCCTGCGGTCATCGGGCACCCGAGACCGACCCGAAACCTCCTCTGCGCAGCGCTTTCTGCTGCAAATGGCCCGCTCATCCACTAGTCTTCAAAAAACTCCTTTGAACGCTGCTCCAACAATCAACAAGGTCCAAAAACTCACTTTCAAGGTATTTCTTCGCTTCTTGGTCAAATTTGGAGTTAAAAAATTGTTTCTTTTTTGTGGGTTTCAAAGGATTAGAAACAGAGTTTGTAAATGGTCTTTTAAATCAATGAAATTAAATCATTTGAAGCATTGTTTTCAAGGTGGCTCCATGTTATCATAACCACAGAAAATAGGTGTTGTGAAAGAGTTCAATATCAGGTTGGAGTATCTAGAAAAACAGTGTTTTCAACAAGTTCCTTTCAATGTTTCAAATATTGGAAAATATATCCAGACTGAAACCACAGAAAAATAGTGAAAAGAAAAGAGGATTGATGTACAAATTTGAAAGTCTATTTCCATTCTATGAATGGCTTAGATTATTCACAGTCTCTAAGAGAAGAAGAGTTTGATTGGAGGTCTTCAAATCAGTTTAAAAGGGTGTCTTAACAGTGTTTGAAAAAGGCAGTTTGTTTACTAAAAACAAAGAGAGAAACAATGATTAGGAGGTTGGGCCTTTGGTCAAAATCAAAGAATTATTTTTCTGTGGGTATCAAGGATTAACACAGTGATTGGGGAAGAGGTTGCATCAGTTTTAAAGGAGTCTTGATTACCTTTCAAAAAAATGATAACAAAGGGACAATGTTTGAGGGGAAGGGTTTTTGTGCCAAAACAAAAGGAGATTCCTCTTCAAACAAAAACCACAAGCATATATTGTTTAAACCTTTTGCTAAAACACAGTGATCAAAAGTGATTTTGGTTCTCATTTGAAAAATAATTGTTTGCCAGCATCAAAGAAACACAGTGGCTTACATGGAGTAAAAGGTGTGGTGTTGGGAAACTATTTCAAAAACCATTTGAATCAGCTTGTCTTGGTGAGCCAGTAAAGAGTATCCAAAGAAAAATGCCTCCCAAGCAAGATAGCAGAAGTGCTCCTCACAAAAGGTATGAACCTTTTTCAACTAAGGAAGTGAATGCCCATCCTTCAGTGCTTTTCAACTTTCATGAAGTAGGATGTTTGGATTTTTGTCAAAAGGTTCAAAAGGTAAAAATTTATCTTCCCTTGACACATATATTTGCTTTAAGGCTCCAAGGGAAACATGTTCATCTAGCAGGCTTAGACTTCAAGTTTTCTCCTATATCTATTTCTAGAGCTACGAAAATTCCATATGTCGGAGAAAAATGGTTTAAGTAGAGCTACCTAGACTCAGATCTGTAGGTTTTAACCCTGAACATAAATTATCTACACACGAATCTTATAACAAAAAATAAAAAATAGAGAGAGCATAAAACATAAAATAGATAAACACAAAGATTTTCCCCTGGATCCCAAATCAGGATGACTAGCTTGATTTTTCATTATATTCATTTTAGTGTTACAACACATATATATACATGCCAAATAATACATAAACCCCAATCCATTAACCCCGGATTAGAACATAATCATAGTTCCATTCACCGGATCTACAAAATACCCGGGGCTGAAAACCATCGTACCCCAAAACCATGTGCAAACTCATGCACAAAACATGGGTGGGTCCGCCTATGAGTGGGTTCACACACAAAAATAGTTTTCACCGAGGAGCTGCCCCAAACCCCAATAGTGGGGGCTGCCTCCTCCCTTGTGACCCCCTGCTGCACCTGGCGCAACGTACAACGCATGGGACTAGTCATGGAAAGAATATAACACATACCCAACATTCTCCCACTTGTTGTTTTCTTTCCACAGGGGGCCACAGGAGAGCTTAGTCATTGGGCCAACTCTTCAACACCCATTGTTTCTCTACACCAAGAGAACTTCAGAGTGCTCACAGACTTCGTCAATGCATCTGCAACATTCTTCAAAGTGTCCACCTTTATCAGCAACACCCTTTTAGCCTCAACCATATATCTAACAAGTGATGTTGAAAATCAATGTGCTTTTTCTTTGAATGGTAAGAAGAGTTCTTAGCCAAGAAAATTGCACTTTGGCTATCATAGTCTATCCTTATAGCTTGATGTACCAACCCCATACTTGAACACAATCTCTGTAACCAAATTGCTTCCTTGCTTGCATGAGTGGCTGCTATGTATTTTGCCTCTGTAGTTGAAAGAGCCACTACCGATTGTCTTTTACTCATCCAACTGACTGCGCCTCCAAATAGGCTAAACACATACCCACTTGTAGATCTTCTTTGGTCCATATCTGTAGCCCAGTCTGCATCAACAAAACCATGAATGTCCAACATTCTTTCCAATCCTGGTCTTCCCTGGTAGCACAAGCCATAATTACTAGTGCCACGTAAATATCTAAAAACTCGCTTCACTACTGTCTAATGCTCCTTCCCTGGGTTTGACATAAACCTGCTCAATACTCCCACTGCATGTGAAATGTCTGGTCTAGTATAGACCATTGCATACATTAGGATACCCACTGCACTTGCATATGGAACATGAGACACATCCTCCTCTTCTTCGTGTGTCTTGGGAAACTGTTCGACAGATATCTTTACACCTACAGGAATAGGAACATTCACCGATTTACTATCCTGCATATTGAACCTCTATAATATAGTATCGACATACTTCCTCTGGTTTAACCAGAGCTTCCTCTTTGCCTAATCTCTCTTAATTTCCATGCCCAAAATATAGTTTGCAGCACCAAGATCCTTCATGTCGAATTTGGAGAACAGCTAGGTCTTCAAATCTTGGATAATTTCTTTGTCATTTCCAATCAACAACATATCATCCACATACAAGACCAAATAAATAACACGGTCACCAATTAATTTAAAATAAACACAGTGATCCTCCTTGCTTCTGGTGAAGCCAAGTCCCCGTATATAGGTATCAAATTTCTGATACCACGTCCTTGGTGACTGTTTTAACCCATACAGAGACTTCTTCAACCTGCATACCAGTTCTTTCTTACCCTTCACCATAAATCCTTCAGGTTGCTTCATGTAGATATCCTCTTCTAGATCCCTGTGAAGAAATGTTGTCTTCACATCCATCTGTTCTATCTCAAAATCAAATGCAGCAGCAACAGATAAAAGTAATCTAATAGAAGTAACCTTGGCAACAGGAGAAAAAATATCACCAAAATCAATTCCCGGCACCTGGGAATAACCTTTTGCTACCAACCGAGCTTTGTATTTCTCCACCTTGCCTTCTACATTCATCTTCTTCTTAAACACCCATTTTCTCCCGATGGGCTTCCTTATAGCTGGCAACTCCACCAGATCCCATGCCTCATTTTTGTGCAAGGATGCCATTTCATCAACCATGGCCTCCTTCTAGAGTTTTCCATCCTCTGAATCTACTGCCTCCCTCACAGTTCTGGGATCATCATTAGTTATAGTTAAGGCAAAACCTGAACAGAAAGAAGATGGACTATACCTTTCTGGTTGCCTTCTTTCTTGAACTGGTCTTCTCAAAGCTGGAGTTTGTGGCTCTTCCTCTTCTGAATCTTCTTCTGCTGTAGAGTCTGATTCATACTCCTTTGGCTCAAACTCTATCTTCTCAGGTTCCTTTGGTATGATTTCATGTTTAACAACATCTTTCACCTCTCTAAAAACCACATCTCGGCTATACACAACCTTCCTTGTTTCCGGGTTCCAAAGCATGTAACCTTTTAAACCATCCTTATACCCAATAAAGATGCACCTTTCAGATTTATTATCCAACTTGGTCCTTTTCTCCTTTGGAACATGTACATATGCATCACATCCAAATACCCTTATATGTGAAAGAGAGGGTTTCTTACCAGTCCATACCTCATGTGGAGTCTTATCCTCCAACACTGATGAAGGTGATCTGTTAACTAAGTAACATGCGGTCTCCACTGCCTCTACCCAGAATTCTTGTCCTAACCCGGTACCACTGAGCATGCTTCTTGCCTTTTCCATCAGTGTTCTGTTCATTCTTTCTGCAACTCCATTTTGCTGAGGTGTGTATGGAGTAGTCTTATGTCGTGCTATACCACACTTCTTACAGAACTCTTCAAATTCCTTCTTGCAGAACTCCCCACCATTATCTGTCCTCAGCGCCTTTATCTTCTTCTCTGTCTGGTTTTCCACCAGAGCCTTAAATTCTTTAAATCTGTCAAAAGCTTCATATTTCTTCCTCAAGAAATATATCCATGTATTCCTTGAGAATTCATCTATAAATGAAACATAGTACACAGACTTTCCCAGTGATGGAACTGACACAGGTCCAAACACATCACTGTGCACAAGTTCTAATATCTTGTTCGCCCTCTTAGCACCAGAAGGAAAACTCACTCGATTCTGCTTCCCATATACACAATGTTCACAGAAATCGAAATCTAGAGATAAATTAGACATACCTTCTACCATACCATTTCTATGCAGTATCCGAAGGCCCTTCTCTCCAATATGTCCAAGCCTTTGATGCCATAGCATGGTCTTTTCTCCAGAGACAGCTAGGCTTTCCGCTCCACTTTCAGGAACCATAGAACTATTACACCCATCAATAATAGTGCTACCTTGTAGCTTGTATAGAGTTCCAGTCCGAACTCCCCGCATTAATACCAGTGCTCCCCGAACCATCTTGCAGGCATCTTTCTCGAACACTGTTTTTACACCTGCATCATCCATCTTGCTTACAGAAATCAGATTTCTGGCCAATGCAGGAATATGCAGAACACCGGGAAGTGTTCTAATCCTTCCACCTTGCAGCTTCAGCTTGACCTTTCCACGTCCGATGATTCTAGCCCTCCTATCATCCCCTAGGAAGACATCACCACCATCATATTTCTCATACTCGCAGAACCACTCCCTATGGGGAGTGAAGTGAAAGGATGCACCTGATTAAATCAACCATGACTCATGATATACATGTGTATTTGAAGAAGAAGCCAAATACACATCCCCACCTTCATCCGAGGTGGTTTTTGCCTCTGCAGAAGGAGCATCATCAGATCCCTTTCCTTTCTCAGGAGCTTTAGATCTGCACTCCCTTTTGTAGTGCCCTTCCTTTCCGCATTTCCAGCATACCTTTACAAAATTTCCAGGAGATTTAGATCTCCCTCTAGATTTGGATCTCCCACTCGAAACCTTATTCTTGTTTCTATTTTGGGACCTTCCTCGTATAGATAAGGCATCTCCATTCTGGCCCTCCATATTTCTCTGTCTCATTTCCTCCGATAGCAAGGCTGAGACAATGTCATCAAAATTCAAGGTAGTTGTATTGCTACCTATTGCAATAACCAGAATATCCCACGAGTCTGGTAGAGAACACAACAAACTGATGCACTTATCTTCATCTAAGATTTTAATATCAAAAGATGACAGCTGACTTACCACAGTATTGAAGGCGTTCAGATGCTCTGTCACTGAGTCTCCATCCTTCATCCTCAGGTTATATATCATTTTCCGTAGGAACAAATTATTCACCAGAGACATAGATTGGTACAAAGTCCCAAGTTTTTCCCACAAATTCTTCGTCGTAGCTTCCCCAGATACGTTCAACAATACTAAATCTGAGACACACAACCGTATTGTGCTCTTAGCCTTCCGATCCAGTTTCTTCCAGTCTTCATCTGACATTGTCGTTGGTTTAGTACCTAGATCTACCGCGATCCACTGATCTTTATCCGCCAACATATCCTCCATCTTGAACTTCCACAACTCAAAACTCTGACCATTAAATTTCTCGATCTCTATCTTTCCACCGATCGCCATATTCTTTCACCGCAAGAATTGATCCCGCAGATCTCCCACTGAACAGGGTCTACCTTAGGCCTAAGCAAAAAACCCTCAGCAGCAAAGGAATCCCCTTGAAGCCAAAAAAAATCTGATACCAAATGTAGGTTTTAACCCTAAACATAAATTATCTACACATGAATCTTATAATAGAAAATAAACAATATCAAGAGCATAAAACATAAAATAGATAAACACAGAGATTTTCCCCTGGATCCCAAATCGGGATGACCAGCTTGATTTTTCATTATATTCCTTTTAGTGTTACAACACATATATATACATGCCGAAGCATACATAAACCCCAATCTATTAACCTTGGATTAGAACATAATTGTAGTTCCCTTGACCGGATCTACAAAATACCAAGGGCCGAAAACCATCGTACCCCAAAACCATGTGCAAAATCATGCACAAAACATGGGTGGGTCCGCCTATGAGTGGGTCCACACACAAAAACAATTTTCGCCGGGATGCTACCCCAGACCCCAATAGTGGGGGCTGCCTCCCCCCTTGTGACTCCCCTGCTACACCCGGCGCAACATACAACACGTGGGGCTAGTCGTGGAAAGAATATACCACATATCCAACAAGATCAATACAAACCCTTTTTGAAACCAGAGCATCGGGATGCATGCCCATATATCTTTCCTTTTTCCTATTTTTTTGTCCAGCTATGCTCCCCTCATGAAGATAATCATGAAATATTTCACATGTGAAGGAAGGTTTTCTCGGGTTTATGCTTACCATATCAGGCTACTCATGCACTTCACAAGAACCCAATTACTAAACCTACCCTTTTTCCTCCATAGAAGTATTGAAAATATGGCTTCTAATGTTCAAAAGAAACCTTCTTCTCAACAAAAAGCTTGTATTTTCCATCATTCCCTTATCAATATTTTCATTCTCCATCAGCTTGAGAAAAAGGGAATTTCTTGGGACACTTTCATTTCACATCCCGATTTCGCCATTGCTTCTTCATCCCATGCATCTCCTTCACCATCCACTCATCATCTTTATCCTTCTTCTAGTAAACCCAATCCTAAGAAGCAAAAATATCCTATGATTGATCAAGAATAAGAGCATAGTGAGGAAGAACAACACAGTGAGGAAGAACAACATAGTGATGAAGAAGAGCACAGTGACGAAAAAAAACACAGTGATGAAAAAGAGCATAGTGATAAAGAGAAAAACAGTGAAGAGGGGAATAATGAAGAAATGGAATAGTTTGATGAAGAACACAACAGTCACAAAGAGGAAGATATTGTTAGCCCTCACAACAGAAATCATGATGAGGATGAAGCACAAAACATTGAGGATACAGAGCCTAAAAGTCCTAAAGAAAGCAGGGAAAAAAGTGAACAAGGAAATCCTCAAGAAGACATGTAAGGTGACAGTCAAGGAATTCATGAGGAGGGTCAAAAAAGTCATCAAAAGGACACCTTTGATGAAAAAAAAGAAATCCCACCAGCCAACAAGGATGATGATGAGAGTAGCAAAGGCAAAGACCAAATAGAGCGCGTGCTAGCTGCCTCTCCTAGGCAAGGGGCCATGTTTTCCTCTCCAAAGGTAACAAAGCCCAGAACATCAAGAAATAAAGTGGCTCAAATTGTAACTAAAAATGTTACTAGAGCACTCTGAAGAAAAGAGAAGTTTCCCAAGCAATCCATTGTTTAATTACCAAAGAGGAGGACCAAGAAAGCCACCCAAAGCAAGGGAAAGGAGAAGGAAGAAAGTAGCCATGAGAAAGAGAGGGATTTTGACATAATTTAGATAAATAGTGATGACAGTGACAATGAGGCCAGAATATTAGAGTCTCTCTTGTTAAATAGAGAAGAAACAAATTCATGATCTAAGAGTGGATCTAGAGAGGTCTAAAAACCTCATTCATTTTCTGCAAACACAGAACAAGCAAATAAGTGTCCACATGGTAGTTTATGAGACACGGGCTATTAAGTATCAAAAAGAAGCCTCCAAAGCGCAAATTAAGTTAGAAGAACTCATGGGAGAATTAAATGATAGTGAAGAACAAGATCATCGAAGGAGGAAGAATCCAAGGACTATGGGGCTCAAAAGAGCTTTGGAGAAGCAAAAAGAGGAAGAGGCTGCTCTTTTCCAATCTTTTCCTCTTACTACTTTATTCACCCAAGAGATAGAAAACAATAGAGAATCATGGCTTGAAAGGGTCAATGAACACTTGGAGAATAAGTTGGAAAAGGCCAATAGATACTTGAACGTTCAAAGAAAAATGACCGGGCACTATAAGAAGCTTAAGCAATTCGCCTGAAGGAAATTGAAGGTTACACAAGAAAAACTCAAGGAGGCTCGAAAGAGGCGCCCAACACAAAAAGTGAAGAAAGGAATATCAAGGCTTGCAATTTTGGCCTCCGCTTCTTAGCATGCTTCGAAAAACCCACGAGGGTCATGCTCGCCAAAATTGGGCATAATTCGACAAGTTTTTGTTTTTTTTGACATTTTTGGGCTTTTTGCAAAACATCATGGGCATCGCCATTTTTTTTTTGAAGCATCCTCAAAGGATGAAAATGGTATCATTGGATGCCATAATTTCAGGGGCATCTACTCAGAAAATTTTAGATCAATTGAAGATGCTTTGGTCCCCCAAAGTGGTGAAAAACAGTCACTTTTTCAACACTCTGCCCCGCATATCAGCAAAGGATAATTTTTTGGTTTTTTTACTCAATTCAGTATTTGATAGACTTTTAGGAATTAGTTTGCGAAAATTAAATTTGTTCCAGAAATTAGACATCCATATCTTTCCAAAAATCCATCACATGCCTCATTTCAACATCGGGAAGGCCTCCAAAAGTTTCCCACAATACAAGGGATTTTCTTTTGCTATATTTCTGAAGTATTTTTGTAAAAAATGCAGTTTTCTGAAGTGGCTTTTCCAAATGTGCGTTTAGCATTTTTGGCCATTTTCAATTGGGAAAAGTCAATTTAATTTCCTTTTTTAGCATTTTCAGGATATTTTTATAGATATTTTATGCCTTGGGCTTTGCAAATCCTCAAGGACAAAATCAGATATTTTTTATGGGCCAATGAGCTTGCTAGTTGCACTAGGAGGTTCTTGTTCATCTTGGCCTATATATTCCAAGAGAATTCATTGTAAAAATGGCTGAAATTGATGATATAGAGCAATATATGGTTATACAAGCTTGGAGGAAATACTTGTCTCATGCATTGGATAGTTTCTTGAATGTTTTTGGATGATGAAAGAGGACTACTGTTGGATTCCTTGACTTGGTAAAATGGTATAGTGTCCCTCTCTGTTATGTTTCTTTGTTTTCATACATATTTCATGCTCTTGATTGCTATAATATAGTAGAGAATAGATTTGAGACATGCCCTTGGAGGCACCTCAGATTTCCTGTTTCATTATAGCTTCTATGTTTTCTTCCTTCTTAGTCATATCAAAGAATTCTTAATTTCTCTTTGATCATTGAAGAAATTGTTTGCTTGTTTCATTTATGGTTGTTATGCATGCTAAGTATGATTCATGGTATGCCCTTCTTACTCATGGCTAGTTAAAGCTTCCACTTGTAAAACCTTTCTTTGAATGTTTGATTGTCCTAGTTGAACCTAGGAGGTCTTGTATCGATCTTGCCATTTGCCTAAAACTCTGCAATATTAGTTCAAAGTGCCCGATAGCTCAAAATAATATGTCTAGGAGTCCCCTCTTAGTAGCTTGAGTTATTTGTTTGTCTTAATTGTTTTTTCCCCAAAGTCTGATAGCAATTTCCTAAAGTTAGAGAGTCATATATCTCTATGTATTGCTTGAATGTTTATTTCTATGCATTTATCAGTTTGTAGTTACATTTATCATTATTAATGGTTAGCCATACCGTATAAATGTCCACTATTGAAATATTTATGTTTGAAAGCCTTTGTCCTTCACAAACTTAGTGTCCAACCCACTTCATTTTACCTAAAGATCCATTTTACCTTGATCAAATCGGCCCTTCAACATACCTTGTATCACCATTTGAGGCTTTCTCGACATTTTCTACCCCATAGCCCAGTTGATCTAACAATATTTTTATATATTTAGTCTTTGATCAGTTCCTCCATCAAAAACCTAAAAACAAAACCAAAAACCTACTTCACAACTAGCCTAAAATCAGAAACATAAGAAGAAAAACACATAGATATCCCTTACACATATAGAGAGAGCCCTCTCTAAGTATAGGAAGGCTAGGTCCTTGGGCTCCAAAGTTGGTTTGATGTTACCCTGTCACTTGGCTTGCCAATCAGCCAAATCACGGGACCCTAACAGTGGCAAGTCTTATCGAATCACACTTATGGATATAAATCCATAGCAAAAATCTCCATTTTTGATGTTGGAGAGCGATATTCACTTCGTGCACCATATATTCACTAGCTATGACTCCATCATATTGCTGCCACTGGAAATGCAAAGCTGGAAAGCTCTGGTGGTTTGCATGACAAATATTTCTATTGTTGAACCAATAAGCAGGAAATGAATCGAGATGATGTGGAGAAATACCATTAAAATTGGCACACATAGGTTGCATTGATCCTCCACATTTGATGTTGTTCACTTAGCTCAACAAGGCGTACACAACCAAATCCAAATTGACCAAGTCATTCACGTTCGACATGATTAAATTTACATTGGAATATTCCCCCAATCGTAACTCCTTCATGGTAACCAATTTTTCCAAACGGTTTCTGCGTTACCTAGATGAGGGTGATTTGAACAAAACTGATTTGTCGGAATTTCAAGATTCTGCCCCATTTGATCGCAAAATTCATATTTTCACCAAGAGCTATTATGTACTCAACTTTCTAGTAACAAGTTAAAATTGACTTATGGAGACTTCCGGCAATAGAATTCTTTGGATAATGAACTCAGTGAAACTATCATTAGTAAATAACGACTAAACAATCTCTAATCATAGGCAGAAACTCCGACACATAGCTCTCAATCTTTGTCATTGAGCCCAAGTTGTTGCTTCTTGCATGAGGTGACTCCATACTCAAATCCATTCCTACACAAGACTTATTCACTTGCCACCAAGAAGGCATTTCATTAATGAAATTTACACACAAAAAACCCATCAAATTAACTAACAAGACGAATATATAATTTAATAATTATTTCTCATGAATGCCTCTAATTAGCAACACGATAGGTTAATAATGATAAATGCACTAGTCACAAGAATATAATTATTTGATAAAAACCATAAAAATTTGGACAAAAAGGCGGTGCAACAAGGATAGATTGTGCTTGTGTCACGAAAGTCACCATAGACACAGATGGTGCCAATTTTATTATGGGATAGATAGATAAAGTTAGGGGTGGTAAATTCTTCCATAATGTCTTCATCAAAGTAGAAGATGGGGTGACTGGTGGGAGGATGACCACATGACATGGAAAAGCTACCCGAATCATCATTATGAGAAGTGAGGTTCACAAACGCATCATCACAGAGGGTGACAGAAGAACAAGTAGATGAAGACTCTACCGATGTTGAGCCCAAGGTGATCGATCAAGGGAGGTCATGCGAAATAGACTCAGGATGCCCCATAGGTGTCTTCCACTGTCGATCTCGTAGATGATGATAGGTAGAGGATAGTGGCCAGAGAATCTGTAATCTTGACATCGGGAGGGGGTATGTCAATGGGAGTGGATGTGTCCTCTGGTTTTGCTAAATAAAAACTTGCAAGTAAGGGAGAGGGAGACTCATTGTGCTTGGCCTCAAATTGGCGAACCACTTCCAAGGAGGTGTAGAAATCTTCGAGGCAGGGATAGAGTTGAGTATAGTGGCCATGGAAATCACACAAAGAACAAGTTTGATTTGTGTGAAAATTCAAGTTTCTTGGATGAATCCAGTAACGTAACATGGACTTATGGGATATCAGACTTATGAAACACTTCGTTGACCATGGGTTTGGGACGAGGCAATTTGGGACAATTGTGGGTAGCATGACTGACAACATCACACAAAGAACACATAGATGTATGCTTTGGAGGCTTAGGAGGAGTAGGTGTTGTTTGGGAAGCCTTTTCCTTAGGTGCCTTTTTACGGGCTTTTCTCCCCTCACTCGAGGCTTTCACTACAGGAGTAGATTCCTGTTGAAGTGGCTGAGGCATAGAAGAGAAGGGAGGGGTCATAGCGACCGGTTGGAGTGGGGTCAAAGTAGTGTAAGGTTTGAGTTGACCAGGAGGGGGATTGGATTGGGGATCGATGTACCAGACTAGAATCCCCAGGTTCATGTTGGGAAGGATCAAGGTAGCCATAAAAGGTACCGAAAATACTCTAGAATGGGGTGCAAGAAATGGTATCTGACCATAGAGGTAATGGCCAGGCAGAATAGATCCCAGATGGTTAAGGCTAGGGGGAACTGTTCCATGATGAAAAATGGGATCAGGGACACCAGCTACAGATGAAGAGGCTTGAGGAGGAGATCCCGAAGGCTAAGTCGAAGTACTTGGAGTAGGTTGTAAAGGGCTAGGTTGTTGACTAGTCAAACCATACCATTTGAGGTCAGACTGAAACGATTGAATCATGCAAAATTTGGCAAGCTAGGGTTAGGGATAAGAGGGGGGAGAACAGGGAATGAACCAGTAAAAGATGAACATTTATAGACTCCGGGTGAGACACTGGTTGGAGTTTCGACTGTTTTTTTATTGGCCACCAAAGAAATAATGGAATCTGGAGAGGTTCGAGACTTTGGTTGGTAATGTGTCAGCTGATCTATAATGACGATATTTCTGTTGTGAGGAAATCACATCTTACGGTGAACCCCAGATGTGACAGAATACATCGCATAAGTATAGCTATGACCCAATAGAATTTTTTAATCTAAGCGGGCATCAAAGACTTCAACGACAGCATAAACAGTTTTTTCTACCAGAGTAATAGGATAGTTTTAGAATATGCTAAGCGGTTGGGAAGAGTGGCCATCCCACGCATGGAGGTTGATAGTGGAAGGTACTAACTCGGGAAATCCAAGATTTTTCCAAATAGAAGAAGACATCACATAGATGGATTCGCCCTCGTCAATGATACATTGGAAGATGTTGGCATTCTAGATCTTGATAGGTATTTGGAAGGCGATGGATGGAGGTAGAGGTGGATGCTCTGACTTGTCAACATAAAAGAGAATAAAATAATCATTTGAAGGATCCACAGTGCCCATGGTAGTTATTATAGCTTTATGTTGTTAAGGGCACGACTGGAGGACTTCCATCATTAACATGGCGACAGGTGATTGCACCAAGTCATCTACTATACTGTAGGTGTGGGAAGCTTTACCGAAAGTAGCATTTCGGCATAACAATCCTTTGGGGATCTTGGTATGTATCACTACCTTATGCTGAGGGATCTGTAAAGAACCATTGGGTGTCGAAATTGGCTCTATGGAACCTAAGCACTAGGGCTTGGTTGTAGACGCAGCGGGAGGCTTGGTGTACTGGTGCAACCGAGTTTGAAGGTTGAGATCGATGGTATTGGAATAGTTAGATTTCATCATAAGGATCTGGTAATCATAGGTACTAGACGGAGGAGGTTGAGCGACTGCTTAACCTTCAGGGGGGTGGGCAGCCACATATCCTTGCTAAGGGAAAGGATTGGTAAACACAGCCTGTTGAGTAGGTGAAGAATTAGGAGGAACCAAAACAGAGGCTTGTTGTCCTCAAGATGATGCTTGAGTTCCCACAGTTGACGTATTTGAGGTAAAAGGGGATAATAATGGGTATAGCGACGATGGACATCGTAACTAAAACAAGGCTTATTCATAAAAAGAGGCATGTTCTACTCGGGCTGATCACCCTATTGCAGAGTTGTATTGTTATATGTATTCCCTTGGGGATTGTTTCCTTGATTACCTTGAGTGGGTTGGTTCTGGTTGCCTTTCCTCTTCTTTTTGGAAGTGGGAGGATTAGTCACACTCTGCTGCGCATACACCTGACCCTGATGGGGGGGTGGTTACTGCTGCAGAGCTTGAGAAGGCATGGGAGGCCGAGGAGCTTGTGCTGGAGGAGCTGGAGCACCTGGCTATGGATACAAATAGTAAGGAGTTTGAGAAACATTGGGGTAAACATGTTGAGAAATAGCAGGCCCTGACATTAGAGGATGTGGTTGGGCAAAGGCATGAGGCATGCCGTGTCCTAGATACATTCTACCGGGAGGGGAAAAGTGCTAGAGCAGCTAGTACCTCTTAGAGGGAAACCATAACCCATAGGAGGATGAGTGTACATATGTGAAAGGGATCCAATGATATTTTCAGTTGCATGAGATGCCCCTGGTGCGTCGACACCACCAGGTCTAGGGATATGATGTAAGGCCATATAAACATAATCAGATTGTGCATAGATGAAGTCATATTTCAACACAACTTTGAGGTCTTCTTCCTCAGTCTGAGGAAACTGAGACATGAAATATTTACCAATAGAGGGAAAAATGGATCTGAGAAACCAGTCCATGTAGACACAGTCTTCGAAAATTGGAGCTCGACATAAGCTCTTCCTTCTACGCCATTCTTGAACATGGTTAGATAGGTGGGTGGTAGAAGTTTGACAGAAAGAGGTCAAAATTTTAGTACCAGTGTCATAGCGAAGGGGAATATGGAAGTAGGACAAAAATTCCTTTTCAAGGGTCGCAAAAGTAGCATGAGAGGTAGCGACCTAGTCGACATACCACTTGGAAGCTTCTCTAGTAAGCATACGCTGGAATAACTAAAGAATTAGGGGAATTTTGAGGTCTAAAATGAGCCTCCTAAGAAGAATGTACGACCAAAATAAACTTTATAAGAACCAATTGGATTCAATATGATGATTTCAACCATGGGGAATGATTCACCATTTTTAAGTAAAAAGGTAAAAGGATTAAAAAATAATAAAATAATGAAACTACTTTTTTAAACTCGTATTTTCAACTTATCTCCCAACCATTCTCGTTATTTCCACATGTGGTGTTCGCCCAAATCTATCATGACTCTATCTATCATTAGCGTAATTTTGAGGTCTAAAATGGGTATCCTAAGGAAATTATAAAATAATAGTGGAAATAATAAAATAAAATTTGATTACATCATCAAATTTTAGAGGGAAAAAAGAAAAAACTATTTTTTCAACTTGTCTTTTTAACTTATCTCCCAAATTTTTTACTCAAATTTCGAAAGGGACTACTTGTTGGATGCAAAATTTAATTCCTCATCCAAGGAGTACCCATGTTCCATACTTTTGATGGACCTTGCTACACGAAAAATGAGAAATACATAAAAAAAAATAATTTCAATCATGTTTTTCATGTATTTCTCATTTTTCGTGTAGCGGGATCCATCGAAAGTATGTAACATAAGTACTCCCTGGATGAGTAATTAAATTTTTCATCCAACAAGTACTCTGTAATATTCCAAATCTAGAACAGCTAGAAAGGCATGACTGGGAAACACATTTTCCAGTAATGGCTGCTATAGGAATTGAAACCAAGACTTGGATCCCTTAGAACAATGTGTCTAAGTGCTAAATCTAAGAGGAGGCTCCAAAGAAATCCTTCTAGAGTGGTTAAACAGATCTCCCACTACTAGATGTCTTCATAAAGTGCCCGATGAGGGACTGCAACAAGTCTAAGCACATATAATGGAATGACAACATTATTCTATAGCTGTGAACACATGAAGATATGTATAGCCAACAAATATCTGATATAGCAGCAAATGTATACAATGTGTGGAGGAATCAATCACTCCAGCTAGGCAATGTAAGCCTCAATAGAGCATATACAATAAAATGAAAGAGCACTACTACATATGAAAAGCCCTGGCTAAAATAACGCAGTTTATAGAAGACACTACAACAAAATACATGATAATAGAATTATCAATATCATCTCAAAGAAATGAGGGGGAACAATCTCTCAGCCCCTGAAAACACTAATACACAATCCTTAGAAGGATTGGCTACAATACATGTACAAATGGAAAATCTGCAGAAATGCCGGAGTTGCTGGGTAGCAGCTGCAACTCAGAAAATAGAAATGGATGAAGATAACTGAAGATGATGTAGATGATGCATAGATCTCATCCAATGGCTCTCTTAGGTGAAAGTCTGATCCAATCCCTGAAGATCTTGCCCTCCAAAGTAGTGGTTCAACCCATACTGCAAATATGCTCAGAAATAACGCAGTCAAGGAGCTAGACTACGCCGCCTATGATGAGATAAGCTTGGCCTTGATGCCAAGATGTGCCAATAAGCTCTAAAATATCCTTCACTGATCTCTTGGATAAATAGGATCTCCCTCCTCTGAAAGATGAGCCAAGGAAAGGTGTTGTGGAACCCTTCACTACAACACCCAGCAACACTACGTTATACTTCAGCAGAAATAACACAGTGACTGATGGTAGTGGCTTTGGCATTGAGAAAAGATGTGGAGAAGATGAACTGAAATCATTCAAGAGGCCTTTCAAGAAGGAGAGGAAATCATAAACAGGAATCCCTCGTGCTAAGTAGCACTGTAACTAAGTTGAACAGCTAGGACTGCAAATATGTCTAAGCAGCAAGTTATCAAATGCTCCAATATATCCCACTATGGCTACCTCTTCCTCCTTTTATGCAAGTGAATGCCTCTTTGCCCTGGACCCCACAAATTAGGGTTTCTTCCACAAAGAATATTTCTCCCTCCAAAACAACATTGTCTTCCCAAGAAAGCTACACCTCTTAGGCAGTATTGTTGACTTGGTCAAACTTGACCTTGTCCTCATGTAAATTGCCCCTTTTCATACTGGAAGGTGAAAAATAAGCTACTCCGTTGATCCCTTTCACACTATGAGGGATTTTGTTCCTACTCATAGGCCTTTTACCCATTTTATTCATCTTCTAGATGAGATAAGCAAAAATTAATATTCCAATTTGTTGCTTGAAAATTTTGGAATATTACATACTTACATACTCCCGCTTGAAATTTGAATAAAAACTTTGGGAGATAAGTTGAAAATACGAGTTGAAAAAATAGTTTTTTATTTTTTCCCTCTAAAATTTGATGATGTAATCAAATTTTATTTTATTATTTCCACTATTATTTTATAATTTCCTTAGGAGGCCCATTTTAGACCTCAAAATTACGCTAATTACATATAGAGTCATTAGTGGTAGAGTTGGACGAACACCACATGTGGAAAGAACAAACATGGTTGGTAGGATCCTCTCCAACATTTACTTCAAAATTATGGATGTCTAAAGGCGGCTCTGCTGGCATAGAAGGCCAACCTTGATCATGGTGTATAGGGTCATTAATCAACTGGCTAAAGTGGGGAAGGCTTATTCCTGCCATATAAGGAAGCAAGGGAGTAGTCGGGACCGTTCTTGTTGCGGTTCCACTAGTAGCGGCTCCAACATTAGAGCTGGGGCCACCACCAGCGGTAGGTTCTGCACTAGAAATAATGAAGGTGAAAGGTGGAGGAGAACCGGGGATAGGAATAGAAGGAGAAGTCGATGAACCATAATTAGAGTCAAAATGGGGACTCAACAGAGGACTAACTCAGACCCTACACGGTGGAGTAAGTGTTCCTAACAGAAACTTAGGATGAAGGCCTTGGAGTCTCTGGGATGAATGCCTTGGGGGTGCAATGCTGGAAAAGATACACAAAACCCAACAAGGAAGAGAGGTAAACAAGGGCACGAAGGTGCAGATTAATTAATTATTTACAATGTTTTAGTCTTGTCCTGGCAGTGTAAACCAGGCACTCTTCGCTTTAGGTGTGCGTGTGTGTGATAACTATGTTAATTTTAATTAAGCTCAGACATGTGTATAGAGAAAAGAAAAAAGATGTTGTATATCTGTAAATAAAATTGAAAGTGACAATAAAATAAATAGTTAAAGATGCATAAATTTAAACCCAAAAAGGAGGGCTTCTCAAAAATTAGTCTAAGGGTGGGTGAAATCTACTCAAAAAACACAATATGGGAAATATATCTAATGTCAAGAGGGACAGGGATCTAAAGGTCAGATCTGCTGAAAAGAGGTGCAGGAAACAAAAAGAAACCAGAGAGAAAAATGCTGAAAAATAGGTGGGGAAAGGCTACAACCTAAAGGGAAACGTAAGGGACCCTAAAGGGAGAACCAAAAAAAAAATGAAAAGAGGTGTTTTGGATGGAAAAATAACCAATCTAAAATGGATCTGAAAAGACAGGTTCAGATTTGAAAAAAATGGCTGAAAAACACTGAAAATATCAAAAGACCTGCTTCAACTAAATTCTTCCTAAAAAGGTGGAAGCATACTGAAGCCCTAGGGGGATTGGTTCATACTGTTAGAGTCGGTCTTTACAGCCCTCCGTCAGAGATAATTCCTCTTATTGCATTTCATTGTTTAGGTGTCTCATTCCGCTCATTCATCTGCATTCTGTTAGGGGCATGCCATTGACTGACGGAAGGGTTTGGTTTTCTTGTTTCCCTCATGCTTGTACCTGCTGGGTTAGTCAAAATTTCTCCAAAATCATCAAAGTTCATTTTAAGTCATTTGCAGTCATAAATGCTATTTTGGTCAAAAAGAGTCATTTTAGTTTCTGAGTCTAGGGTTCGGTCTTTTGAAATTTCCTATAATGTCCGCAGGCCATGAGGATGATTTCCAATAAGTTCTCAGTTCAAAAATTTATTATCAAAAATGTTTGAGGACATTTCTTGTTCAAAACTCTGTTTTGAATAAGAGATTGTCGAATTTGTTTTTTGTAATAATCATGTATTTTTCTGCCATGAAGACTTCAAAGAAGACTCTGGTTTTCCTTTGCCAAAGTTCAACGCCAAAATCCCTGTAAGAAATCAACCAATTTCATCAGTCCAAATTCAGAAAATCAGTGAAAATACAATAGACAGAGTTTCATTAAATGACAAAGTGCCAAAATAAAAAGAACATTACAAAATGGGTTTTGAAGAAGTAAAAATCAAAGCCATCTCTTTCAAGATATTTCTCAAGGTTATTTATTCATTTGCAATGAGTTTCATTCAAAAAATCTTAGAGAGAAGTCGAGTTTTGGAGTGAAAGAGAAAATCTGCGTTTTGAGGAAGGTTGACCGTGAGTTAAGTTGCGCGCGATGCACTGGGCAGAGGCGCGACGCACCGATGAGCCGCGGCGCATAGAGCCGGAATTCGTTGTGTTATTTCCTTCTGGCACGGCACACCTAAAGGCCGCGGCGCATTGGGTTTGCGCGCGGCGCATAGAGCCCTAAGGCCGAAATTCATATTCGCTCCACAAAAATTCGAATTGTTTCAGCTCGATTCTTCTCCAAGTAAGTCCACAAGGCTTGTGCAGTGATTTTGCTTATGTGTGATGTGTTTAGAAGCAAGGACATTGGTGTTTAAATGGTGAAAAACTTAACCCTATACCTATATTGAAATTTTCTCCATAGGGTTTGAAGAGAGGTGATTGTAATTTGAAATTGGGTGTCAAAAACTTGAAATTGCCAAACACTCTCATTCCATTGTTATGTGTGCTCTTATCACTGAAATTACTATCATTGTTATCACTGTTAGTTTTGTCACATTATAGCACATTCCCATTGTTATACCACTATCCCATATCCCTATACCCTTTGTCCCATGTTTGAAATTCCCAAACCCTATTGTTTCCCACCACTTCATAGCATTGATAAAACCCTGATTACCAAACATTCAAGGGCTGGCTTATGTCCTTGATTTCACTTATATATTTTCATTTCACTCCTATCCCTAAAAACTACCCTCATTACTATCACTCATTCCCATTAAAATCCCCAAATTCCTAAGTCCCTCAAACAGTGTCTGCCTTCACACTTGGAACTCATTTGACAGTCCTTTTCCCACTGTGGTATTTCTTATAGCACCTTGATATATATGTGACACATTTGGCATTAAAACAGATACACCAATTGCTCATTTTCTGACCAACCAAGCACACAATTGACAAACACATTTCAGTATCATGTTAGAGATAGATTAACCATATGAGCAGGGATATGAGCAGGATAGTGATTCAACTGCAGAGCTTAATGTACCGAGGAGGCCTCACAAAAGTGGCAGGCATGTTAGGGAGGATCCCACTTATTTGACCCAATTGCAGGCCTGCCCACTTGCAATGGATTGTTTTCAGCGTCAGTCATGCTTCCAGTATTGCGAGATGATTGCCCGAACTCAGCATCATCATGAGTTAGCCCGCCTATTTGTCCTACATTTGCATAATGGTCGTGTAAATCTTGCTG
Organism: Pinus albicaulis; assembly: GCA_034641835.2. NCBI lineage: Eukaryota > Viridiplantae > Streptophyta > Pinopsida > Pinales > Pinaceae > Pinus > Pinus albicaulis. Next base: position 767,495,384 of record CM076579.1, read on the forward strand.
GAGTGAACTTCATTTGACACCAGAGACTATTTCTGAGGTGACTGGGATACCGAACATTGGTGAGGAGTGGAATAAGAGACAGTAGCTGGATAGAGCTTATTATGAACCTTACATCAGACCTGGATATTTGAGGCAGTTGAGCAGGGCTTTTCCATTCCGGTTTCTGAAGGAAGAGTATGCACCATTGATGAAATTGATCATTAGATACTTCAGTTGTGAAGGTCGCTTTTCACGCTTGTATGCGTATCACATCCGGCTTTTGATGCATTTCACGAGAGTGCGGATGATGAACATTCCATATTTCATGTACCGTAACATAGCACGGATGACGGTCCTTGTACAGAAGAATACTCCAGAGAAGCAACATAACAGTATCTATCATTATGCGCTCATCAAAATCATTATAGTGCATCAGCTTGGATTACAGGGCATCTCGTGGGATGAGTTCATTTCTCGTGATTTCTTTGCAGAGCCCCAGCCTCCTCCTGAGATTGTTCATGATGAGGTAGAACCTTCACATCAGTTTGAGATTCCTGAGACTGAGCCTATCAGTTCTCCAGTGTGTGTGACATATCATAGAGGCCACAGAGCCTTATTTGCAGCAGCATGACAAGTACTATCTCCACCAGGGGTGGAAGGGGTCTCGTCATCTTCATCAGCAGCGTGAGTACTATCTCCACATGGCATGGAAGGGGTCTTGCCTTCGACATCAGCACAGGTACAGGTTTAGGACAGAGGCAGGCTCATGCACATGAGACCCCCAGAGCCGGGATACCTCCATTTTTGTTTTCACCATGACAGCAGCCCAGTCAAACCCAAAGGAGATCATCCGCAGGCAATGATCAGTGGCACCATCCTGCTGTGAGAGCTCAAGAAAAGGAATATTTGGAGCAGCAACAACAAATGAGGACTGCGCGGCACACGAGAGTTGTGACAAATCCTGAAGGACTGTGCATTGTCTGAAGAGACTGTGTGACATGACACCATTTCAGCGAGAGACTGGCTGCATACTGGGAAATCTTGCGTGGAGAAGCTGCTGGGGCGCTAATAGGACAAAGACAGCTCACACAGCACTCACTATTGGGCCCGTAAGGTCAGTTTATGCAGCAAAATGGGAAGATCCCGGGCGCGCGTGCTGAGTGCACCACCGCAGGCCTCATCCACTCAAATATTGGCCGAAGATTCCGTCTGAGCATGACATGATGGAGATCACCCAATTTCAGCAAATTTGGAGAATATTTTGTCAGTTTGAAAATTTTGGTTGCAAAACAGGTTTTTCTCCGCCTAGACGCTGCCGCTCTCTCGACGCTGCGCTCTCCTGACAAGAAGGAAGCAGATTAGGAATGGAGGAAAATTGTATTTGGAGCCATGATATATTATGCTCGTGGAATGCACAGAGGTCACCTGGGCTCTGGGTGGTCTGGTACCAAAACACTAAGAAAATCAATTTTCTCATTAAATTTTTAAAATTCACAATGTGAAGTAGTCTTGGGAGAATGACGTTTTGGAGGGGAAACTAAGCTCCAAATTAATAAATTCCACTTGGGTTGGATAGAAGACATCCAGGGCTTTCCAACAAGCTATCATGAGCTTGATTTGGACTTCAGGAAGTGCTCCAAAAACAGGTCCAAAGTAGCGCGGCACATAGATCTTTTGAGCGCGGCGCATAGAGAATTTTGACCCAATTTTTGCCTTTCAGCTCAGAAATTCGGCCAGTTTTGACTAGTTTCACCTCTTGATGTAATTTTTGATCTAGATTGATGTAATATGTTAACCATGATGTAATTTTTGCATGTATTTACTCATTCTAGATGATTCATTCACTAAAAAATGAAAATTAAATGAATGAATCAGTTTCCTTCCTTTTAGAGGCAAGTTGTTTGGCTGCCTAGATTTCAGCTCCTTGTTTAGAATTGGTTCAAACTGCTCCTAGAAGGATGAAATCGACCCCTAGATGCATGGGAAGGGGTTAGGATGGTCTATATATTTTATTTTCTAAAAAAATTTCAGGGTTGGATACTTGGGAAAAGTTTGGCACCTCATTGTATATTCATTTCAGATTTTTGGCAAAGGAAAGACCAGAGTTTTGCAGCACTTGTTCGGGATCCTTGTGGCTTCTAAGTTTTGATGATGTTCTTCTCATGTTATTTTAAGTTTCATTAATGTTATATGTATGCCATTTCCCTTCTCTTTGCTTCTGAATTAAACAAATGAGTAATTGAGGTAGAATTCATTAATTTGTTGGTGCTCTGCCTTAAACTTTTGTTTAGTTTTACATTTTTTCGTTAGTTTGAAGAGGATCCTTGTAATCTATTACCCTCTTCAGCTCCTCAGCAGTATTTTCCATCCATTCATTCGATCTAAGACATCAAATCTGCTGCCTACCTCGCCCCAACTTGAACTCTGCAAGATTTGGCCTCATCCCCAAGCCCAAAATTGTTTTTCCCTTTTTCCAACAAAAAAACCCCTAAAAATCAAAATCAAACCCTCCTATTTGTTTATCTAGCCTAAGATAACTTTTTTGTCAGTCATTCAACTTCTTTAACATGGCTGAGATTGACCTTGAGAGAGTCTTTCCTCGTCTCGTAGGCTGAAGGCTTTGTACTTACGGGTTTGGTGTTGTCCTTCTTCTGCCTTATTTCAGCCTAAGGTGGATTTGGGAACTAACACGTACTTCGATGAGTAAAAATAAGCAAGTATAGGTCCAAGATAGGCAAATATGGAGGTCAGAGAAACTTGAACAATTCCCTAGACAAACTGTGAACTATAACATAAAAATCTCACAAAAATGTTGAGGTCCCAGGTACTGACCTATTTTCTGCTAAGGTCACATTTTTTGGGAATTTTTCCACTACCTGAGAGCTGAGGTCATAGGTTTTGGGCTAAAAAGTGAGACCTTCACTTCCGGCTGTCTCAGCGGCAGGTTTCAGAAACAATTGTCCTCTTTGTTGTGGCTGATACCTGTTACTTGCGGAAATGGCCCAGAAACACATGAAAGTTATAATTTTTACCTTTTTAGGGTAAAAAAGGTTAAAAAAAACATCAAGAAATGTAAACTAAGAAGCTAAAGAAAAACCTTAGTGGCTAAAGCAGCCGGTCATGCAAGGATCTAAAAAACATCAGCGGTCATAATTAAGGAGCCTTATTGAGTCGCCAGTGGTTAGAGTGAATTATAATCACAAGCGTACGAAAAAATATCACTTTAGTTGTGCATAAAAAACATACCTAACATCAAATGTGGTTTCCAATTTCCTTAGATCTGTAGGAGGTGATCGGAATAAATTCTAGAAAAATCTAGATCTATGCAGTTAAAGACATTAAACCGCGAAAATAAATAAGATTTTCTTCATACATCCAATAGACAAGGCAAGAATTTATAAAGAATTTTTTGTATTATGACACCTGGGAAGGGAACATAGAAATATGTTATCAATCCCCCTCACTGGGATGGGTTTTTGTATGTCCTCAACGTTTCAGATGGAAGATCTCTCTCTTTATGGTGTAGAAAACCCAGACAAAATAGAGTCAAAGGGAGCTTACAAGAAAAATTAGAAAAAATATGACAATGATGGAGGATCAAAGTCAGACAAAAGGTATCGATCAAAAGGTGATAAAAAATGTTGTGAATGAATGGAAAACCCCTTATATTTATAACAAAATATTGAGTTAGTCTAGATATTGGTGCATAGTTAAAATATTGTTAACCAAATCTAGAGCCAACTTACCTGGAATATTTTATTATTTTTGGTGGAGGGAAAAGAATTTAGAATCGGTTAAATCCCTTTATTTAGAAATAATAAATAAATAAATGATATATTTATTATTTCAAGGATGAGGTGAAGGAGTAATTAAATAAATAATTATTTATTTAATTATTTAAAAATTATTTAGTCAAATTCAACAAGAAATATTATTAAATAATGATTTAAATAATTATTCCCTGAGAATAATAAGATAAATAATAATTTATCTAATTAATTCTCATGTTTTGTGTTAAATATGACTTGGAATATTAATTAAACGGTGGTTTAGTTAACTATCCCTAGAGGAAAATCAAACAAATAAGGATTTATTTAATTATTCCTCATGGGGTTTCCTGTTTAGACCAAAAATAATTTAATAAACTATGGGTTATTAAATTATTTCTCATAGTGAAAGAAATTTTACTATGGTAAAACTGGTCTTAAACGATGTACTTTAATCCATCTAATAGTAACAGGTTAGATGACCAAAAATTGGTGTAACACTCAGGATCCAAGGAAGCACCCCATGAATTTTTTATTTTATGCAGACCCAGCGATGGGGGGTAGATCCTAAGATGGTGGGTGGACCTACCCATGGTTTTGTGCATTGGTTTTTCACATGGTTTTTGGCATGATGGTTTTCTTCCCATGGTGTTTTGCAGATCCGATCAAGGGAACTATGGTTATGTTCTAATCCAGGGTTAATGGATTGGGGTTTATGAATGCTTGAACATGTATATATATGTATTAAAAAATTGAAAGGAATATAATGAAAAATCAATCTAGCAGTCCTATTTTTTGGATCAAGGGGAAAATATTTGTATATATATTTTTAATTTTATCGCAAACATATATTTTTTGTTTTAAGAATTCGTTTTTAGGTAATTTTTGTATAGGTTTAAAACCTACATTTGGTATTAGAGATATTTTGTCTTCAAGGGAACATGTTTACTATTGAGGGGTTTTTCTCGAGCCTATGGTAGACCCTGTTTAGTGGGAAATCTGTAGGATTGATTCTTGCTATCAATTAAGATGGTGAACAATGGAAATATAGAGATCGAGAAATTTAATGGTCATATTTTTGAGTTTTGGACGCTCAATATGGAGGATTTTTTGGTGGACAAAGATCAGTGGATTGTTGTAGATCTAGGCAGGAAACCAATAGAAATGTCAATAGAATATTGGATGAAGTTAGATCAAAAGGCGGAGAGCACAGTAAAATTGTCTCTGAAATTTAGTATTGTTGATTGTATCACAGGAAGCTATGACAAAGGCTTTGTGGGAGAAGTTAGGGACTTTTTACCAATATAAGTCTTTGGTGAAAAGATATTTCCTATGAAAAAGGTTGTATAACCTAGTAATAGAGCATCTGAACAGCTTTAATATTGTGGCAAGACAATTGTTATATTTTGATATTAAAATTCCAGAAGAATATAATTGCATCAATTTCTAGTGTTCTCTAGCATATTTGTGGGATAATATGGTTGTTGCTATAGGTAGCAATACAACTACGTTGAATTTTGATGAAATATTATCATCCTTGTTGTTGGAGGAGATGAGATGTAAAAATATGGAGAGCTAGAATGGTGCTTGTTAATAAACCTCTCGGGTGCTTGTTGTAATGATTATACACCAGTAGGAAGGGTAGGTGAGCCACTGTGATGGTTTTGGAGAAGAGGGTTGATAAACTACCTAGATTTTTGTCTACAGATTCATATAGTGCTTTATTTCAGAACACAAATGATAAAGTTCTTAGATAGTAGATTCAAACTCCTTGAACTAAGTAATATTCCAACTAAAGTTTGGGGTAATTCCCTAATAAATCATCTCATAAGGTTTTGGATCCATATTGGGGATGGTTAACTTCATGAATATTATGGTATAACTATAATATGGATTGGTTGAGAGTTTAACTCCCTCCTTTAGTTTCAAGCCATTTCAAGTTACTCAAATAATTATAACTACTTATGCATAAATGAATTATGGATGATAAATTTGTCTGATATGTTACTGGGTGAATGTATGGTTCATGACTACACATGGACACTATTGGATTCATTTACGTATATGATGAGTCCTTTCCATATGTTCCTCGTTGTATTATTGTTCTAGCACTATGTGATGATTATTATATTTATGAACTATAGAATACTTATATATATATATATATATATATATCTATATATATATATATATATATATATATATATATATGTTCATGGTTGAAACTTATTTGGCATTGCAAGAATGTCCATGTATTTGACATGTTTATGAGTTTAACGTTCCATTGATATACATAAGATTGTAGCCTCTTGTGCTATATGTTAAATCAAGATTCAGTTAAGTGTTGTTATTCATTTGGTTTAAGAGAGTGGTGATGATCCTACTATTTATGCACTCTTATATATTGTTGTGAAATTATGAGTTTCATCTATTAAAGCTTAGTATAAATATTTGTTGGAAAATTTGGCCTTTTGATATTGATGATGATGCTTTAAAATATTTTTTGGTGACACATCTTATTTATTACCAATCAGTTCTATGGATCATATCACATTCATGCATAGTGTAGCATTTTCAATACTTTCCTTAACTCCTCACAGGAGCTGCAACAACAATCCACATTCCCCCAAATTATATAACCTCAGTTACTAGCTTAAATTATCAACAATGTGACTATCAATAGTTATTGAGTGTAAGAGATCTTGAATTTTAACTATCAAAACTACCTCCATATTGTAACTTTCCACCTTCCTATTTTCCTAAATTCCATAAAATCAACATATTACATGACAAGAATTTTCCCATATATAGCAGTTTTCAACTTACATAATCAGACATTACTTATTGAGACTTGAAAATTTTCACACATCCTTGGTGGCGTGGTGGTTTTAGAAAGAAATGAACTGAAGGGAATTTGTCTATCTGTTAGACACATTAGTTGATGGAACTTTCAATTTCTCACCTCCCAAGTGCTCAGTGGAAATCCTAGTTCTTTAGAATCTTTTATAAGGTGGTGGTAGCAAGTAGAATGATAGTTAATAGGAATACATCTGTCTCTCGAGGTTGGTAGTAGGAAGAACCTCTACCAACACTCCCTTCCCACCATGCAATCTTGAAAATAATTTACTAAGGAGAGGAGAGTGGCATAAATTTAGCATGAAACATGTTTGTAAACACCACTAGGATTGGTATATGGAAAAATTTTCATTAAACAGGGAGCCCTACAAGCACTAATACACATGGTTAGAAAATATGATGGAAGAATCCAACAAAATAGATAAAATTGGAAAACTCTCGGAAGTTAAATGTATTTTTCTGTTTTATTTATTTTTAAATCCCATTTGTTATTGGATATAAGAGAGGAGTTTTCTTACCATCATAAATATGACGAGAGTTACTTAACCATTGGATATATAATGGGAGTCCTTTACTGTCCAATATCTAACAGATAAAGAAGTCTCATCATATATCCTATAATTTTCAGGATTTTAAATAAAAATGTAATAATATATTAATTACATCAGTAATTTGGTATTAAAACATGATTAAAAAAAACATTATAAACCATGCATAAATAATAAACCCATCACGGAGAAGAGCATTAACCGAGCACGGTCATTCAAGCAGAGCATAAGAGAATGAGGGAAGTTGACAAAATAGGGCATTTAACAACATAAGGGCAAGTGGATGTGGCAGGTGTGGGAAGGAGGTGGCATAGAGGCACAACAGCTAAAAAAAATATGATGGTAAGGTATTATCTTCGATGTCAATGAAGTACCCCTCTTTCTATTATACAGATCTAGACATCATTCAGGGATTTCTTCCATGCATTGACTATAACAATAGATTCTTTAATATGGGGTAGAACCACATGTATGGTCAATCGTATAGATAGTGAAACCTAAATGTTATTCCTACTTGGTCCCATATAAATATTTAACCTCTATGATGGCCTAACTTCTTCTCTCAACATAGGAAATTTATTGGATAAAACAAAACTATTCATTTTTCTAACCATTCCTGGTTTCACACAACACAACATAAATTGATATTGTAGCATTACACTTTGATCTATTTTTGTTATGAGGTACAAAAAAAGGTAATAATTTGTTGGATTGGATTTCAAGAGTTTAAGTTGCGAACTTTGATTTGATGTTAAAATATTCAAGAAGGCAAAGGTAGGGAGAAAGAGGTTTTTTTCTTTCATGAAGACTATCACTCTTCCCTCACAAATTCATGTCACCCATGAAAACTACAATTCCATCCTCCCACAATTTTTAGCCAATGAACTAACACTCAATATAGTAGTTAAATTCCAACATTTTCTCATAGAATGTGTCGAATCAATGGTGATTGTATGACCAAAAATATTTCCTAGAAGCTCAGATCTAGTGGAGGCACTCTTTGCTAGAGTTGTTCATCGATTGATTTCTTTTTGGGGCTTGTATCTTCTACTTACTATTTATTTCTTCTCTCAGGATGAAAATTTTGACCTCGAGAGGTATGATTTGAATTCTTGTAAGCTTTGTTGGAGAAATATGGCATTTATAGTGTTTTGGGTGTGTGCTATATTATTTACACGACTATTCACAGGCATTGTACATTACATTAGGAATATAGAGGGGGTAGTAGCCCCCCTGCACAGGGTCCAGGGAAGCACCCCATTAATTCTTTTTATGTGGACCCAAGGATGGGGGCGGATCCAAAGATCGTGGGTGGACCTACCCATTTTTTTGTCCATGGTTTCCGCACATGGTTATGGGTATGATGGTTTTCTTCCCATGGTACTTTTTAGATCCATTCAAGGGAACTATGGTTATGTTCTAATCCAAGGTTAATGGATTGGGGTTTATGAATGCTTCAATGTGGATATATATGTATTATAACATTGAAAGGAATATAATGAAAAATCAATCTGGTAGTCTAGGTTTTAGGATCAAGGGGAAAATATTTGTGTATATTTTTTTATGTTCTCTCCAATGCATTTTTTTTTTTAAGAATTCGTTTGCAGGTATTTTTTGTTTAGGGTTAAAACCTACATTTGGTATTAGAGTTGTTTCAGATTCAAGGGGAAGTTTTTACTGCTAAGAGGTTTTTCTCGAGCCTATGGTAGAACCTGTTCAGTGGGAAATCTGTGGGATCATTTCATGCTATGAAAGAAGATGGTGAACAATGGAAAGATAGGGATCAAGAAATCTAATGGTAATACTTTTGAGTTGTGGATGCTCAAGATGGAGGAATTTTTGGTGGACCGAGATGAGTGGATTGTTGTAGATCTAGGTACGACACCAACAACAATATCAACAAAAGTCTAGGTGAAGTTAGATCGGAAGGCGTAGATCTCAACACGATTTTGTCTCCCATATTTATTATTGTTGAATGTATGAGGGGAACCTAAAATGAAGGCTTGTGGGACAAGTTAGGAACTTTTTACCAATCTAATTCTTTTATGAACAAACTATTCCTATGCAAAAATGCATATAACCTAAGGATGAAGGATTGATACTTGGTAAAAAATATTCTTAACGGCTTTAATAATATGCTAAGACAATTTTTATATGTTTATATTAAAATCTCAAATGAAGATAAGTGCATATTTTTGTTGTGTTCTCTACCATATTCATGGGATAATATATTTTTTGTTAAGATATAAATACATCTACCTTGAAGTTTGATGAAATAATCTCATCCTTGTTTTTGGAGGAGATGAGACAGAAAAATATGGAGAGCTAGAATAGTGCTTGTTGATAAACCTCTCTTTTTCTTGTTGTAATGTTGATACACCACTAGGAAGGGTATGTGGGCCACTGTGGTGCTTTTTGAGAACAGGGTTGATAAACTACCTGAATTGTTGTCTACATATTCCTATAGTTCTTTCTTTGAGAACACAATTGATAAAATTCTTAGATATTGATTCAAAATCCTTGAACTAAGAAATATCATAACTGAAACTTGGGTTAATTCCCTAAGAAATCATCCCATATTATTTTGGCTCTTTCTTTGGGATGGCTAACTTCAATAAATATTATGGTATAGCTATAATATGGATGGGCGGATAGTTTAACTTCTTCATTTAGTTTTGAGCCATTTCAAGTTACTCAAATAATTATAAGTACTGATGCATAAATGAATTATCAATGATAATACTATCTGATATGTTATTGGTAAATGCATGGTTCATGACTACACATGAGGCCTATCAGATTCATTTCATGTTCATGTTGAATGGTTTTCCTTATATTTCCTTATGGTTATGTGAACTTCCAGCACTATGTGATGATTATCATCTTCATGGCCTACAGGGCTATATATATTTTCATTGCAAGCATTTTAATGTATTTGACATGTATATGAGTTTAATGGTCCATTGACATACATAATATTGTAGCCTCTTGTGTTGTATGTTAAATGATGATTCAATTAAGTGTTGTTAGTCATTTGGTTTAAGAGAGAGGTGATGATGATGCTTACCGCTATTATTTATTACCAATCAATACTACGGATCGGTTCCCATTTATGCACAATGTAGCATTTTGAACACTTTCCTTAACTCCTCACAATTGTTGCAACAAAAATGCACAATCCCCCAAATTATATATAACCTCAGTTACTTGCTTAGATTATCAAAAATTTGACTGTCCCTAGTTACTGAGAGTAAGAGATATTGAATTTTAAATATCAAAACTTCCTCCATATTGTAACTTTCCACCTTCCTATTTTCCTAAATACCATAAAATCAACACATTACTTGACAGGAATTTTCCCATCTATAGGGGTTGTCAGCTAACGAAATCATACATTACTCATCAAGACCTGAAAATTTTCACACATCCTTGGTGGGGTGGTGGTTTTAGAAAGAATTGATCTAAAGAGAATGTTTCTATCTGTTAGACCCATTAGTTGATGGGATTTCCCGTTGCTCACCTCCCAGGTGCTCAGTGGAAATCCTAGTTCTTCAACATATTTTATAAGGTGATGTTAGCAAGTAGAATGATAATTAATAGGAATACCTTTGTCTCTCGAGGTTGGTAGTAGGAAGAACCTCTACCAACACTCCCTTCCCACCATGCAATCTTGAAAATAAATTACTAAGGAGAGGAGAGGTGTGCGTCTAGCATCACACAAGTTTGCAAGCCCCACTAGGATTGGTATATGGAGAAAAGTGCATTAAACGGGGAACCTTACAAGCACTAATACAAATGGGACAATACTCTGATGGTGCAATCCAATGAAACAGATAAAATTGGAAAATTTCTCAGAAGTTAAATGTATTTTTTTTGTTTTATTTTTTTAAAATCCCAACAATCATTGGATATATGATAGTAATTATGTTACCATAAGAAATATGACGATATTTCCTTAACCATCAGATATCTAATGGGAGTCCTTTATTGTCCAATATACGACAGTTAAGGAAGTGTCATGAGATATCTTATGATTTTTGGGATTTTAAATCAAAATGTAATAATATAATAATTATATCAGTAATTTGGTATTAGAACATGATTTAAAAAAAAACAAACATTAAACCCTACATCAAAAATAAACCCATCATGAAGCAAAGCATTAACCGAGCACGAGATTTCAAGCAAGGCACAAGGGAACGATGGAAGTCAACAACAGAGGGAATTAGACAGTATTATGGAAAGTGGATGTGGAAGGTGTGGGAAGGTGGTGGCATAGAGGCACAGAGGCTAAAACAAATGTGATGGTAAGGTGGGTGGACCCACCCATGGTTTTGTATGTATTTGTTTCACATGGTTTTGGGCTTGATGGTTTTCTTCCCATGATATTTTGTAGATTCATTCAAGGGAACTCGGATTATTTTCTAATCCATGGTTAATGGATTGGGGTTTATGAATGCTTCAAGTTGTATATATATGCATTAGAAAATTGAAAGGAATATAATGAAAAAACAATCTGGTAGTCATAGTTTTGGGATCAAGTGGAAAATATCTTTGTATATTTTCTTTTATGTTCTCATGTAATATTCCTACTTAGCCTAAGCTAAGATGGATATGCAATTTTGTCTCATTTTCTATTGCATGAATAAATGAATAAAGGAGGACATGTAAAACTCCTAAAAGAATGAATAAATCAATGCCCATATGAACATGGATAAATTTGGGCTATGTAAATAAATCACTTGTAGGTGTGAAAGGGGTTTGAGCTATGAGACAGGGTCAACCTTCACCAAATCTATAGCGTTGTCTAGTTACAATGCACCTCATGAAGGGACAGCGCAGTTCTAGAAGGAGGTCCCTCATGTGAAAGGAGCTAACTCATCAAGGTGGTTTAGGGTTTGTAAAGGCTCTCATCTTATAAAAGGAAGGGGAAGGAAACAAGAGAAGGTTGTTGATTGTCTATATTTATGAGTATCTTTTCTGTTTAGACAAATACTATTCTCTGCTGTTCAGTGGAGAATTGTGCTTCGTAGCACTTGGAGTTCCTATGCAGGGATTTCACCTCTTCCATTGAGGACTCTTGGAGGTTTCTTGCTGATTTGATCCACTATCAGGGTTGGGGCCAAGCTCTAATTCCAACTACAATGTAGATCCAGTGAGGGTTTCTTTGCTTTTGTAGGTTGCAACAAGTGGAACTCTAGATTTGTTCAGATCTAGCTTTTATTGGAGCCTCTTCTCAGTGAGTGTGTCTTTTAACCTCCTGGAAGAGTGCATCCACTATTTGAGCTTCAGATTTGTATCTTGGCATCAGGCCATCTCTGTTGTTCTAGCTACAGCCAGTTTCCATTGAGGGACTGCGTTATTTTCAGTGGAGGTTTTGCAGGGTGTTTTGACCCCATTTTTGATGAGAGATCTTTGGTGCCGAGCTTTGCCTTTCACTTTGGTGATCCATGGATTATCTTGCTGATCCATGTTCTGTTTAGATATGATCTGTTTCAATGTAAATTCATCTTCAGAATTTTATAAATAATATTTCAAATATACAACTTAAAACTCAGATCTACTCCTTGTATTGCATGTTTTAGTCAAAACCCCAAGGGGATCCTGTAATAATGCCTTTATAGTTTACATATATGAAATGGATCTGATTTTTTTTCCATAGATCTATTCTAGACCTAAGATGTAACATTTAGCTGCTACAGCTCCTTAAAATAATGCTGTTAAGCCATTCTGTAGTTTATATATGTGTTGCAGCCTTCTTTTCTCAAGATTACTTGCTCTATTATCTCCTGTATTCTACTATATAA